>QEWY01000142.1:127193-300177 GCA_006503575.1 Baylisascaris schroederi | reverse complement strand
TATATATATGGCAATCGGCAAGAATATAACCTTTTATACGGCATTAGCATAAGCTACTACTATAAAAATGGCACCTCTTAGCACCTAAACGCCCATCTACGCATATTATTTAGCACTATTTTCTTAATTAGCTCGATCATTTAGCAGATTATTTATCATTAACGGTTTATTATGCTATGCAATTTTATTGACTGTAGCAATCGTTAAAATTTTTTTATATGTGGCAAATTATTGTGCAATAATAGGGAGAGATTAAATAGGAAATCCATATAGTTTTGATGACAGTATCCACTTATCTGTCTCTTTAAACAAACTGGTTCTGTTGTGTTGCATGATGCAATGATTGTTAAAGACGCACAGCATTAAATGCAAGGTAGAGAAAAGTAAATAACGTTAGCATCGGTTTCAATTACACCAGCATCATTTTGGATTAAGCTGGCGCCCTTTCAGGTTTTAGCAGCGCCGTGCTGTGTCAAACCAATAACATTTTAAGGTCATTCTCAGAAAAAGTTAGAATTCTTCATGTTGAGCTATTATCCCTCATATTCCAGGCCTATAAATGTCATTCAGATGAAGAGCCTAATTCGGCTAAACTATATTCATATAAAACTAAGGAACGGCATATCAATCATGAAATATTTACTCGAATTTCAATGTATCAATGAAGTGTCGTAAAGCCCTTTCCGATTACTATTTTAAGACCCTGTGCTCGAATAAAAAATATTTGACGCTACAAATTTTGATCTCTCCCACCCCGCTCCTGATGATAAAAATAACTTTTCAACTGCAATAGGAATTGGAGTTTTTTTTGCTAGGGCGGGTAAGCACCAATTACTAGAGATTAGATGTAATGAAAAAGTCGGCAATCTCAAGTTTGTGAACCTCAATCAAAAAATCTTTTTTTTTATATAACTTATAGCCGGTTATAGCGATGGTTGAAAATTTGTACAATAACGCCTCTTATAATGCTTCTAGTTGATTCGTTTCAATGAATCCTTAAAAAAGGACTAAGAAAATCCTCAGCTAAAACTTTGTTTTTTTTTTGCTTTGATCGCACTCGTTGGTGAAGCTGGGCTTATAGATTATACTACGTTTTTTGCTTAAGTAACCTTTACAGAAGATGATCAATCAAAACAAAACTGCAGATGAACGCATACCACAATATGAAATATACCAACCAATCTTCAACACTAGTTTTTGTAGTTACCAAGTCGTAACTAAACGATAAGCAGAAGACGACTGGCACACAACCACACAAGTATATGCAATGCGATTGATGGCGCATAGCGCACTTTTTGCAGCAATTCAGAAAAGCGCGTTCAGGGGACGAGTGCTGATCTTTCAACTGATAGTATCGTGTCGCAATTCTTACAAGGCAGTCTGAACTGAACAGAGCAAGTAACTGATAGTTATTGATGTATGCGCTAAACATGTGATGTTCTAACTGTGCAAATTCAGTAACTATTGACTGCATATTTGAGAAACAAACGAAGACAAAGCAGTTGACAAATAAAAAGCTTAATTCCATGTAGCCAGTAGACGGGAGATGTAGATTCTTTACTAAAAAGCCACCATATCCGCTCAAGTATGAATACCGGGCTTATGGCCTTCTCAATCCTCGAGCATATTGCTCATGTTCAAAGAGGTCACATAGTTTTTGTGCTTTTGTTTGCCTCATTCTACCTTTAGATTAAATAAATATTTTAAATGACATTTATGTGCATAACATAGTATTCAACTAAACCAGCTGGCAATTGCGATTAATCTGCAAGGTTGCACGTTTTCTAAGGCAACAGCTGGAAATATTTTTGGTTATGAGTTCTTTAATCTCTAATTTTTGAGAAAGAGGCTCGAGAGGGGTCTCTATTTCTGGTGACTTTCTAATATGCGCTTCTATTCGAGGAGATCATGTATGAACAGATAAATAAGAAATTTGTGGGAACCTTTCCTTACTTCTTTTCTGCTGGGGAAAATAAGCTTGGCAAAAAAGACTGTGCACAAATTTTAATAAAAACATAACCGAGAAATACATGGGTCCCTGATTTGAGAAGCTAACAAATTACTGGACCTCCAAAGGTCAGCAACTTGTACGGCATTAAGAAGCAACGGAATCGCTTTTCGGTCACAATATCAGGCCCTCGGTTACTAGACACCTGCTGCGGACTGGCCTGCGCCAACCACATAAAGCTCGACTTTTGCCTGTTTAAATACGACTCTTGTCCACGTTTCTCCTCATACCATTTCGCGCCCATGTACAGTCGAGATCGCGATAATTAGACTGATACGACGGGAGTGGAGCATGGCCCAGACCGCCACTCGTCTGTCTGCTACGTCGATTCCTCCATGCGCAACTGTTTACTGCTGAGCCTGCATTCAGTTGACGTGATTGGACCGCTTATATGCAATTCCGTCTGCGGAAACTTCGCCCTAATCATCAATTGCCTCACAGCACCTCAAAATTGGGTAAATGAACCTTCACTGACATTTCAACGATCGCCGAATATATGTATTAATTACGATGTGCATAAGTGCAACGTGAAATCATAAGGGACAAATGGCGAGTGTGGCAACACATCGGCAACAAGGAGCCCAGAGTAGAGACCTCTTTAATGGTGGGAATGCTTGTATACCTTTGCCAGCTTTTCCGAAAATAATGGTGCGAACATCTGAATTGTGCATGTATCAGCTTTTGTGCGTCAAGATAGAAGCTCACATCTTCATCCTTTTTCTACGCTATCTCAAACCCGCCGGTGCCCCAGCATCATACCTTTCAAGTTGCTGCTCGCGAGGTTTTAACACTTTCCGTATTCAATCACTGCCACATCCCTTTCTTATCGAAATCTCTGGATTACCGTTCAGTAGTCTTTATCTCTCATTCTCGTGTATTTTGCGGGTTTCGTCACTGTTTTTCCTACCTTGTCAATTTCGTCATTGTTTATGCTACTTTGGAACTTTGTAAATTCTTATTTTGCTATTTCTTACTCAGGCAATTTCTTTTTTTTTTCTCTCTCTCAAAATTTTCAGTTTAACACTTCCACCACTAGCCGCATAAAGAACTTCCTATTGAGGTGCAATATCAGTACCCTCGGGAAATATCAACAAATAAAACAATATAATAAATAAAAATATAATCATCTCGCATCTAGCAGCAACAAAAGAATTGCCTAGAAGTCGAATAAATATCAACGTTACAAACGGGTGTCGAAATTTACAGATACCTGATCTTACTATCACCAATGACTCTAACATATCGCAGCACTAAGGAAAAATCATCCAAATTCGATGTGAATATGATCGCACCAAGTTAAATCTGTGGAATTTTCTGAGGCAATATGTATTGCTCAACCGAGCGATCGCCAATATCTAGCCTTGGAACATTAGAGAGTCGCGGAATTTGCTAAATTTTAACAACCTCGATCAGAGAGAATTTACTCAATCTCTATCTCTAAATTCTGACTTCTAGCAGATGAATTACTCATTCTCTTAGTAAAGTCTGAAATGCGTCACCACCAAGGAGCAGTGTGAGCAGATTAAGGGAAAATTGGCTTTAAAAAAACCGTCCAATTGGCTTCCTAACCATCGTGCTTTATAGAGATAGGTCGCCAAGCTGCAGGTTCTATAACTCACTTTCTCAAATTTGTTAGTTTCGACCGTTCAGTCGTGTTCGACAGCTAGATGTTGGCGACCGACAATCTGAGCAACAACTGTCACCACTCTCAAGACAAAAACATTCGTAAGGTTGAAACATCATGAAATTCCTTCCCTTACAGATCAACATGAGATGGGCAGTTAATTGGATTACAACCGATTGTATCATTCGAGGAAAGTGGCGGAGATCAGCTCCAATAGAAAATGGAGCTTCAATCAAGCGCAAGCCCCCCCCCATTTTATCGATTTCCTTAAATTAAAGGTGTTCCTGAGGTCGGATCACCTTACAAATTCACGCCTTATCCCAATATGGATCTTAATATAATTGCCGAAAAAAAGAAGTAACAAAAAAGGTGATGAATAGAATAAAATAAAATCAGAGATAATAAATTGAAACTTCCCATCACAACTACGACATCACTATGCCACTACGATTATCAAGAAAACGAGTGGATGAGACCACTTCAATGGAAACATAAGCATGTTTATGGGGTTATTGCATGAGATTTACAAAGAGGAGAAAAGAAACCATTAGACAGGGATAATGAATTCGGAATGTGCACAACTCATAACCTCGCAACACCCTTTCCTTCCTCTTTTCAAAAAAAAAAAAAACTGAAACAAGGAAATACCATCGCGATCACAGTGCTCAATAGTTTAAGATTAAGAAGTGATATTCAAAAAGGAGCGAAATTCGTCGAATGATTTCTTTACAGAAAAGCAAAAAAAAATCTGAAACAATGAAGTAATGATAACAAGACAGATTAATAGTATAAAAAAGCATAAAAATGGAACACCTTGAATGAGCGCATAAATTGTTACGAAATATGCAAAGAACGAATCTTCTTCCGACCACAAAGCACTTCTTTCACGGCTTCAGCCGCTCCCCTCCCCTCCTCCTCCCCCGAATACTCAGCCTACGGAGAAAACAGCAATCGCTATCAAGAGGATCGAAAAAAAAAATTTTCATTGTGGCAATAAACTGTCGGTATGAGATGAACACTAGCAGCTCTCTAAAAGAAGTGCAACTGAAATAATGACATAAACTCGCAGAAATTTCCCTCTCCCTCCCATCTTTACATATATGATCTCAAAGCATTTACTCCCATATGTCAAATCACCCATAAAGATCCAATCAATTGGTCGAAAGTTGAGTCACTCTACGCATCAAATGAAATCAGCTGAAAGCAATCTACAGCTTGATCTTTGCGTTGCCATTGCCCAAATTCGAACGCCTTCAGTTGTGCTATAAAGTTTTCCAGCACGTTCATGTAGACAGTCTCGCCTCGTTTCGCTTCCGCACAGCTCCAGAGTGGCTTCATGTCCTCACCCATTGAAGCCAATACTCGCGACCAACTCTCGAACAGTTCCGACTTGCAGAGACGGGAAGGTGAGCCGGTTACCGTACGTCCCGTTGACGGATCGAGACGCTCTATTGTACCTACGAATTAAACCTGCTGCAGCAGATACTTCGAAAAGCAACTTGCTTCTAGCCGCTATACCAATTTCAAATATCCAAAACAACTGCCTTAAATAATTCGGCAAAATAAACTGGAGGCCATAAAGAAAATGCTGGAGAAAAGAAAATGCTGAAGATTTGAAAAACATTTATGGATCCATTTCAGTGGTGGTAATGCTCCAGATGAACGTCTATGTGTCAACAACCTAACGCATCATCCACTAAGAGATAAGAGGAGGTAATAAATGGGGAATTAGTCTTATAAAAATTGTAAAAAAATAAGCCACACTAATCAACTCATAGCTATGACCAAAACCACCTAATGCCACATACCAACGCCATCTACCCAGTCGTGATACATCTCGCCCTGTGGTCGAATTCCTTTCTGCACCGATTTCACCACTAGTTCGTTCTTTCGTGCATCGCCGAATCTTAGCAGTACTGCCTGCATCAGGTGACCATCATGAGTGGGAGATCCAATACACAAGTGGGTCATGTAGATCGGCTCGAGTACATATGAGAGCAATGCACCTTGAAGGCCTGGAAAACATATATTGCTGTACTAGAATATACTACAAAAACATAGTGGAGGAAAGTGTTCGCCAGTGGAATGAGCTTACTGATTGAACACTTTGACATTCGACATGCACAAACATAGTTGCTTCTTCCCTAAGCAATTAAAACTCTATTTATTTGGTTAAATTCAAACTCAACAAAATCCTAAATAAAGAATTACAGCTTTCGAGTACTCAAATTTGGCTTCTAACAATAATGATAGCTTACCTAAATAGTTCCACTTAAGCATTTTATCCGTAATACTCATCACGTTGATTTGTCCGGTGCTAATGATTTCGTCCATTGTTTGCACATTATCAGGCACATCACGTGCACGTGTATTACCCACATGGCACATTAATTTTTGTTTTCCACTTCCACTTGGTCGACCCATAAGTGGTGGAAACGCTGCGTAAAGAACCACTTTATATCCGAGCTGAAAAATGAAGCATTCTTACCAATCACAACGTATATATTGAAAGTTATTAAATAATAAAAAATTAAGTACGATCGTTTTTAAAATTATACTTAAATGGCGATTGTAAAAAAGATAAAAAAGATGTCCAGAAGCAAGGACAAAATTTAAGGTTAAACGACGACTAAAAATTCAATCACACTCGAGCTTTATGACAACTAAAATGATACCTTAGTGACAGAAATGAAGACATCTAAAATCTGCATTTAGTTCAAATGTAACGTCCCTAGCCCCTATATGAAGAAAACAAAAATTTCTTCGGATGGAATGGAAGGCAGAGCGTATTCGAATTCTTAGACGGATGTGACATTGCCATATTTTGGGTTCTTTATCATCTAATCATTAAAGCAATCTATATCCCCAAAGAGTGACAATATTAAATGAAGAAATTAGCCTATTTTTTCCATTTTATTATGCTGGAAAAAACAAATAAACTAGACAGAACAATCGTTCCACCCTAAACTATATCATAAAGCAAAAGAACACCTTAAGACGGAATTTGTTTGAGTTTGGAGAGCGTTCGACGACACAATTTGGATCGCTGCAATTTTCGATCTGCTTATGCAAATAAAGCAAAAATCCGCGACGAGCCAGTACCGCATCTGCAACGCGATCCATGACTTAATCACATAAAAAAAATCTTTTACATAATGCAACCTCAGTACCAATGGAACCTCTGAAGCAACTAGCTCGCCGCGCATCACGCAATATCTCTCTCTCTCCCTAACAAAAAGGCAGTCAAAAGTCGAATTCAACATAAATAAAGGGAAAAGGTATCGCTGTATAATAACCGATGATACGATCTTGCACGAAGACACATAACCTACGTCGATTGTTGTACAATTGCTTATCAGAATAAAACATCGTGAATCCAATCAACAGAACAAAGATACACTGTATGGAAAATGAGTTTTTATTTATTGCAGTCTGGCACAACTATACAATTTCCTCTCTCAGATCTATAAACCAGCATTAAGCGATGCCGATTAGATCTTAAGACAAATAACAACTTACTTTGCATATGGATCAGCACAGTGCCTTGACTATCTGCCAATAAGCGTCCATCAACTACCCAATTACGACCAGCACCAAGCGATACCATCTTGCGATCGCCTTCCGGTGAAACCAACACGAAACTTAAACACTCATCAAAAACAACAATACCGCATATACATTTTTGTCCAACAAAACGATGCTCAAATAAACGAAAAATATGCGTCATGGAGGTTGTGCATGCCTCTCGCTCTTGCAATTCTTTTTATAAGACCGACCGGTTTTACGAACTGCGAACAAATAACAAATAAAATGAAATAACACATTCCTTTTTCGCTCAGCCAACCGAGCATAAGAATTAGTGCAATACCAGTCTTCTCGGTGTTTTGCGATCCCATCGATTGTAAAATGCGCTCCCTTATACAAAATATAGCCACATGTAGAGACTCTTAATTTTTCTCAAAGTTAGTGGACCAAGTGAAACACTGCTACGGATTTATCTCAAAGTGTGGATCGTATACATCAATAACTTCAGCATCATACAAAAAGACTAGATGCTTACGCCGCAATATGAGTTGTAAGCGGACATCCTTGTGCATGACATAGATTTTCATACTCGGTACGTACGAAATCTGCGATATCCAGAGAGAATTCCAACGCTTCGTCGGTCTTTATACGCTTTGCTGTGAACAACTCGAAAGCATCTTCGGAGAGCATATCCAACTGCAATACAACAGGAAATAGCCAAGATTCCCAATGCTTCACTCATTCACATTGAACGCTGTTGCCTGCTTTCTTTTCTGATAAATATTCTTTTTTACTCATCCAACTTCCGCAAGATTCCACTTAAATAAATGAATAATTTGGTGGGACAATTCACCCCTTCTCCCCTCTCCTCCTCAGATGCTGGACTCCCTTTCATTTGCAACCATAAGATCTTAAAACTTAAAGTGTAAGACTGCTGCTAAAAAAACAAACGTAGATTTTAAAGGAGTGGGGAAGCGAAATAGGAATTCACAAATATTTATGAGCACTAATTCATAATGGAATAAGAAGAGAGAATGAGGGCCGCCGTATTTCCAAAAATGAACAGTGAATGATATCAAATTTTGCCCTATTAAAAAGCTTACATTGAAGATCTTCGCAAGAGCCTTTTCGGCTGCAGCACTTTTGGCCGCTTTCTTCGATTGACCAATCCCTTCGAAGGTATCCTTACTATTCACGGTGAGCGTACACTTAAACGAAGGTGGTTTTCCAGCCCCCTCACTGATATCCGTCGCCTCACTGTAAACGATATCCGGTTGCGTTGTTCGCTGAAACTAAGTTCTTAGGAAAACCAGCGAATTAATCGAGGATATCAGAAACGATAGACAAATTATCAACAACTGATAATTCCTTGAACCACTAAAATAACGCCTAAAGCATAAAAGTAACAAATGCTCCATAAAAAATATATAACTGTTATATAACCTAAAGAATTACGATCGAACATATAATGCTGCGCAAGTCCACGTAATGGAAATTGCTGCAGTTGGATTTTTGCAGGAAATAAAAATAAAATAAAAACCTCACATCTTGCTTTAGCATGAGCTGATACAGAGCATAACATGGAGAGAGCACAGAAGCTGCTCTTTTCAGTGAGATGTCTTCAGGAGTTGGCATTGTTAGCTCGAGCTCCTCGGTTAGCACCTTCAGACATGCCGCATCCTTTGCTTTTTGTTTACTTTCTTCTTCGGGTCCCACTATCGTTTCTGCAAAATGATGCATATTAAATGTGCCCCATCTACATAAAGATCCGCTCCTAAACAACTCCACACTTCCTGTTATCTTCACGATAACTGCCAAACAATTCCGGCAAAGACGATCCAGAAAGCGAAAACACTCTCACCATTGCGTATATTGACTACTAAAGGCCTATTCTGAACGATACGAACTAAATTCGACGATTTACAAACTAAATTCGACGATTTTTTCAAAATGGAAATAACACATTTTTGATGATATTAGCAGGTCAACAACCACCAAAGATCGCAGTAGCTAAAAAAATTCCCACAAGAGGTTCGAAAACCTTAAAATTAAACTCAATTTTTCGCGCATCATAAAAGTGCACTTCTCTAGATTCCATAAAGAACATAACACCAAAAACTTCTACAAAGCAATGTACTATCCCCCCCCTCTCCCCTCAATTACATTCCCTTAAACAACTTACGAATAGTGTAACAAAGCTCTACGAATTGCTACCTTCTGAAGTTCACTTCAAATAATCGTATTAACACCTCTCTACCCCGAAAAAGAAAGAATAATCCTAAAAATTTCATGTTGGAAATATCCCTTTCCTAAAATTTAATATCAATCCTCACAATGTGCACTCAAGATGCATGAAAATGAGTTAATTTAAAAGATTTTTCAAACGGATATCCCCATTTAGTGAATCGACTTCGTTGCACCACAAGGACAACGATGAGAAAACACGATATACAGCAAACACATGCGAAAGCGGCCAGTGTCAACAATGCCCATCTCTACGTGGACCGAATTTTTGTGATTTAATTCTCTTGCAGGAGAAATTAGAAATGAAGTCGACACATGCCGCCAGCGCATGCTTACTCTCATTGTCGAGTGTTATCTTGGCGACGAAACGGCTATTTGGCTCGGGTGGTTTTCCATCTGTTGTATCGACATCAATAAGCATCGAACGATCGTAGAAGCTGAGCGCTTGCAGCAACACCTCAAGTAGATATTACCACCACACAACCATTACAAAGCGAATGACCATTCACCCAACCGATCATCACCACTTATTCCATATGTTCGCACAATACTTACTATTGCACATGCATCACCCTTTAGATGATCGCCATTGCTATATAATTCCCTAACAGGAAAGCTTTCCACAAACTACAACGAAAATCTTGTCATCACGGAATCTGGGGATAAAGAAAATCAACCCTCTCTATCAGCTCATTATTTCATCTTCAGGTAATCGCTTTTCATACCACAATTCAGCATTCCAAAACCATGATTCCGTTCAGATAAAAACGCCTCTATCAACTGCTCCCCCCCCCTCCCCCCCCCCCACCCCCCCCCCCCCCCCCCCCCCCATGCGTATAGCAAGATAAAGTGCTAACAAATCTGAATAAGCATACCTCTAATTCAGCTACCTTTCCTCTAAACAATAACGCAAACACACAATTGCACATTTGAAAGCGTTTTCACAAATCCAAATCGTCATTCACTTCCGAAACCTTTATGTAATTTAAATTAAACACAGCAATCCCAAATATTCATCACTGAATAAAGCCAATAAAAAAATGCAAAATTTTATGCTCTCCGGCGATGCAATCAAGTGTGCAATCGATTTGCATAATGATAATTCAAATTCTTGCAAACGATACGAAATGAATATTCAACGATCAAGAACAAACGTTCATTTTTAATCACTGTCATATCCTGTCATTAAAATTAATATCTCGTCGATTCGTTGACCCCTTTGTTTGTTACAAACTTGACAAGCGTATAACACCTCAATAATCTTTAAATCAAAAATCATCGAAGAATTTCAGATAATTTCAGGCACATAAAGCCATTATGTGCTAAAAGACTAGACCTTTCTATGGTTATGGAAAACACTAACGGAAGTTCTACTTCAGCTCTCATTACATTCCCCCTCTCCCAATTCTCATTATGAGATTATTAAAAAAGCGAACTCAGCAAAATTTGCTAGTCGAAGTTTTAGAACAATAACCTAATCCTTTAACCTCGCAAAATGAAATGCAAAAGCGTACTTTCTCTTTCGTCCACTAAAACGAAATCGAAACTACGTTTGATAGATGACTGCAATATTTTATAATCAACAAATATATTGGTTGATGCATTCGCTTCGAAGTTGTGAGATAATAATATAAGCAGAAAATATTCATTCTATCAATTTGCGCAATAAATTCTAACACATCAATGCAGCCTCTTCGTCTTTGATTAGAGCACTTAAAATAAGAACAAAAACCATAAAACGGAGCATGTAGTTGAGATTACTCACATGCAAATACTCAGTCTCAACTCCCTTCTCGGTTTCATTCAATATTACATTTCCCTATACATCGAACAAATTAATAAAAATTTGCATTAAAAGAAAAAAAACTTTTTTCAAGAACCAAAATTCAATCAGTACAAAGTCAGGTACCTCTTCATAACGAAAAGCTTTTGCTTAGGATCCTTCGCTTCAACAAAAATGGGAATATTTCTTGGTTGAGACAGATAACAAAAAAAAAAAACTGGAAAAGTAGCGCCCAATTCCAACTCTTACTTCTTGGTTCCCTTAAATAACAACGCATCATGCGCATAAGACAGGCATGTAACCAAAATGCATTAATGTAAAAAATACCGTGACTGGATTGCCA
This sequence comes from Baylisascaris schroederi, assembly GCA_006503575.1. NCBI lineage: Eukaryota > Metazoa > Nematoda > Chromadorea > Rhabditida > Ascarididae > Baylisascaris > Baylisascaris schroederi. The sequence continues at coordinate 288,650 of QEWY01000142.1, read as the reverse complement.
GGCCGCAATGTTATCGCACGACGCTCAATCGATTTCAATTCCGCATGGCCAACATTGAAAACTTCGATGAGAGCCTGCAAATATTAAGCCAAGTTGAAGTTTCTTTTCTTCTATTGAATGTAAGAGCAAATCCACAAGAAGGATTAGCAGCACATCTTTTCTGTCTCTACAATAAATACGCTTCTTTAAAGCACCGCTCGAAGAAGTCAATGCAATTGGAGATGCTGCAACGACTCATCCATTCCATGATAAAAACAAATAATTCACTAAAAATTAAAGCCTTAGATATACAACGTTGCTTCCCTCTTTGTACGAGCGAATTGATCGCGGCGAATGAAACATCAATTCTACAATACATTCCCACCTGGTGAAACGAATGCGCTGCCTTTATTCATCGAAAGAGGAGAAGCAAGGATAGGATGGAAGACAGCTATGGAGTATACGCTGAAAGACGACTTCCTCCTCTCCCTACTTCCAGATCTAAGAAAGTTGCAGTAACTGCAGAGACCTTCCTCTTCTCTCGCTGCCATAAAATTTCCATCCATGAGTTGGGATGGTAGAATGAAATGCTCGGTAGACGTCTCAAAGTACATTAGCGACTTGAATGTTTTCTCTTCTGTGTTCCTCCCTTCTGGTCTTCATAAGTGTTTGTATTAGGTTTAAAAACTCAGAAATGGGATACCTCTTCGGTGATAGCGAATTCAGTAGGGTTTCATTTCTTGCAACAATCCCAGAAATGAGATTAAGATGACCCATCAGAAACGCAAATACACATCCACACATATAATGGTTATAGTTCCCAATAGCAAAAAAATTCATGACCATCATCAACGCTTGTTATGAGCTATTTTTATTAATTTAGATGAAATTGACAGTAAGAAATAGAACACAAAATTTATAAATAACCTAAGCAACGAACCTGTCTTATAACCCAGTTCTTGCCCGCCGATTTGCCCACACCTTCGTGATTATACACTTTGCCTTGCTCAGCCATCACCAATGTGCATCTGAAACCTAGGCGTCTTAGAAACATCTAAATTTCTCTACACATTCTTACCAAGAACACTGAAATACCTCATTGTGTACATGCCTATCGATGACGCCTAAATGCGAAACCCATCACCTATGAGAATGCGTACCTGCCTCATTAAACAGATGGGGAACCTTTTCGTTCTCATCTGTTCATACATAAATATCCTACATAATCAAACACTCTTCACTATTACCCAGTTCAATGGATCTCAAATTGCGCTAGATTATTGCAACAAAGTAAAATAATAGGGTGATAAAAATTCCGCTCGATGACATGAAGAACATTGATCGCAATAACCACAAAGATGAATTACGGCAATAAATTTGCCCAACAAGAATACAAAAGAGGAAAGGTTTTTGCAAAAAAAACTCACAGAAAACGTTTTAGATGTGCCTTTGCGCCATTAACGGCCGGTAATTCAGTGAACGAAAACACAGGATTGAAACGCACGCCGGTCTCACCTTCTTTTGCCTATAAAGTAAAAACAAACACATTATGTTGGTATCTTACAACAAAAGCCTTTTAGTTATTGTATTCGAACAATATTGCTCTTGTGCCAAACTCTCGTGAAATTTATTCTTACTATGTACATTCTTAAAGAAATTCCTCTCTAAAAATAAAGAAATCTTTCTCAAAAACTCTGAACAAATGCCCCCTGAGATATCTTAGGAATAGAATGCGTAATCGACTTTATTACTGAAATAAGATGCATATATTCTGCGATGAAAAAACAAAGGAATGACACCTTTTTTTGAATAGCAAAATATTTTCAACCAGCGCCTTCCACAATTTCTGAAAACAAAAAATCTTCTAAAGACATTTGAAGCTGTCAAGTGTCAAACAAAAAGCGAAATTCATTAAATATAAGCGATCACTTGCACCAAAGATATTATTCAATTCAAACAACCCTCTGGTGTTCTCAAAAATCGCGCTGAATTCATAGAGATACTAACTCTCAGAATTATGCTCTCATCACTTAAGAAAGAAACTTACACGGCACAGTCTCAAAAAGTAATCGTGTAACGAATTCGATGTTGTTAGCGGATCTGCCTTCTTCTTCTTCACAGCCTGAAACGACTGAATGCATTATAGACAATCCCACTCTACGCTTCTTTCAATTCATAAAAATACTTCAATCGCAATTTAAACCGCTCTTTTTAACTCGAAAATTTCATTAGTAAGGCAGTCGTAACAATAATAGAGATGACATAACACATATTAAAATACATTGATACGAAGACTATACCGTCTTATCAGTCTCGGTGCCGGCGTTTTTGCTCATTTCCAATGCTGCTAATCTCTTTCCAGCTTCAGCTTCCTCGAATGATGGCACATCGAGGACGATATCGGGTCGCAAATCTTTCAACGCTCGTTCACAAGCCAGCTGAATTAGATCTTCACTAGTATGACCATTAAATCGGATTACACTCACCAAACGAACAACGTCTAGACAACAATAGTGAGAGTATGAACAACAAAGTTTCCACGGATACAAAACTTGAGCAAGAATCCTTTACATTTTACAAGGAACCTGCCGTTTAGTCATATATTTAGTGCTCCAACTGTTCCAGTTCTCCAGTTCAATTATACACTACACTTACTCAATCGTTTATTATTATGTGGCCTAACAGCTCTTTGTTCCCGGTATCATTCGCAACTTAGGGGAGGGGGAAGAGGGCGACATAAAAGCTTATACGTTGCAGTTCAAAAATACGTCAAAAAGTTACGCGAGAGAAAACTTGACCGACATTAAAAATGAGTGTTATTGCACAAGTATAGCCGCCAACCCACTGACTATATACAATGAACCGTCTTTTAATTCCAGGCTTTCAATTTTTGATGCAAACCTTGGGTCTCGAATCACAGTACCATTCCATGTGGACGCAAATTCTGGCGACATTACGTTGCGAGATATCATGGTTGAAGATAGCGCCCTCCGAGTTCTCCAATCAGAAAAGGAAAGGGAGCAGCACTGTGATTTAAAGTGTAAAGTCAAAGCTATGAGAGTAGGATATTCAATCCTACCTGCTTAGCGATCTTCTTACTCGATGCATCGGCGGAGAATTCTTTACCTTGTACGCTAAATTTGCATACGAAACGCGGAACTTTCATATCTGAGAGCTGAAAATTTACATAAATCACTTCAATTGATATAAAAGAACCACGACATATATCAAACAAAAATGTGGAGTTAACGATGCGAATCACAAAGCAAACTAGTTAATCACTGTTTCTTCCTGCTTACCTAATGAACGTTTCCGCGCTAATACTGAATCCCCTTTATTCCGGTTCCATGGAATGCACCACGGAAACCTCATCAAGTTTGTGAATATAATTGTTGAACAAAATTAAGTGGCAATATATTATACATATTTCAAGTGATTCATACCGTATCATAGGTGCATTGATCCTTGAAATCAGGATATAATTCATTGAGTATCATGGCGGCTGTTTTACCAGCAGTTGAATACTGCTTCTCTTTCTTGACGCGCATTTGAGATTCACCACCGTAAGCGTTGTATGTCCCGAATCCAGAGTAAGCAAATGCACCCTGCAAATAAAATAAACAATAATTCCACTGCTAAAATCCATAAAAAACGAAGCGCCGCCAACGAACACATGTGCGCATTGAGATACACGATAGGAAGACGAACGATTTGTAGGGAATATCCTTCACAAAACTCAGCCATCTTTCGACCTCGTCGATAAGACCACTAAGAATGTTGGCACCTATATACAACATGTAAAAATCAACCTTATTCCCTTCCTCACGCACTTTTCGTTAGCAACACACAAAGATATGTGACGTTTTCAAAGCAAACATACCTGTCAGATGAGGTGTCACGATGCGCACGCTGTTAACTTCCTCTTTAGACTAGTCTACATTAGAATATATAGGACAAATAACGCGAATATGCTTAAGCAATCAACAATCTTATCATTAGCAGCTATCTTCAAGCCGACTGTCCATAACGGTTTCCTCGGTTCAAAAGAGGATTCTACCAAACCCTTTAGGATATGACCTGATCGGTGCAATGTAGGAACAGAATGCTGCCAAAAGAATTTATGATGTGATCTGCACAGAGAGTGCAATTTGTGCCCTACATCCCCTCTCTGCTTACTGTGCAGGACAACGTTGCTTATGTCATTAAGGAATGCTTTTGCACGAGATGAAAGACAGCATGAACTTTACTACGCTCACTTAAATGCTTGAAGAAATTGCAGAATGATGTCCCCTCGTTTCTCTCTTAGTGTACCATATTGGCTTTAATATATTCAAGGCTTCTTAGAGAAAGTGACTAACCATCTTAAGGATCTAAATGGAAGCTTTGCAGAAAAACTCGATCCATCGAATTATAATAAACGAAAGTAATATAAATTAGCGGTTTTGCTAAGAGTAGTGAGAAGAGAAGAAAAGAAATAAACCAGTTTCCAAAAAAGAAAGCATCAAAACTTGGGAAGGAAACATGCACATCTACGGGTGTGAAAGACCTGCGAATCTCCCACTGCCCTACAATGTGAATGGCAGAGAGGGAAGTGATACAGTTCACATGCCACCATGTATGACAGCCTCCCCTCCCTCACTCACTTGGGCAACGAAAAAAAAAGAACCAAATATGAGCTATTTCATCTTCTGCACTCCACGATTCTGTTGTTCCTCCGTTATTCACAACGCGAATGAAAATCAATAACAGCTAATAATAGCTGCTTCCATTGTGATCCTCACAATTTACTCCTTGCAATTCCGATTTCTATGAAAAATTACTAGAAAGAATGAGAAAAGCTGTCATATCGGAAGCCTAATTCTTACAATCTTTTTCTCCCAGGTGCAAAAAAAAACTTCCTGCACGAACATTTACTAAAATGAGCTTAAATCATAAAAAACTTTCACGACACTATTGGATAATAGATAGTGATAGAAATGTCGCGGAAGAAAATTGCGTAAAACTTTTAGATCAAAAACTTCGAAACAAATGAAATGGAAAATATAGCAAACTATAAAAATTGCAATAAACCTTCAAACTTCCGACGGAATTCTACAAGAAAAGTGCAAAACATATGCCTTCAACTCAAACCTACATAACCTCTACATCAATAAAATTTTCGAGTAAAGAAAAAAACATTGAAAAATAAAAATTCATCCACTAAAACAAACGATACAAAAAAGATGCTGCAATAAAAACCCCGTCACAACGAAAGAGAGATAGGAATTATAGAAATCCAGTAAATTCAACTAGCATTTCTAAATTTAGATCCAGGAATCGAAGGATGAGGAGATCCATTTATGAATCCTGCTCTACAAAACGATTGTTGGCAAAAAAGTTTTTGTGGAATTGCCAGTTAAATGGCTACAAGGTGACCTATGAATTTTGACCTCTCTATTAAAGCATGATTTAATTTATTTGAAAGGAAATCGATAGCTTTGTAATCTTTTTTGAATAAATTCAATGAACTGAAATTCACGCATCATTCAAATCGGCAATACAGAAGCAGAGGAAGGATATCACTTTAGCTCTAAACTCAGAACAACAGATTTTCAAGAAATCTAATTTACTCTGTACGAGCCTTGTGTCGCTTGTCTGCTTTAGCATAGTAATGCCCATGATCGCGGATGTGCAAAAGACGAAAAGGACGAACCTTCTTGGGAAAGGTGTTGCCACCAGAAGTTCCACCACGCCCGCGACCACGCCATCCACCTCTGGAAAGGCCTCGACCACGTTGCGCACCTCTCGTACCTTCTGGCCCTCCAATGGTCGAAAAACCGGCATACTGCTCAGTGGCATATCCCGACCCAGGTGCATCGAAAGACGCCCTTTCAGTTGTGCCGCTAGCCAAAGGGATATACTTGGGAGTTGATGGTGCTATTGGCTCATTGAAGAACATTCGTGCAGTTTGTGCCATATTATAGCCACCCATTTTTGGTGGTCTTGCATTTGATAGTTTGCTCCAACCTGGTGCAAAACCAAAACCATCCATATTGTGCGAATTAAAAGAAACGCAGAAGAGTATACAACCCTAAAATAGAATAAAGCATTGAATAATCTACCTTAAAGCAACGTTAACAATCCGTAAATCATGTTCCCACCTCTTTCAGCATCTCTCTCCACTGTCCATTGGCACTCAAACATGGGCACTGTTATCACTGAAACATCTAGCTCTTAATGTTGTCACCATATACATCCGCAACCAGCGGTCATAATCACCTGCAGTTCAATGCAATACGTATTCAGCAGTTACGGTTTTCTAATAAACAACAACATCCACTAATGATGGATATTCGATCGATAAGGAAAAATGTTTCCAAACGTTTCAACGCCATATGCAAAAATTAAGCACATCAAGGTTAAACCGTATGTAGAATTAACTAAATGAAGTTTAATCAATAAGGTTAACTATAGAAAGGTCAACCATATGCAGAGTTAAGATTAAACTTAACCAAATGCACATAGAAATTAACCAATTGCAAGGTTTTCTGTTATATGAACATCAACCAGTTGCAATGTTAACCATACAAAATGCAACGACATACTAATGCAAAACCATACGATAATCCGCCATGTAAGTGAGCAAAATTTTCCCTGTGTGGGGAACTTAACTCACGACTGACTTACACTTTACACTTTTAACGCAAACCGAAATAGCGCGGCTGACTTTAAAATGCTTCACGGGTGTAACCTGAGGTGTAATATGCAAGCCGTGACTTGCCATGTGCTGCTAGCTAAGTAGGCAATGGTGAGCCTTTGGTTTCCGCTTCTAGTGGAAAAGGAGGATAAGGTATGCTGAGTAGGCTCCTTATTGCAGCTGGCTCGAAAATGAAAGCATATTCGGGAAGCCTCGAGATTAAGCCCAAAATCGTGGCCCCGAATTAAGAACAAGTGGGTTGAATCTAATTGCCGTCTGGCTCCCGACTGTGATCGGAGTCCGATTTAAGCCGATTCTTGGGATTTATGAATTCTTTTCACCCTCAAGAATTCTTGGGAATTCTTGGGAGTGAAAAGCACTCTCCCTAGCTTCCGAACAATAGGAGCTTGCTGTTGAAGCTTATTGGCCCACGAATGGCAAAATCAGAAGTAAAGGAATAGCACCGAAATACAAATGCCATCGAACATAATTATACGCTTGTTATGCAAATTTGACTTCTTCAAAAGCTTCATATGCTTAGTCCATGAGGGATACGGAAAAAACCTAGCATCATCAAATATAACCACAAATGATGGATCATAAAATTAAGCTATATCCTAGCAGAACAACCTCAAAGCAAGCCACCCAACAAATCGAAAAAAAAACGGAACAACTGTTAGCCACCTATATTTTTGCTATGAATCATTAATCGCAATCCTAGGCGTTTTAGAATTAAATTAGTGACACGTTTTTTTTTGGGTTAGAAAAAATTCAATACGTCAACAATGCCTTAAAACTAACGAGCTCATATTTTCACACTTAACTCCTTAGATTTACATCTCAGCAAAACTCCATCCGCATACCCCACCGACCGGGTTTCATAAATTATCAACAAAAGAATGAATATGCGCAGTTATGACGTCATATCCTAACTGATCTCATTATTTGTGCAAAAATTCTGCGCAAGATTTTTTTATCTTATTTTTTTAAATAATCAAATCGATTCAAAATAAGAACGTGATTGACCTAAAATGAATGCATTTATTTATTTGTTTATTTCAAAGTCCCAAAATGGGAAAACATACAAAACTATGTCTGCAGGATATACAGGAGGACCTCGAGATCTACGATATATGAAAGTTAAAAAAACAAACACTTAAAAAAATTATGCAAACAGAAAGATATACACAAAACGTCGGCGTCCATAGTGAAATCGATGTATCACTTCTATGTGGGACTGAGAACACTGAACATTTGCAAAGTATATTGGCATATAGCACAAATGGAAAACTCTTCACTGGCTCAGGTGAAAGAGGTATCACAACCGTGACCTCGAGATCTGTTCTTATTTTTACTTGACTCCTCAATTCTTCCAGCTCTCTGCTATTTCCGGTTAATGCCAGATGTGAGGGGTGATCAGTAAACTATAGATCAACTGCATCCGAGCAGAGCTGAGGAGCGATGACCATAAGAGACAGCAAATTCTCCATGAATGCCTGGAGGCAAGCCTCGGTGCGTTTGAAAGAAGAGCGCATTTGCTTACAGGAATCAATGTGCTTCTAGCTTTTCACGTGAGGTTTCCTCCTTGCGAAAGTCGATTCGGACCGTGGCAGGGCGCAGTTGGGTCGCGACTTGGCTCGGATGTGAGGAGTGCCCGGAGCTCGTTAGCGCGGAGGTGGCACTATTCGGGCCAAAGCTCTGCCGGAGTGATGTCCTCTCTACCGTCATATTAGCTCCTCCGCCTTACCGTTGCTGATTTTTTTTAGTACGACTTACTGTTGATTTAGCTCTGCTTCGTAGAGAAATCTTAACCTCTTGTCTTGCTGCCAGATTACACAGCATCCGGTTAAGCCTCGAAAGAGAAGAAATTTGCGACACCTTCAGAGATAAATTAAGAGTGGAGAGCCAAAACAGGGATCCCACATCCTTACACAGGTGCTTCTAAAATAACTCTCAAAAAAGTTGGTTTCGCTCACAAATAAGTTTGTCGATATAATCAAAACTCTTCAAAACAAACATCATCAATATTTTCATCGAATCTAAAGAGTAAATAAGCAGGCAGCAAAATTCATCAAGAAAATTGCATAAAAGGCAATGGATTAAGAAAAACGTTGAGATTGAAAAAAACTGATAAATGAAAAAAGAGGAAAACTTTCTCGCTAATATTTGAAATATTAAAAAATAAACAAGAAATATAAATAAAACAAAAAACATAATAACCAAAAAATCGAACGGTGAGTAAAAATCCGTTGAAGCAGACAACGCGCGACGCATCGCTAAAGGCAACTCACTAATCAATATTATGTGCCCACAATGAACGCATTGACGTTGTGTGCGTTAAACATACGATTGGACGACCGCTGGCTATGAAATACGCCACACGCGATCCAACTAGCAGATTTGCAAACAATTCGCTTAAGAACAGTACGAGAAGGAAGAGGTGACCTGAAGTCACGCTATAGAATCATAGAGAGTGGCTATGACAAACGGCGACACTAGCCCAGAATGCTAAAAGTATAGGAGGCAGCAAAGGTAGACGGTAGAGACGACATCACAAAGGCACGATGTGTAGATTTAGTGAACTTCAAGGAAAAGCCGGTTTCCGGAAACGCCGAGCGTTCCGGAAATGTCCGGACTGACATCCACAAAGGTTAAGCATAATGCATATAGAATGATTTTTTCTCACTGCGTAGGTATTGCAAACGAATTTCTGAAGTTGATAATAAAAATGAATTCACAACGATCCAACATGACAATAGCACTGAATTTTTATTTAAAAAAAAACTCGGGTGGGGTTTGATCTTCAATGTAATATATACTGCCGATTCCTTAATCCTATACGTACTAGTTTGCCATATTATTTCTCACTTCTACTTATCTTTTCATCATTGCACTCATGACATCATCGTAGAGATCATATTCAGATGATTGAGATTCTTTTTTTTTAAAACATAAATTACAGTAAAAAAAATTTCTGCTTCGAAATACTTTGATTTTCGAAAAAGTTTTCAAACATTGTTCGAAAGAACGTCATCGGCATTACGATGGATTACATTAGCACTATTAGGTGATCTTTTTTGGACAATCTATTTAGTTGTGTGATTTGAGTGCTCAAAGAATTGAATAGAACCGACTGTATTATAAAATATAACTATAACATCACGAAGTAAAGAAATGATAGAATGCACTCATATAAGTAGAAGAAATTCTATTGCTCAAGTAAGGTGCAAAAGGCTATTGAGCACGCATGTATGCTTAGCTCCACTTCAGGGTTATAATGGATCGACGAATAGATAGATCCACGAATCGACGAATAGGAAATATAGTGCGTCATTTAATGGGAAGACTTTTTTTGAACGCCTTAATAACGAAGCAGTTAATTAATAGTTTCAGTTGAGCAAACATCTATTTTATTGTTGATAGATTATTTTTAACGGGAAATACGAAATGTTTAGAGATTCTTTATCAAACATTTCGAATGTAATCTTTTTGTTTACATCAATGAAACATTTTATGAGAGTCGATGAAATATCCCCAAAAATGATAGAAATTGAAATGCTTTAGCTAAATCAATTATTTCATTCGATGATTTTATGCACTAAAAATAAGCTCATAAACAAAGTTTCAAATAGCTTTCAAGAATGATTAATTGCGTTGGTTGAATGCGCAAGGAATTAGAAATTTCAAGAAGGAAACACAAAAAGATGAAAATATTGTTTTTTGATTGGTACTAAATGACGCATAAAACGACGATACCAATGACACATATTTAATGATGATATGAATATATTCAAAAGTTTCGCACGTTCTTTCAAACATATAAACATATTGAAAACAATATAAAACTGAATGAAAAGAAATATGAAGTTTATGAACATTTCTTCACAACGACCCAAATAATCTAGCGGTTGCTTCTTCGACGTTTCAGTATGAATAGAGCGGAATCGGTAGTAACCCAATTGCATTTTGAATCTTATATATAATTTTCATGTCAAGAATGGTCTTTCTGTGAAGTAATTTGTTAGCGTAAGAATTTGCGTTTCCTTCTACCTCGTCCTAAAATTTGGCAAATGCGATAATATCTTACAGTATCATAAAGAATCCACGTAATTCATCTGAAGATCCGTTCATTCATTTAGAGTCGGCAAGGACCTATCGAATTCCATTCACATTTCGACACGACTTTTTAGCAATTGGGATTTGCGACAGCAACATTCGAGTTGCAACCTCCTGTGCCCCTATAGTCGCTGTTTGCCTTTCCACACTTTGACGTGACGGTTGCCAAAGGTAGGACACGCAGTCATCACTTCGTGACCTACTGGGAACCTTTCCAGCGTGATAGGATCTATCAAATCATAACGCTCCGCTGGTATAGCTCTCAGAATCCGTTGCCGGTGCCGCACTGTAAGAGGTGATGGAGTATGGCTTGCTGAACATCATCTAAAATCATGTGACTAAAATTAGTGCCTTTTTCTGGAGGAAAATATCACTGCTTTAATTATTCCATAGTTCCGGAATTAATAAATGGAAACAGTATAGCGTTAAATTTGAATGTTTTCAAATGTACAACGATTTATACTGCTACTTTTAAAGCAACGTAACGTTAGATAGATTTCAGTAGCGGTGCTACCTTAACTTCCTCTCAAAGTTAAAATATCTCAATTGAAGTTAAAAGTTAAAAAAGCAAGAAATCGAATGTTGGTGCAAAGAAAATGAGACGATATTCTCGCTGCTTTAATTTGATTGCTTTGCTTAAAATACCATATGAAAGGCTATCGAGCAAAAAAAGCTGACTGACTATTGTCGAGAAAGATTGATAAAGGAAAAAAGATTATGAACGAATTAACTAAGAAGCTGCATCGACATATCGCAATGTTTTATTACGAATTTATGCGTAATGCGCGTGCCATGACAAATGCAGCAATTTAAATAACTATTTGAACTTTCTTTTACACTGTTGAATTTTTATGTTTTGCATCCTTTGAGCTTTCTTTAAAGTTCATACGTTTTGTTACACCTTCAGCATTAGCTTTTCAACATTTTTTTGTCGTATGCATGTCTCCTAGAGCTACAGTTGTCAGAAGCACGAATGTCACTTGGCAATATTTTGGCGAAAAAGTTCAGCACATCAGTTTTCTCTAACTCATCAAAAGGCAATAACCAAAGATGAATCCTGCACAACGATACGTAGTTCGCCTTACCTGTTACAAACTTTAGAGTTGTATCTTTCCTGGACACTAACACTAACTAGATTTATGGGCTATTTAGTTGCTAACAAGTGATTATTTAATGCGTTCTCTTCTTAGCCAAATAAAGGCACGAAGATCATTCCATATCATATAATCCCTACCATCATAACAACATCATTACAGGATGCTACTATACGAGGCAATTATTGCGGCTGCAATATTGTCATCTGCTTATGCACTATGCACAACGAAAAATGTGACTGTTAAAGGACAACTACTCTGCGGTTCAGTTCATGCAAAAGACAACAAAATTGAACTACGTGAATACGACCTAAGTAAGATTTCTAAAATTCAATACGATCTTCGCAAGATTAGCCGATGTTTTGAAAAAATTTGCGAAATTCAATCCTATCATGAAGTGCTTCAGTTACTAAGCAAAGTCAGAGGGTACATTAATTAATTTCGCCTTACATTAACTTCAATTCTTCGGACGCCGTTGTACACAAACAAAAACTATTGAATTCGCCGTCGTTCTTTCGGAGACAGTTGATCTCATGATATTCACACATGTCTGATTCCTTTATCTACTCGAAATTTGCTACCTTTATCTCTGATACTTTATCAAATGTCAAATCCGTGATGCTTGTACGCGTATAAATATCGTTGGGTTCATATTACAGTCGATGCGGATGATACGCTCAATGAGACCAAAACTGATTCCGAGGGCAGGTTCTCGATCTATGGCGAAGAATGTGAAATTGGAAAGGTGGAACCTTATCTCAGAATCCAACACAACTGCGACATGGGCAAATTCGTAGAGGTTATTATTCGTTGCTGTGACTGTTAAGGTGGTGGACATTATATATATATATATATATATATATATATATATATATATGGAGTTCCTCTTCAAGTATTTTGCTTATCAAAGCACCTGAAAAAACTATATCAGGTTTTTAGAAAAGATTATGCGCGATGTGATTAAGCGTCTAAAGTCGATTTCTTGCAGAATCGCGTCATAACGGATGATATCTTCATTGATCAGACTTATCTCGGCACTGTCTATGATATGGGAGCTCGCGACCTTAGTAATTTTTGTACGAATCACAGGAGGAAGTTTAATTGACCAGTCAACAACACTCGAGTATACCGACATGCAGTAATCGAATGAAAAGGATTTAATGTTTTCATTCATTAATATTCCTTAAGTTTTATTCTTAATTAGTAAAATTTTAGCGTTAAGCACCGATGTTTCGCTGCGCTCGATGTCCAATTTTTAAAATTCGGTCATTTTCCTAATTGAAGCATTGTTTTGCTCATTATCGATTATAAAATTATATTCATAGTCGATTGGGAATAAAAATTTGAGGTATGTACCATTCAAATGTGCCTACATTTAGCAGTATACTTGTAACAACGACTCTTATGTATAATAACAACGACTTCTATTTGTAATCGGGAGCTCTGACTGAGATCTAGCTATTAACTGGTTTACCATCGACACATCCTTGGTCTTCTAGAGCACACATGAGCCAGGACCTTCTTACAGTGTCCACCTCATTTTTGAACACGTCCAAGCAATCAACGCACAAATCTTCCAACTTCTTGTTCGACTTCATTGAACCTGACCTACAGATTAGCGAATTGAACGTATTCAACTCTCCAAAAGCACGAATCCAATCCTTGACAAGAACACTGGTCGCGCTGTTCTCGGCCACAATCAGCAACAACTTCTTGCCCCTGCCACATTCCACGCAAAGGAAATGGGAGAATTACTTCCTTATTTACAGTGTTTCAGATGAAATTTTGTTTAATGATGAAAAGCTTTTGAACTGCTACATTATTACCGTGATGTGATAGATGGAATACGTTTATTCAAACTTGAATGCCAAAAGCAGCAACAACAACAGCAAAGCATTTGTATTTGCATTTAGTAGGGTTGCATCGATTCTTTACTCTATCAATCTGCATACACTTCACGCATATAAAAGCTAAACCGACAGTTTTATGACCTTTATATGACGGACAAGTGGAAGATTCTGAAATCAATGAGAGAAAACTTCTGAATAAAAACTAAATTTCTTGGAAAATTAAAGAGCGGCATTCCACTTTTCAAATAAATTAAACAGCAAGCCAAATACTAAATATAACAAACAATTTGACGCCTAATTTTAAATTGTCCACTCATATAGCACCCTAAATTCTAAATCTATCACATAGAGGCCGAATGTAAAATCAAACGATCGCGTTTATCTTCTTCTTTTCAGCATCAACAACATCGTTGAGCCTGATCACATTTTCTTCGTGAATCGTCGGCAACATTGCACTGAACTGAAAGTAAAACAAAGAAAAATGAAGAAGTAGCGATCGTCAATCAAGATAACCTCCTAACCACGGCTCTCCACATAGACCTCAAATCTCAAACTACCAGCGACATATGCATATGCATGCGCATAGCTGTTGCCATAATGAACTTTGCAAAAAGCCTAACGCAATGCTGGACAATGCCTCTTTGCTTACAAGTTGCCACTTCACCAGTCTTAATACGAAATTGAATCGCAGCTTTTATGATAGATGGGAAAATCAAACTGAATAGACACTGCACCGTCTGAATCCAACATATTTCGTTTAAAAGACCTTACAGCCAATCAGATTTCACAAAGAAACTTGTATTCACACCATTATGCATGTCATTCAGCGATCTCTGAATGCTGAAGCACGGAAATTTTCCAAGGAAATTGGCACGATATGCGCTTCTGCAATTCTGCTCACCTGGACAACCAGTTTCATAGGTTCCCAACAACAATAAAACATATGGAACAACGCATTCGCTCCCTACCTGCTCTGATTGCTCATTCGACCAATTTAAAACACAAGCAAACTTATTAGCAACACATCAAACTTTGACAAATGCAAAATTTGATTGACTGCAAATATGACTGTCTCTTTGGAGCAATCATAACAATTTCACGGTTTCAAAGATCAAATTGCATCCTAGATTTCAAACTAAACATAAGGAAGTTCGCAGCTTTCATTCCAACTAACTTCCAAGTTGAAATTACGAAATCAACAAACTAAAAAGCATTCTACGAAATCCTATATTTAAGTAAAAATACAAAAATGACTAAAAGCGGAAACCACCCAAATGCAAAATTTATGTTTGCGTGTCCATGAGATGCTGTTGCTTTTTTTGCGGATCAGCTATTTTGAAATTTAACGGTAAGGAAGTTGGCAGTGATTGAGCAACCACTCTATGAATTTAGTTTCATTCCTATTATGATATGAATTTAGGCTCATTCCTATCATGGTTATTATTTAGGGCAGTGGCTTAAAAAAATGGAACCTCAGTATCGATACATTCCTTAGCTTCATTGCTTCTATTCTCAGCACAGCACGCAAAACGTTTCAGGAGACAGCCAGCATCGAATTGATCCAAATCTTCAGGCATAGGTTTGTCTTTCGTTTCAGGTGCTGTCAAGACGAGAAGTGCCGCAGCTGTCGAAAGCGCCGCAACAACCGCTTGAGGTGCTCTTTCGTCTACCTCTTTCTGAAACCGAATCCATGTTCTGATGTGATAACCTCAAAAAATCTCTAAACAGCTTTACGTTTCGGCTACATTCGCATATGGATGACAATAATCCACAAACATCAATGTCGTCTGAACTGCTTATTGACGTGATTAGAAGGGAGAATATTAAGACAATATGAGAAAGAATAAAACAATGGTGTGAAGAAAAAATCACCCACAAATTTTGTTTTTTCTATTCATATAACACCTTGAATCAGATCATCAGAACAACGACTGTTTCAGTACTTAAATCATCCGATAACCTGGCCACTATCTGCTCAGTTCACTAGCCGTCATCTACCTCAGCAATCCTCCTCTAATGAGAAACTGTTCGACGTTCAGCAAAATAATTTTCAATATAAAACGGCAGGTCTCACGGTAACTCAATACATACATCGACGCAGATATATGCATACGCGTATTTATATATAACCGGACACGACGTATATATGCATATATGCACGGACAAGCATATAAGTATAGCATACTTAAACATGTAAATGTATGAACATAAATATATATATATATATATATATATATATATTATACGCATAGACATATGTAGGTTTCATATACACAAAGAGGACTCGCTTACCAGTCAGTGTACCTGAGCACCAGACAAAAGACTAAAAACTCGCCATAAGCGTTCCATTCCGATGCGCAAGAAATTTTTAGATGGAAGCAATAAAGGTAAACAATTCACCAACGATAGTTTGGACTTACCAGCAATTCCAAGTACGGCGCTAAAACTGAGCCAATTTCACCAAAGAATTGAACGACGCCATAAAAGGTGTTCCGAATAGATGTGGGACTCATTTCCGCCAATAGCAGCGGCTCTGATGACCAAACAATGCTGTTGAAAAGCTTCGCTGCCACAGGAAATATCATTTCAATCGTACCAGGACCTGCAAACATATTCCCATTCATACGTTGCCAACCAACTTCTTCAACTGTTTGGGAACTGCCTTTATGCATGCATCTCACAAGAAATGCAATCGTCAAATGCAAATTTTTCCAGAAAATAAGAGCATTACAATGCTACAAAAAAGTCACATATGAAAGTAGCTTTGGATGAATGTCCGCCGCAAATGCTACCAATAAAACTTACCCACCAATTCTGTACGTCGATGGGAACGATGAGAGAAAAATGCTTTCTTGCGGAATCTACAATTATTATAAAGTAACGCTAATGCTGCAGGACTTGTGATTCTTGCTCCTGCCTCTCCCCTTTCCCCCTCCATAGCATGCCAGCTATCACCACTTTATCAAGCTTGTAAAGTGGCCGGTTATTGCCCTCTGCCCTCACCACCCTCAACTTTGAGTTCTTCCATTAATAAGGACAATTGTTGTTTAAGGTACCTGGATAGAATATCGCTGCACCCATTGAAATGCCTTGCAAGGCAAGGCACCAAAATGTGATAGTACGTCGGCCAAATTTGACGAGCAATGGAATACATAACAGACCGGCAGGAATCTCGATTAGGCCAGAAAGAAAATATCCTGTATAGCTGTCGTCGCTTAATTTTGTGCTGAATAATGCAAGACCCCAATAAGTGGTGTTCATAATCATGCTGAAATATACTTGCAGCGCTCAGGTTAAATTAAAATTTTGCATACTTTAAGAAATTTGTGCACCGCTGAATTTCTCTTCGGCGGTTAACATCTACTATTCCAGACAGTTCTTTCATACTTGTCCTCCCACTTTATTGTCTTCCACCCTTCCCTCCCATACTTTTGCAATATATAAATAGTTCTCATATTTGTGGTCTGGGAAAGAGCCATGATCTTCACGTAAAATAATTTTAAGGAAACATCAAACTCTGTAGTTAGTGTTCCAGCTATTCAGATATCAAAGCTTTCCTAAACCTCAATATTTAGTCGATAACTCATCTCCAATTTCAACAAATTAGCCGAACCCTTCTTCCAATAAACGTATCATTTCATATCGGCAGGAAAACAAAAATTTAAGGCTGAAAATCATCAATCAACAGAATTTGTAAGACTTAGATTTATCTCTACCACTTAATAATAATCATTGAAATATGCGAAACTCTTTTATCTGGGAAGCACTTCTCCAAATAAGATGATACCGGTTAAAGTTTAAAATCCATTAATCGAACGAATAGATATTCTCCAAATGTCGTCTTTTTTTCCAATAAAAACAATAAGCAACTTTCTCTACGAGTAATAAATAGATAAATATCAGGACCTACATAATGAGGCAATGAACAATAAGATGGAATACAATCGCTTTGCTCTTTACCATATCCAAAAATGTTCTCGATTTTTCTTCGCTTGGTTTCATTACTGTTGATTTGCATTCGGGTAATGAAACGCGTATTTTGTTGAAACGAGATGACGCTTTTATATATCTAAATAATGAAAATCAGTGAGGCAACAAAAAGCAATTCAATACGACTTTTGATTTCAACTGTAACCAAATTCATTTACAAATTTTTTAAAGATTTTTTTTCATTCAAGAAAGAGCTAATTGACAACGTATATGATAGCTGAAACAAAACATCAATATAAATAGAATCGAAAAATCATAGCATTCATGAATCAACAATATTTAAAGCAAAAACAAAAACGACTAAGCCAACGTTAATATCGAGAGTGCATATTTTTAGCACCAAACATCAATGCGGGAAAATGCTTACCTAAGAAAACATTTTATGAGCAGTTGGGTGGGGGGATCTGAGAATACAAAATCCATTCGTCTACATTCTTTCACAGGGAACACCCCCCATATGTGCATATCGCGGGAATAATTCAGAAATATTAGAAACAATTACTATAGACAATAGTTTGCCCGTCATGCATTGTTTACATTTGTTGGCACTCACTTTTAAACCAATTATTGCATTGCATAGCACGAGCTGTTGACTACGATTGCAAATGAAGAGTTTATAAACGTCGATCACCTCGAAATCCCCTTGCTCCGATTGTGAGTTATCATCCAGTGGAGTGACTCCGGTAACAACCTAGAAATCATTTATGGCTTATCATCGTCTAATCATCAACCATCAATGAAAGCCTATTTAGAAGTTGTTTACATAAATCATTCCTATAAATTTCATAAAAGCAACAAGAAAGACTCTCCACTCATCTTCATTCAACTCAAACAAGAACAACCCGTCAAACGTACACAGTAAGCGCTCAATGTGTTACAGAGTACCCACGTAAGTACCCCATCGGCATTTGCATTGGTTAATCAAACTAAAGTCTTCCCCTCAAGCATTGCCGCAAGCTTTATTTGATATCTATCGGTGTTGATACAACATCATCAAAGATTAAACATTCAATTTTCTGCAATCCGCATAAATGCACATATTCTATTTCTTTCGTCATCAATTAACCGCAACAACAGTTTTGTAGTTGGGATGTTTCACAGTTGAAATGTTTTATGAGACACTGCAAAAGAAGAAAACAGGGAAATTTCAGCATGTTAATAAAATTTTACAGGTAACCGAGCCCAAAGTACAAGATTCTGAAGATGGACTACTCGGTATGGCTCTCAACCTCACCCTCGCCCACCTTCCTCACAAACCTCTCCCTTCCTCCCTTCCAATAATCGTCAAAGTCATGCCTCAACCAGCCAAAAAAAACCGGCCGAAATTTATGTAGTTTATTCGTCCCCTAGAAGTTATTTATTCTTCAATATGACCTCGGTTATAAAAATCCACAAAATCTTGACAAGAGGAACTGCATTCTTTTCTCTGTATCCAAGAATTGAACGCGAAGTCCTTCAACCACAATCTGAATAGGTGCACTTGACACTCTCCTCACCCCTTCCCCCTCCCGTCAATCAACAGACATGGAAGAAAAATGAGGCAACTAACCAGTAGTAAGAGATAGTAAGAAGACCAGGTACTGAGATAGCGAAATAAAGCCATCGCCAATTCCCGATGAAAATGCGTAACACGCCTACCATCATTATACCGGCGACCCAAGTGAAAGTACCAACAAGCGGAATCAATGACCGAAATTCAACAGCTACCGATTCGCAAGATAGCACCCATCCGATCGTTGAGTAACCCTAAAATATATTACACTCTTTTTTTGTCATTCCAATTGCCGAGTTTTTGATAACGATAGAGATGGTGCTTTTCTATTTCCTTCCACGTAATAAGTTGAGAGATTCCTATCGCAACTCTCGCTATTAGCTATTATCAGCTTTCAAGCGCTAAAATCGATAATATGATCTACATTTAAACAGATGAAATACAACTGTTGCAGCACAAATAGACGAGAATATTTGTGGAAGAGAATTGCTGGTAAACAATACTACATCGTCGCTCTTCAGCGACTGAATCATAAAAATCCATGAAATCCAGGGAACAGGAATTGCACTCTTCTCCTTGCATCCAGGATTAGATGCCAAATCCCTCAACCTTAACCTGGATAGACATCTTAACGGATAGACACAACAATTTTCTAGTGGGCTTCCGGTCACTTCCGGTCACTCTGTGAAATATCCGATAACCAGAAACGAACTGTTGTTCCAACACCCGCTACGAATCGGAAGAAGAGGAAAAGTCCATATGTTGGTGCAATCGAACAAGCGAGAGCAGCCGCAACGGCTGTCCACAGTGGAATTAAGAATGTATAGCGACGACCGTGTAGATCAGATAATTGCGTCAAAAATGGTGTAACGATCATTCCACCTGAAATATTACTGTCATTTTAATAATCAACACAACAGCTCGGGGCTAAAAACTAAGAAATCGGGATAGGAATTACAACAATACTTTAAAAAATCTTTTACAATTTTCACTGTAGAAAGCAGATATCTTTTTATTGAATCAAAAGAGAAAACTTTTAATGAAGCAATTTAACTCCGATTAAAACGGCATCAAAAATTATTTCGAGCATCGCAGCGCTCTTTTGAAAATATTTCTATTGTTTATTTCAACAAAATCAAATTCACTCTAGACGTAACTTCGAAGTAAACAAATTTTTCCCATTGAATCAATTATGCTAATTGCATCAATATATAACCAATCGTGAGCATATGAAAACATTACCAAGCATAAAAAGCGATGATGCATGTTGTGCCCAATGCTCATCTCGGCAAACTAAGTTGAACTGAAAAATTACTTTAATACTTTAGCGATTCATTTACTTATATATCACTACTTGATTTCTAGATGCTCGATGAGTCTTCAGCTATTTAAGCATATTCACTCATAAATCAATCGAATGAAACATTCAATAAAAGAAATAATGAGCGAAAACCCGTACAGTAACTATGAGGGCAATAAGGTGGCGATGCAATTCACATTTAAACATAGCAATATCTGATAAATTAAAAATCAAATCATCTCCCAAATTATCTGGAATGTACAATTTTAAAATGAAGATGATGCCTCTCTATAAATGCAATAATGATGCCCAATATGGCCTGCTAGGACAAGCTACCAATCAGCTAAAGTAGCAAACAATAGCAGTTTACAGGATATCTTTTCATGCCGTATGGTGAGGGTATTTCACCAATGGATATTTCGACGAGTGGTTGTCACTCTTACAAATGCATTTGATGCCTACACAACTATATATGAAACACTCCTTTCCTTAGAATTTCTCTCCAATTGAAAATAGTCGAAATTGTTCACCTCCGAATTGAGTGTACTTCGAGCAGATGTTTCATTGAAGTTGAACGATGCATTCGGAATATCATTACATGCTACTGTCCAATTATTCGGATCGGCTACATAACATCGATCAATTATAGTGTATTGCTAGAAAATATATTTCCATTCTTCGACAGCAATTTAAAGTATGAACTAAACACTAAAAAAAAACTATTTTTTAAATACAAAACAATACTTTTAGTAAAGAACGAAGATTCAGTCTAACAGAGACGCCCTTTTCCTTCTATCAGAGTTTTCCTCAAGTATTTATATAAAGTATAGCACTCTTCTATTACTTAAGAATATTAGTCACCTATAATTTTATTGAATAGAATGCATGCAATTAAAAAAATGACGAATGAATGGTGCTTTCTTTCCTGATTCTTTATTCTTTATTTTGCTGATACTTTATTTTATTTAGCTGATTCTATATACGATTATCGTCACGAAAACAAGCAACAGCAACAACAACGAAATTGAAGCGAGCACCATACTAACGATCATTTTATGCAATGCATTGTTCAATTGACTACTTGAATAATTCTATGAAAAGATGACAGCAGTGCTTACCCATTGTGGGCCTTCTTCGGGTTGTATAATATTACATTCGAACTGAGGTGCAATCGAAATAAAGCCCATTATCATCATTTGTGAGGAGTATAAAACTGCAACCGAACTCAGCAATATATATGCCATCATCTGGAATCTTCCCATTATTTTTACAAAAATAGAATTTGAAAACTTTATAACTAGAAAATTATCTTGATTAATTGCTCACATTGAAAGGTGAATAGAAATTCATATAAAAATAGGTTAACTTTCTTTCTAAACATTTCTCGTATATTGATCATGCAAAAATTTTATTAACTACCGTTAATTTTCTCATCTACTCTATTCATTTATGGTCTTTCCGACCAGTGTATCGGCAACTGTCACTGCAGTTGAATATCTTTTCACCAGGAAATATTGGTTTGTTTACATGAACCTCATAACTACTACTTTTAAATTTTTCCAACGAAAAGTAAAGAAAATAGGCAGGTCACCTTATACACCGTTATTTATTTTCGGTTAATAATCACCTGGTATTTGCCAAATTTGCCAAATGCGCTCAAAACTTTCTCTGCGTCAAGATTGCCCACACTTGTAGCTGAGGATAATTGCTTGTCGCTGCCTATGGCCAGCACATCGACGCCCGTTATCGGCTCAGCTTTGTGATGATCCATCTTTCAGGAATTTCAGATCGCAGCAACCTGTGGATCATAGAAGGACCATAGCCATCTTATCATCAAAATCATAACAATGCGAGTGCAAAGATTGCTCCTTATTGTCAAAAAAGAGTTACCATTAATCACTCTAACGAAGCTCAACCTTTCTTCCATTCCTTACTCCTTCCTCATCCCCTCTCCCCATACAATTTCAGATCTCACACATTCTAAAGAGCGAAGCCATATCTAAGAAATTATTGAGGCTATTCTTAATGTATTATTCATAGTTTGTTCGTAAGCTAAGGCAAACGACTTTCTGCACTATTAGTGGAATTGAAGATCATGTTGTAACGGCAATCCTATAGCCCTAAACGTAATCACTTTTCAGCTAAATGTACCAGCCAAATTCCTTAAAATAATACAGCAAACAATGTAACGTATGGCAGCATATATTGGTGCGATCAACCATGATGAGGTATGTTATTGCAGTAGCATAGGTGCATCCTTTCTCTCATATATCAACTAAGCTTGGAGCTTTTTAATGCGTCTGTTGAGCGATATGAGGCAATCAGAAAAAAAAGAAGTACCGAGAAAATACCAGCAAAGTCATGGAACTGAGCTAAAGAATAAGTAAAAGACACACGAATGGTCGATCAGAATGAATCGAATAGCCTAGCTTGAGCGAGTACAGGGGCACATAAAAATAGCAAGTAAAAATGAGTATTTCATGTAAACCTATACATGAAAGTAATAATACAAAATCCTGGAATATGTAAAACGTGAAACATCGCAAAAATATGCTGCAAAAAAATTTTTAGAGCGCTAATATATCATGAAATCGATGAATAGAGACATAAATGATATATATAAGGAAATTTCTAAGGCAAACGAGGAGCGATAAATATACTTTAGTCTAAACAGACAACATCGAATTAGCGATAACACGGGAAATTCATGGCGAATGGCGGTGTCAACTTAATGGCGTACGCAAATATATTACTGATAACAGCTTAAAAACTGATAAGAGTCAGCCGTCTAATCTGTTTTCAAACAGTATGTTAAAAGCAAAAGTCAAATTGCACAAAAAAGTCGGTTTTTTTCAACCTGATGGCTTCATTCACACGATCAGTTCAGCCTAAGACGAAGACCTTTTGCTCACTGACTAACGGTGAACGGAAGGAATGGCAGGGAAGACTATCTTTTATTAAGCTACCACTTCTCTATTACTTATTGCCAATAAAATTTTCAACCCCTCGCCTTCACATTTGGTCAATAATACAACATCCCCGCAATTTCCCACCACTACCTATAATATTGTATTTGACATTAACCCCTCTCGACTTCCTTCATTCCATGCTAATTGCCAGTCCTAAATTTTATAACAGGTGTAGTCGTAAAAAATTTAGGATTGGCAATCTGAAAGACCGATTAAATCTCCAACAGTCATATCCGGAGGCTGCTGTTACTCTAATTAGTCCTTTTTTTCATAACCAACTTCGTCTTTAAACGAATAAGTTTGATGCTGGCTTTACAGGATGAGAACGAAAAAAAGACATTCTGGAATATTATGGATGGTTAGAGCCAATTGATAATTGAACTGAAATTTGCAACTCCTTCGTAAGGAGAAACATCTTACCGCAACAAGAGTGAAGACTACTTCTCGAGCTCAAACTTTCGAAAGAAACAAATTTCAGTCGACTCAAGCAATAACATTCTCAATAACATCGTTGAAACTAACCATACCTGACGAAACTACGGCCTTGTCAACAACTTTAGGTGATGCTCGCGACGAGGAGAGATACTATTCTGGACTAATCCTCACGACTAAACATCCAGACGAAATTCAAGACGTTCCACTTTAAATAGGAATTGAAAATGATCGTATATTGTTTGTAATTTTTTTTCTTTGGACCTCCATACGCTAATATAGAGGAACTAAAAGGATCACTGCTAAATAAGCATTCAAATACACCATGTATTTCTTGGTGATACTAAATGCTATACAAAGGAATCACCGCCTGAGAAATTTTTAATGGCAACACACTAAAAAACTATCAAATTTCTAATTTTTACAATGATAACGATAATTGACATTTGCATAACAACAAAAGAAATAGATTTTTTATAAGCCGAAAACCTTTTGGTTCGAGACGTGAGGATCATCCTTTAACTCATACAAAACACAAAACAAGCAATCTAAATTATGTCATTGATAATAACAGCTCATACACACACCGAATGCAACATTATCATAAGCTTGACTTCGAGAACACTCAAAGAATACATAGGTAGGAGTCGCCAATTAAACGTTCTCTAAGACAAGCAAAGAGAAACTTACCTAAACGTTCAGATAAGGCATTCAAAAAGAACTTTTCCCATAGAAACAACAGCGCTGATGAGATATCGAAAAAATGCGTTTTAAAACAACCTTAGGAGAATTCAATGCCGAAATTTATAAAAACGATTTAATAAACAACGCAGAAAAAACCTGAATTATGTAAAACACCTGAAGCTGAGGCTATATGCTCGAAGAAATACGTGAAAAAAAGTTAAACGTGAAATCGAGGTTCCACGTTTAATCTTACCTTGGCGGATTATTTGACGATAAGTCACTGGTGCAGCCAGCCTTGCGGGTGGGCATATTCCATTTAGTAATGTATAAATGGCGAAGGTAGATCAACTATTACGTCCCATTAAGTGTGCCATGTTGTCGTATCTGTTTAATAGCCACCTTTTCTTTTCCATACATGAGTTTTACCTGCAGTATATTTTTGAAATTGTATTTTGCCGTTAAATGAGCTAAAGTGCAATATGCCGTTTAATAAGTTGGAGTGCATGACGCTCTAGTCTGCTTAATGTTTAAAACTTTGAGGCAAACCAACTATAAACACAGATTAAATCACCACTGTTTTTTATTTCTTTTGGGGCATTTATATTTTGAGGTGAGAGACTGTATTAATAAATTTTGAGTCAATTCATTATAAATTTTTTATTGCATCTTGATAATTCGCAAGCGTAAAAGTTGAGAGGATAACCAGTTTTCACAATAAAAGGATGCATATATAAATCTTAGAAGGAGTTCATAGGAATGTATGAGTGCTGCAGAAGTATGAACCAAACAGACACATAGATATGTATCGTTGCAGATGCGGTTTTCAGATAACGCAAATTGCGCTGTCAATATGTTCCGCGCACTTGCGTTCCGCTTACTTACAAATACGCATCATTTCGTCGTTTTCTTTTAGCACTTTCATCTTTTTTTTTGTGGTTGGAAGTTTTCAATTTTGCTATTAAATCTAACGTTACAACATTCTTACTAAGTTCATATACTTGACAGATTACAGAGAAAGGACATCTCAATGGGCAATCAAACTATCCTAAAGGACATATTATTATGATGTGAAAATAACATGAAAAAATTTCAAAAGAAAATTTTTTATTCTTGATGAAAATTTTATCTCTTTCTGTTATTATTATTATTATTATTATTATTATTATTTATTATTATTATTATTATTATTATTATTATTTTTGCTATGTTAGCTTCCTATTAAATGAGCCAAAAAGACCATGCAGAGTTCACTTTTTAGATTTTATAAGTTTTTGACAGACGCTTGAAAAGCACAGTGCACAGCACAGCACAGCTTTTTAGTAGCTCACGAATCGTGTCGAGAGAAGAGTGAAGAGCACTGGCCAGAGCAAACAATTCAACAAAGTTTCATTGCAGACTTTTTTTTACTGAATTGAATTAAACTGAATTTAATTGATTACGTTAAATTGATTTATTAAATTTTATCGTTTGAATTAAAACATATTGAGCTGATATACTTATTGAATTGATTTTTTTTTTTTTTTTGCATAATAATTGTTGAACAAATTTCAATATTTTATATTTGAGCATTATAGTATCATTTGAATTAATTATATGCACATTAGTATTAATTAAGATCGGTTATTACTTATCCTTAATATTTCAGCATTTTTCCAGCATTTCAGCATGGTACTCGATCTATGATATAATGTTTGTTTATTTTCTAATAAATCATCTTCACAAGACGAACAATGTGATACTAAAATTTAATATTATTGATTGTGACTCATCTATCTTTACCATTGTCAATTTCCATACAACGAAGACGCTTTATGCAAAATGAGCTCGAACGAACGAAGAAAGACGGATGCCTCAATACATTTTAGATACTATAGCGTTAATTAACGTTTAAACGATATTTTCAACGTAACGTTGCGATTGGAGATGCAAATGATGCAAAAATTTTTGACTTTTTTAGAAAAATGTCTTTCATAATTTGTCAATAAAATTGTAGTATCTGTGAAAGAACTTATAAAACCGGCAAGAAATTAATAAGAAAATTCTCTGCATTTTTGCGATCTTAAATTAGTATTCTCGGAAGTGATATACGCAGTATTAGTTGTTATAGAAGTTGATAAAAGGGGTGTGACCGCAAATGTCGGCTGCCTTTGGGGAATGCCAGAATGCGGGTTGACATTTCAGCGTGGTGGGAGTGCCGTCATGATGCGCTATCGAAACATCAAGATCTTATCGTTGAGCAATGAACTTTTTCACCTGTTCTTGCGGTTTTTCAATCGTAGCACACCTGCTTGAGAGAATGTGTGCTATCGTGAGGACATTAAACCTTGGCGATAACCGATTCCCTACCTCTTGCCCATACCACTGCTTACTCTTCTTTCCACCCACCCCTACCCATATCTCGTCAACTCATCCATCCACCCACTTCTGCCTATATCCTTGCTCACTGCTTTATTCACAGTATATAGAATGCGTTATTAGATAGGTATAAGAACTTTCTCTGAGTTTATAGAAGATAGACGTCGATTTTTTCCTTCGCTCTCTATTTTTTCTCGCATTTATAGTGCATATACTATGAATGAAAACAACAATGAATATTTTTATAAGAAAAATCTTTAAAGTCTTTATTGAAATTATTGAGGTGGTAAAATTTTGCTTTATATTTTCTCTGCTCTGTCAAAAAGAGGATAAAGTTTTTTCTAGAAGTAGGCAAAAATATTCACCGATTTTATACGTGAACATCGAATAAAGGAATGCGTCTATCGTCCTATCGGAAGCAGTTTATTGCTAAATGAGGCCATCTGAGCAGTAAATATCGGCATCAACGATTGAAACAATTGTGCCGATAACGAGTACTTCCCTACTTTTATTTCTTTCAAATAATCTCTGAAAGTAATGTGATAAGTAATCCAATCCATTTATGCATAAATATAAAATTGGCAATGGGTGAGATCTCTACCTCTTTATGAGGTCTTTATCGATAGCGTTGAATATGATATACGAAGAAAGGATTCCCTTTTATTTGATTCTGTTCAAATTGATATATTACAATATTGTGTATGTTAAAATGTGTGCTTAAATTTTATACTTATCTTTATGCTTTCAAGTTTAGTAATTATCATGTAAGTTACCATTCGGGAAGACATTACGCTATGGTCTTATTTCCAATGGGATTTTTTTAACTTTCCGACGAGATCAGCCCTCTGTAGTGGTTTAACTTTCTTCTTTGTATTTGATAGAGGAGTGGTAATGTTAGTTTGAATTTCCTTGCATCAAACGAGCAATAATGCACACTATAGGGTGATTCACTGAGTTTGAAATCCTCTGGCGCAAATGTCTTATGTTCCAAATAACTGTCAAAATAATCGGGTGTTAAGATGTCTGGTGGTTATTTTTTTTGAAAAACCTGCTGAAAGCATATGAACAATTTAGAATTGATCATAGTTATAGCATTTGAAACATCTGTTATCAATAAGATAGGAGGGAATTTCAAATGTATATGCTTTCCCTAAATAATAGTTTATATTAGTATTTTATGCATTATTTTTATATGAGATCGTCGAATTTTATGCGATAGTTTTATTATACAATTTTTAATGCTATATAGCCCATCATAATGATGGACAATCGTTTGTGCTGCACTCATAGCTTAAGAATGCTTTTATATGAGCTCACTATAGGGATAGGTTGTCTAGAGCATCTTCTTTCGAGATCCTATTGCACTTCATGGAATATTTAATGAATGGAGCTTTTTATAGAGTATTGTGTCATCCTTATTTTTGGATATTTTTGACGTGGGACATTTGCGCCAGTTGATATCTTTGGCATATGATGACGATAACATGTAATATGAAAACGTTGAGCAAAGTTTTCTTTTTCCGAAGCAAACACACGAAACAAGCCAACTATTTTTTAGCTGAAGCGTTTCAAGTTCGCCAAATAAAAAGGAAGCAAGAATTGAGTAATCGTGGGGGAATGCGCGAACACTTATTTCGGCCTTGGCTATCATCATTCTTTTCCTTTTTCTGGAGAATGCAAGGAGAAGAAGGGTGGGGGGGGTGGGGGGGGAGGAGCAGGTATTTATGCGCATTCATATGCATAGCTCTCTTTTGCGCTAGATATATCTGCGCTATCAAATGCAGCAATGCATGTCTTTTTTTTTTCTATTGCGCGATTTTTCCAGGCAACCCTATCTTATACGGCTATTTAGCTCAGCCGCAATTTATGGTGTGCACACATTGATAGCTTTTAACTGATAAGGAATAGCGGAAGGACGAGATCAGATAAGGGGCACTCAAAACGAGATAGCTGCATAGCGTTTTCCCTCTTATCGACTCCAACCAATCTCTTTTCCCTCTTCGCTTAGCTCATCATTATTTCATTGCAGTATTGTTGCGACTGAAAGAATTTTATTTCATTTATTGCAAATATTATTCAAAGCAAGCTTATTTCATTTGTAAAATGTTGCATAAATACTTAAGTTTCGATTATTGCTAGCTACTTCCTCAAAGCTCAAATAACTCTCCAAAGTGGCGGTGATTTTAAACAAAAAATTAATATCTATTTTACCTAAAAGCCTTTTTTAGTAGATACGAAAAATAATTTCTAGTAGATAATTGAAAAGAATGGAAATGTTGGAATGCTAAAAGCACTAAAGCAATTATTTACACAGGCTTCGCTTATTGACTTCTTAAGATGCGATACTGCAGTAATATGTGGCTTCACGTTAATTACCGGAAGAAAATTGCTCAGAGATAATGAAAAAATTCCTACATTGATAGATTTTTTTTTTAGAAACGCTGAGCATATACTTGAGCTGTTTTCTTCAGCTTAACAACTTGAGCTTTTTATGCTTCTTGTAGTTTATATCGGATCTCTAAAAAACACGTAAAATCTATGCAATCATAGTTATTTGTCTTGTAATAAAACATTAATGAGGCCAATATTTTTTTCTTTCGAAAGCGATAAGCTTTTTCTCCAGGTTTAACTAGAAAGTTTACTTCTGAACAATTTGCACTTACTTTACTTAAATTTGAACGTTATTTCAATTTGGTGGTATCTAAAATGCAAACAATAGGAGAACCATTATTTGGGAACTAAAATAACGGAATAACCTTCCACTGCTAATATTTCATATAAGATTTGCTTATGTTTTTCGATATAGTAGCGTTAAAGAGAGGACTTTCTGCTATGAAATAAACTCGTATGCACATATATCATCTTATCACCAAATTATAAAGCATAAAATTAGCACAAATTTCAGTTGAAAAGATTGCAAAAGGATACGAATGAATAAAGTGGCTACAACGATTGTTTCACGACGAAAACAGCAAAAACCGGCAAGAGTTATCGAGAAAATGTCATCTACTAATGAATGCACAAATCCCCATTCATCTATTATACGTATCGATGATCTTCATTCGGATCAACAACCAGAAGTAAATCTTCATGCTGGAACAATTTTGGGACCGTTTGCAGCATGTAAATTCCCTGATACTAATGAGTTCGCAAAAAATAATGAGGTAAGTATTTAATATTTCCACTGTTATATTTCGAAATGAATATTGTTCAATTGTTTGCAATTATGCAATTATTGGAATTGCAATTGCAATTGCAACAAAAGACCTACAATTATGCCTTCTCAAATTGCAAAGTTCCTCTTATTGCCAGTCAGACATTGCAGCATTCCTTTAGCATTTGATCTTCCTTTTCATACTGACCTTGCCACTATTGCAACGCCGTCCCTAATATGCAATAATGTAATCATCTCTTAGTGAAGCAATCGCCTTACACGAGAAGTTGTATAAGGCGTATGACATTACTGCAATGACGAATTTTCTCTTCGGCGAATAT
Source organism: Baylisascaris schroederi (assembly GCA_006503575.1). Lineage (NCBI taxonomy): Eukaryota > Metazoa > Nematoda > Chromadorea > Rhabditida > Ascarididae > Baylisascaris > Baylisascaris schroederi. The sequence goes on along the minus strand of QEWY01000142.1, from coordinate 258,218 downwards.
TGACAATTGCTAACCGCACTAATTCGGGGGGAATTTCTTTATGAAGGTCGCATTCGTCTGAGAATGCAGATGGCATTCCCACTCTGACGAATGTTAATCACTGCAAGTTTGTGCTCATTGTACGAAGAAGTGATACGCCATTTTTGCAACGATCAGCGTTGTTGCAATGTAAAATTGCAGTGGATGAAATGAAATAAATAAGATTAAATTAAGCTAAATTAATTTAATTTATTTTAATTTAATTACATTATATTATATTACATATGAGAAAAATTGCAATATTGGCTTTAAATGCTCTTTTAGAATAGCAACGGTAAAATAGAACTTATAAGCTTACATTTTTTCGAGGAAAAGGAGTAGGAATATAAAGCATTAATAGATTTTCTAATTGCATACTATGAAAACCCTTTATTGTGAATTTGTAGTTTCTTCTTTTTGCCACTGTTTCATCGATGCCAATGCTAACATGTAAGATGAAAAAAAGGTTTCTTCGTCTAATTCATCTCATTTCGCATTTTCTCGGCTTCATATAAAGCATACTTAATATGTTCACCCGTGTCAAACTAATGAATAAAGCATCGGGGCTGTATGACCTCTCAGAATTTTTAAATGTTTATATGTGTTAAAAGATCATATAATATAAGCATTATTTCAGCTATGTTATAATTCTGCCTATTATTTTGGCTCTGTTATAATATTATTTTTAAGAGTAGTGATATAGTCGGCCGTCTAAAATTGTGCAGGTTGGATGAAAATAATTTGAAAGAACCGAAGATTATTGGAATTGCAACGACGACAACAACGAGTAATGCCAATTGTGAGCTCTTCAAATCAGGTCATTGACAATTTCATTGCGTCTTTTTTTTTTTGAAAACCAGCAAATGTCCTCCACAAATATTTCTCAATTAACAAATTCGTCAAACTATTTTGTAATAAAATTTTCTGTCATTTCATTTTTGAGAAAAAATACGACATCTTAAAGGTTAATTTTCTTATCAACTATTATCTGCTTTTCAATGATGATTTCATTCGAAAATTGCTCACACTATGATAGTTCGTTGACTACCACAATCTTCGCATGTAACATCTGTGATCATAGTAAAAAAAATTCTAGAGACTACGATAGATATATGTTTTTTCTTTTATAATACGTTCATTGCTCTTACTTAATGTTCGACTTGTAATTTTTTCTGTTCCGTGGAATTTTGTTCATTTCAAATTCATCTAAGTTTAGATGCGCTGATGAGTTTATTAAAATATTACATTGGATAGTCTTTTAATGTGAAATACTATCGTATATGTATTTATGAAACGCATTTGCAAGCATAAAATTCATAAAGGATGAGATGAGTTGAACGATGACGTCTACACTGTCACAATGTTTGTTGAATTTTCTGTTTAGAAATTGAAGTGAGTGAAGTGGTTAAATGCGTCGAGAGGGCCAACCTACGTCCACTCAGCTATATTCAACAACGTGTGCTTAATACTTTTTTTTTGAGATCTATGAATAAATGTGGATAAATAAATAGTAATTATAGGATTTATGAGAACACCTAAATAAGGGTACTTCAATTTCAGACAGCAATCTATACCTGCGCGTTAATCGATCAGTACAGAATATCTCAGATCTAAAGGCGAATATTTGTTCTCTATTGTATGCACAACCATCTGATATATCATCGAATGAGAACGGTACAATTCCCTATATTTAAAATTTTACTTATATCTGAATGCAATATTATTGAAATAATACTTTGGCCTCAGCTATATATATATATAATACGCTGTGAATTACATGCAAAGAAGCATATAGAATGAAGAAGGCATTTTTGTTGAAAACGATTGCGCTTACATAAATACATCCCATCGATTACAATAAGCATTTAGTATAATATGATGCTATGTGTACTGCTTATGATGTCAATTCTTCAGTGATGATATTATATGTCCATCAGATGATTCATTGCAATCCAACATACTGTTAATGCCATTCGATGGTTCGATTTAGTCCTAAATGTTCTCACGTAATTTCCGTACGTTTCAAATTCTATTGGTATTTGGTTTAATCTTTGTTAATATTTAATTCAATTTTTATTACAACTTGTTTCAATTTCCACGAGAACTTTCTTTTTCAGATATCCATTAAAAATTCCACATTTATGGCAGTTTCAGTGTCCGAAGTTGTTGTATACAGTCAGCTCAATTCCCGTAATTAAAGAGTTTTTCGAAGCCGTACAGTATCATCATCTGGGTTTAAAAGTTGTAAAATTTGGGTTGTATTTTTACTTGCATTTCGATGGTGAATTACACAGAAGAAATCAGCAATCTTTTTCCAGAATCATCAGATATGACGAATTATTTTTCCTGGAAAAGATTTGCTGTTTATTTATGTGAAACAGTTCAATCTTTGAAGGATATTTTCTGATAGTATAATATAATACTTTTGAAGTTGATACTGTATAATTATTTGTAGGTTCATCAGTAGTACCAGAATCGGTGATACATGTAAAGGGTGGCGAAGATGCACTAAAGCCTAGCACTAGTAGAGACGTCTCATTTGTTGCGATGGCACCACATGCGATCTATCTTCCTGTCGCCTATCACGATAGTGCTGTAACGCATATACAGGTAAAAAAAGGTTCTATTCTCTTTTTTTTTCTCTAAATTGAAGATTTCCTTGAAGGTAAATAGAAATTAAGTATTCTCTAAATTCAGCTTGCAGTAAGATATTGAATTATCTATTGGATTATTTATAACTTCAGATCCTTGGTTGTCCACAAATAATCATACCAGTAGCGATCAATCGAACTGCAGCACATCTATATACGCCATCTCTTTTGGTTGATGAGACGCTCTCACGTGGCTTAGACATGCCTTCTTCGTTAAGTGTTGGTGGAACGTTGTTGAAGGTCGATAAAATGGCACATCCAACAAATTGCACTTCAGAAGTTATACCTGAATCGATCAGTGCTTTTCAACCACTCAGAAGGTGAGACAGCTTGAGCCAATTATGAAGCGCAAGCAAATAAAATCGTACTGTTGGATGGAAGTGAATTAAAGTTTTATCAGGTGTGAATGAAGAGTCCTTTCTGATTCAAAGTTGCGAGTTTCAGACCACCTTCCCTATTTTGTCTCATTCACTTATTATTTTAACCTAATCACTCAAAAAAAAAATTTCCTTGAAATATTTATGGAGAAATTTTTATATATAAATTTACTTTATCAGTTTATGGCAATTTATTTTTCTCTTCTTTATTAATTACTAAATGATTTAATTTAGAAACTCATGGAAAAAATTTAGTATCATTGTAATTTAGAAACTCATGGAAAAAATTTAGTATCATTGTATTCGATATATTTTATGAGCTTATAATCATATTAGCAGAATAAATGGTATAACAGAAAACAGTGATGAGTAGGGCGATATAATTACTTTTGCTCTCCACCAATGATTGTTACTACTACCAATATTATCACTGCTCTAGCACGTATATCCAATACTTCTTTCATCTGCTTTAGATCAAAAAACTGATCTGTTTTTCTATGTTACATCAACACTGACCCATTCATGTTTTTAGATCGAGGCCTAACTCATTCATTCAGCGCAGATCGAGAATTGATCTTGATGTGTATATCATGTTTTTGATGTCGTTTTAATTGTACAACCGCTAGTTGTGCTATTGAACAAGACATTAGCAAGTAAATTTTTGCAGTAAATTAAGTATGCCTTCACGTGTGGGAATAAAAAGGCATTCTCCATCTTCTGATAACAAACCTCTCGATTTATCACTTCATATTAAAGAGAAACGATGTGCAGTCACAACAAAGCACGAATCTTCATCAACGGTTCGATTAGAAGTTCATCTATATTTGTAGCAAATATAATATTTATTGCAATAACAATAAATATTAGTATAACTGTGAAAAAAGATGTGATTGATTTATGATCAATAAATTAGGCTAAAACTGATGCATAGATTGGGGATTAATTTGGGACAAACTAAATGATTTCTAGTAGAATATATATGTTTTTAAAAGTCTTTTTAATATTTTTCAGTTTCTAGACTATATGATTAAGCATTGCTTTAAAATATATGCAAAAACATATTTCTTATCATCGAAAACTTTCATTTTTAGTGTAAAAATATGATAATAACCTAGCAATTATCAAAGACAACTGATAGCCACCGACAGATTAATAGTGCCAACTGACGGCAATCTGTAATTGTCAAGATTAAAAAAATTTATTTTGAAGGAAAATTCACCCACTGAAACCGAGAAACGATATCGATGTGAATGTGGTGTTTCATTCAATAGTGAAACAACATTACAAGGACATCGTAAATATTATTGCAATAGTGTTGCAAATCACGCTGAAATCAATCGCGAACAGCAGAAAAAGGTAAGGTCTGCAAGGTGCGTCATTTTGAGCTTAAGTTCTTGTTTTAAGTGCACGAAAGCTGAACTGAAATTTCTTCACTCAAAATGTTTCATACCGATTTCTTGAGTGTTTACAAATATCACTGTGAATTTCATTCCTTCTATACTTAAAGCATTTCGTATATTTCATAGTTTACCGGGATAATCTTTAAATAAGAAGAAATTCTTAAATAATTTTGGGCTGATTTTTTGAAGTAGTTGTAATGCTTCATACCGTCATTTTACGTATACAAAATCATTTATAAATTTATAGATTATATATATTTTAAGTTGATTAAATGTGATATAAGGCAAATCATTTGCATATTATTATACATAAATATTTATGCATAATAAATATTAGAAAAAACCTCAGCTATCGATTTAGGAGATCTAAATGATTTCAGACGGTGATCAAATGCCAGCAGTGTGAGTTTCAACCGGCGAGCGCAAATCAACTCGCACAACATATTCGTGCCATTCATTCGGCAATACGAACATACGTATGTCAACTTTGTGGATATAAAGGCTACTCACAACGAGGCATTCGCTCTCACTTAAGGTAAAAAAAAAAACAAATTGCCATTCTCATACTTCTTTCTAATGCATTCTTTTATATTTTTGGGGTAACAACACCTTACGTAATATAGATGGTAAATTGGTGGAAGAAAGCTCAGTTATTTTGAAGGGATAATTCCTATTAAGTATGAAGCATTATAATACGCCGCTAAGAGAAGCTTTTAAAGAAAATTGAATCATATGAAAAATAAGGTAACGATTATCTTTTGATGGATAAAAGACTTTGGAGTTAAACGAAGGCGAATATATACGGCGGATAAATGCTTTTAATGAATCGTTTCCCGGAGATATGAAACCCCCTTACCTTTATTGAAAAATTCTGCATTTTTCGTGAATGCAAAATTGTGCTTCTTTTCATACAATATATGGGGTATTTTCCAATGCGCTAACATTACACTTCAAGAAAATATTCACTCGCTAGGAGCATTAATTGCAGAACGCATCCCGAATATTCAAGTAGTCATAGTGAGGAACTGATAAAAAGGCACGTTTTCGTTATCACTTCCGATGCGACAAAATTCGAGTGTGACGAATGTGGACAGAACTTTGCGACGAAGCATCTTATGAACGATCACACATGTGCTCGTTCGCCTAAATACGACTCATTGTAGTCTTAAGTTGACGTCTTTCCTGAACTTTGAAATGCCTCGAATTGCCATTTTTTGTTGCTATGGGTACTTTTTATTTTCAAGATTGAAATATGGAGCCGAAGAATTTGAATAGCCATTTGATATTGCTTCATTATTTGTGAATTCCGATTTATATAATTCTAAACATCATTTTCAATCATATAATAACAACTGTAGTATAGATAAAGCACTAACATTCTTTCGTTATTTTGATATGTCTATACAGAATTATTTAAATCCGATGCTATTGCTCACGAATAAAATAAACTATACTTAAGAATATGCTAATGGAACGCGCTTATCAAGGAGAAATCAACTTATCAAACTTTTTATCAACACTCGTAAAAATTAATCATCACAACAACCATGTTAGATTATTTGGAATATCGAATAAGCAAATTAATACAAATGATGAAATTTCATACGGACAATCGTCTATGTTGAAGTAGCGCTAATGAAGGGGGATAACACTTTACTGAATTAGTAATCGTTCTTTATTGTACCTCTCCTCAGCAAATATTGCAATAATAATAGTCGTGAATGCATCAATCTTTTTAGCTATTTTTGCTCCATAAGAACAACTCTCCTCTCATCTTACAATACATAATACTGATATTAACTTTACTACGAAATGTGTTTATTTTTCTTGTTAATATCGATGAGTATGAACAAGATCAATGAGGATCAATATATAAATAATAATATGAAAAGATTTTTGAAAGGCATATTTCAGTTGTTACAAATATTCTCTTCATTTGAAAACGGCATAAGCCGCAAGCACAACATTCGAGACGAAGATGATGATAAAATCTGTGCAATTCAAAATGCTGACTTTTGCCTCTACTTTCATAAAGGTGCATCGCATAGAGCGGAAAATAATTGGTGAAATGCGATTATTTAAAATAAAAAGAAATTTTTTAAAACAATGATGCATTCATTCTTCAGTAAAACTTTAACAACTGTTTTTTCAATTAACTATGATTTTCGAAACTATAAGCATTAAGGATAAATTTTAAAATATCGAAAAATACTGCCCGCCATTTTGGTATTGTTTAATGTTGAAGTGTTTTTTTCAATAGAAACAATATTTAAGCTATTTCATAATCATAATAAGTTTAACGATTGCAGTACATTTTCGAAATTGCAATCACCTCTCTACAATGCTCGTAAAGAATTTCCTAAAAATGTGTTCAGTTAAAAGTATTCCAACGAAAAATTCTCGAATCTCTTCTCGATATTCCGCTTATTCATTACAAAAACTAAAGCAAAAGACTTTTTACCTCGAGAGACATTCTTGAGGTAATTGGGAAACCGAAAATCAGGCAGAAACTGAACCTAAGATACTGGGACAGCAGAAATTCAACGGTAAGTAAAATCGACAAGCGGTGCATTGAAACAAATAACACACTTATCAGCATCAATTTGAAAGTTGAATTAATCTAAATACATCTGTCGGTTGAAGTCGGGCAATATGAAATATAACGGTAACACTTGGAACCTGAATTTAATGCTTTGTTTGGCTGAACAATGAAGTCAGTAGTAAAGAAGAAAAGATAGCTAAATAATAAAATCATCATGTTAATTGCTCATCTGATTGCCTATCCGTATTAGCCATGGCGATAATGATTAGCAATTGTTAAATAATGAACTTATCAACACTAATAAAATCATAGACTTAACCACCTAAATTTAATAACGCAAAAAATTAGAGCTCAGTTTCATCCACGCTCAACTTTCACCTAGATTAGCGTAAGCGACGTTCGCCAATATGCACGATTGCTTCGCAACATTTCTCGTGCTATGCTTGCATATACAATGCATTGTCTCTCAGCTATAGAAGAAACAGCCGTTCGCTTCTCGCCTACGATTGCATTTTACGTGGATCGACATACTTTATTGCCGCTGTTTTTGATGGCTTCCAACTTGCCACATTTGCGGATTGATGACCTTGTTTTATAAAAAATATTCCTACATCAAAAAATTAGCATATTTTCAAAAAAGAGGAAATAGGATGAAGTGTAAGCAGTATCAGCATAATACTTCATTAAAGTACCACTCACTACCGCCTAAAGCATAAAGCGTTACTGCTATACAAAGCACACAGTATTATTACATCAAACATAATTCGTATTGTCTTGTTTTCTTCTTCAAAACGTCTTCCAGCACATCCTAAACGAGTGCTTCACTGTGAAGTTGAAGTTAAACATAACATCGCCTAAACTCTCTCTCTCCCTCTCTTTCTCTGCAATTCCGTAAAAAAGAATGAGCAACAACCAGAGCTGTGTTCTGATTGCAAGCATGGAATAGATTATGATAGAGCGTTTTTATATAGGTTTTCATATACGAAATCAAGAATTTAATATGCATGAAGATTTTGTTTTGATCATCTAAAGAGTGAAATTATTTCTGAACATCCTCAGTCACATTTATATACAATAAAAACTAATGCTTCATTGATGTGTACTATACCTGGAAGATAATTAGAACCTCATAGAGGTGTAAACTTAACACAACCAATAGGTTTACCTAACAAAAGAGAGATTACAGAAGAAAGCATTTGTAACATGAAACAAACAACGCATTATTACATTCGTTTTTTTTTTTGGCAAATCAGATTTCATCGCTTAGGATGTGTTCTTGTCCTAGACATTGGTATGCAGGCTCCTCAAGCTTTATTGCATCGTGACGTCATCGCCGACAATTTCAGAGAAACTAGACGGTCATCGTTATGTCTGAACAATGTTCAGAGTGAAGTACTCTGGCGATATGTTCTACGTCTTTTTTTTCTTCAAAACATTTTTCAGCACATCTAAACGAATACTTCATTATTGAGTTCAAATCAAACATAACATCGTCTAAACTCCCTCTCTCCCTCTTTTTCTCTGCGATTCTGTAAAAAACATTGAGCAGCAATCGGAGCTAGAGCGCTTCAGAGGTCCTTAGCGTGTACCATCCAGCTTGCAAGAAGAGAACCCTAAAAATAGAGAGTACTAGCGAGCTAGCAGAAAATCTTAGCAGCCTTCATTCGTGGGCAAGCGTACGTGTACGCCAGAAAAACGTTTCCAGATTCATTCGTGAATTACGCTGAGGGCCAGAGAAAACAAAACAGTATTGCGAGAGAAGAGTGGAGCCGGAAGAGATCAAGGCTAAGATCGAGCTCGAGTATGAGGGAGCACGAGAGGCAGAGGATATACGAGGGGGCGGTCGGGAATGCTCAAGTGCCGGCGGCCTGCTTACCAACACGCCACCTGACGATCCGTATAGCAGCTAAATTCATAGTGTAAACTGGCTGGCCTCAGTGCCTAGGAGCTGCTCGCTTTGTGTGTGTCGACTCGTTCTCCTTTAGCACTCGCTCTCATCGACCGTCATGCCTTCACAGCCTGGTTAGTCTTGTTGTCCTTTTACATCACCAACTTTGCTTTTACACATTGACTAGCCTAGATTTGATGCCCTATAATGAAGCACTCTCCCGTACTTTGCTATAAATTTCTAAGTAATGAAATCATCTGTCAGCTCAGGTAGAACAATCGCCTTACAAGCATCACATTGCTAGAAGAGAAACAACATTTTTAATTGTTCCAAAAAAGTGAATCTTGCCTAGGAATATAGAGACTGCTTACTTTGACTGCTTACTTAATGGGACTGCTTACTTTTAATGACAAATATATTGTTCGTTAGAGCACTAATAAGGAATTTAGCACCACTTTTTAATATAATCATCTCAATCAAAGATCGTCTAACATACATATCTTAAGGTCTATCTCATATTAATAGAAAAAATAAAAGCTTGTTCTCGAACTGTTAGCCACTAATAAGCAAAGGATCAACGAGCGGTTGCGCTATATTATTGCGTTAAATTGCGCTTTAACGAAAAGTAAACATCGTACTAATCTATAATTTTATGAATTATATGAGTTTCTTTTTTATAATCAAATACAATTAAGTACTCTTTAATAAAATAACAAATATTCACTTTTCACGAGAATAATCTACTATAAATTCATCATCTCTATATGTGCTCATCAGCTAAATATGAATATTTATTTCCCAAACACTCATTGTTTTCAATGTTGAATTTCATTTTCTCATACTTTCAAATAGTACATATGTTATTAGCTTTCCTACAAGGCGATAAGCATATCAAAGTTTTATTTGCGACGATAAGTATATTAAAATCTTATCCAGAATGATAAGCACGTCATAGGTTGTAAAGATCAACGCTGACGAGAAATTTATTTATCGTCTTTGAGATCAATGAAGTGATTAGCCATTGATAAGCCGGATGACGACTGGATTAAGGGTTCCTGAAGTTATCGACAAATAGAAGTATTAGTGGCCGATTGGAGAGATCATTCTGCCGACTGTTTCATAGGCCTTATTGAAAAGAACCTTTTTTAACAATAAATAAATAAATAAATAAATGCTCTTCAAGGATCTGCCAACGAGGGATGAAAAAATTCCAACTCACCAATACTGAAGTTTTGAAGGAGAAGAAAACATGGTATTATAAGCCGTTTTCCTTACAACATTTGAAACCTTATAAAGTGCTGAGTAAAACTGCATCGAATTCTGGACAAATGTAGTGGAGCTGTCTTATTCTCATGTACAATTTGGTACTTATTTTGGGATTACATTTCCAATAATGACTGAATGCATTTATTCGACGTTTGCACTGTTCAACTGCATTTAACCGTTATCACTCATCACCTTTTCATGTATTCTATTCTTTCTCCTCCCCATTCTCACACAGCTATAACACGATTCTTTCGAATTTTAGAGATGGCAGGAAGCGATTAGAAAGGGATGATAGAGAAGCTGGCCTAACATTCGCTCCGTACATTCTGCCGACCTGATAGACCCATCCTTAGGTACAAACAGATAGACAAATATGTACAATACAGACACAACTTGGCAAAGCGAAAATCGAGTAGGCGCATGGATAGCTAAATGAGCACTAGCAGCCCTCCATTTAGCGCACGATGGGTTTGTCATTAGCAGTAACTCATTGAGTGCAAAAGCTTTTTACTATAAAACATCTGCAGGTGGCCTTTACAGCGTCAAATTTTCACGAAACTTTAATGTAATAATTGTTATTGTTTTGTTAATGGGAAATACTTTTGTACTACTAAATTAGAAAACTTTCGTCTATAGATACCTTTAATGATGAGTATTTACCATGGAAAAATTGAATTCTGCAATTTTAGAAGATATAAGCAAGTTTTTTTTACTCATCTTGAATGCTGTGTGCATTTCTCTGAGGCTTCTAGCGGATACTATTGGGCAAATTTTTGCGTTCTTTCAGACAATCTTTGTCATCTTATCAACAATTTTGCGGGCAAATTGACAAAATTAGCTTTTCCATTATACATACGAGACGTTATTTAATACCAAAACGACAGCATATAAATAAAATGAAAGAAAATATGAATTTTAGGAGAAACGAATCAATAATTATTAAATAAATTTCATCGCTGAATTTAGAGAGCACAAATCTCTCACTTTTCATTACCATCTCAAGAACAAATATGAACTCTAACCACACATATTTCAAAATTTATGTTGATGGTTTTAAATTCACAGCGGGGTGGGCAAGTTCTGGGTGAGTGTGGCTTACTCGGAGGGAGGGGAGAAGTTTCTTTGTTATGGAATTGAGCAATTCGACGGATAGGTGAATTGAGGGTTGTATTTATCGGCACAAAGACTACAATGATTTCAAGGAATTACAGCATACCACGATGAATCTTTTTGCTTTAATTAAATGCACAATCAACTTCGATACATCGCAAATAGCAACGCCCACTTTATCTCACATCCAACATCCACATTCTTGGCTATTAGACGCTATTATTTGTGAAAGATTGGTGAGCATTTCGTCACCTAAAGTGGACTCGCCTTTTTATGAAATGTATTGAAATATTTCAAATTAGCGTGTATTCGTCGTCGGCCCAGCGTTTTGTGCAGTTTCCCGACTGCAAAGTGCAACCGCTAACAAATACGATTAAAGATGCATTTCATATAGTGATCAATTATTGATTGATTGATTTAGAAACCTTTTGTACACTGATCACTTGACATGACAGCTAATGAACTCAAAGGTAAGCCTATCTAGTTATGCACTAAATTTCACTTAACTACAATGAATAGATTATGAGACATCCTCCTACAATTAAAAAAGTATAGTACTAAAACGCTGAAAGGATTTGAATGATAACGAATTGAAACAATGAGAATAAATCTTACAGAGCTCAAGGAAATCTTCAACCTCTATGACGAAGAGTTGGATGGGAAAATCGATGGCACGCAAATCGGTGATGTTGTACGCGCGGCTGGCCTAAAACCAACGAACGCAATGGTGGTCAAAGCTAGTGGTCATGAATATAAACGAAAGGGTGAAAAGCGTATCACATTCGAAGAATGGCTCCCGATCTACGAACAACTTAGCAAAGAGAAGGTAGTATTTACCGATATGAGCATGCTTTAGTAAAGAAAATTTGAAAATTAACGTTTTAATTGTTGTCAAGATGGTTGATAGAGCTATAAGGTATGTCAGAATGAACTATGAATACACTCCGACTGTTTGACGATTATCTCTAAATAATTTTGTTTACTGAGTCTAATCTGATGATTGTTGGTGAATCCTCCTTTAAATTCTACTTTCCGACCATTTTGGGAAAATGTAAAAGAGGTTGAAATATTAGCGAAAACGAAGGAATTACCATCGACCATGAAGCCCCTGTTCGAAAAAGGAAAAAGAGTAAGTAATAAAGTAGTGTGGCCAATGATGGCTACGAAAATCTTCGCCGTCCATGTTGCCCAATGAAGTTATTTGGCAACGTATCCTCAGGATTCAAAGCTTTCATGATAGGGTTCAGAGTTTGATATGGTCTCATTACTATCGTTGTTCAGCTCATACTCGGATTTGTGGCTTCAAAAATATTTTTGGAAACATAGACATAATGGCGGATTCTGCCTATGAAATTTAAAGCGCCTCTTATTTCAAGTTTTATTTATTTGTTTTTTTTTAAATGACAGAACCAAGATCACAAAAATTCGAGTGTGCAAAATATGCATAGTTTGTGACTTATGTTCAGTAGCATAAATCAATATGAGATGTTCAGGTATCTGATTGAAGGAACATCTGCGAATCGATTGATAGATGAGGATAGGGATTAGACGGCGGAGGCGTTTAGCGTTATCCACAGTACAACGATCTGGGAAAAAATTGTTTGCTGTGAGCATTCGAGGGAAAATGCATTGATGAAGCGTAGGTAGTGCGATCGTTGAGATGCATATATCCCACTCAGCAGTGTAAAGTTGAGTCGGTTGTTAGATAAGTGCTTCAAAGAAAAGCAGTAGATGAGTGTGCCCGATCACGCTCACTCTCACTTCACATAATCAGCTTTCATTCACTAAACGCAAATCTAACATACTTTACATTCCTTTTCGAATGAATTTTGATTGCATACACTCATCATAAACAATAAACAATTCGATCATATTTGCAGATGGTTTTAATAAATATCTGAATAGGTTAATTTTAACTGTAGAGACGAACGCCGTAATCCTGATTAATTACACTTTGCTGGTTTATAATATTCGACATGCATCTTCTTCAGGTGAAGGCAATTTTGCTAAAGTTGAACAATGTTCATGGTCACATCACCGATAAATGAATATTTGATTGAATAGAAACTCGATTAATGTAATGGAAATTTTCTAAGAGTTTTGACCAAGCTAATACTAGGAATCAATTGTTAGTGCTGAGTAAACTTCCACGATATTTTACAGAATATAGATTGCATCGATCTTCGGCTCGAAATTTATTCAGCATAGTGGATTGTGAATGTTGGTGAATGAAAGAACTCAGCAGGTCACATTATCTCTTTTTTTTTCTGGCTCTTTCAAGGGCTTCAATCTAATGTAAGCTTCTCAGTTAGAAGATGAAGCTTTTATTGATAAAATTGGTACCCCATTATATAGCCTTGATTGAAGTCGATGAAAGCTCTCAAAGGTCACTGAAACGTGGAAAAACGGCGAGCACTAAATATAATCTAGCTGAAATTCACGAAAGAAACTTCAATTCTAAAGGAAATCGAGTTATTAATGAGATGATAAGATTTGTTCGTCTCCTGTGAACTTTTTGTGGATTTTTGCAGGAACAGGGAACCTTCCACGATTTTATGGAAGGATTGAAGGTATTCGATAAGGAAGAGTGTGGAAAGGTTAGTCAACGATTCGCATTTCCTCTCTATCTAATGGCTCTAATAAGCTATTTGTTCTCCAAAAATTCTGAGCAATTTAGAGAAACGTTCGCTTTCAAAGTTGATACTGTCTAATAACCTCTACAAGAAGTTGAAGTTTTTATGCCCTATAAGAGCCTTCATTAAGTTCGGAAATTGGATGGGTTCAGATTCCTAACTTGGCCTACTTCTAGCTTTTGCCTTAGTTTCCTAAGATGTTTTAATCTTTTACATTTGATACAAGAAGCAAGGTAGGTAGAAATAAATGGAAATTGGGAATAGCGTGGTTGTTAGCTTGTAATGTTTGTGATGTTTACTGTGAAGGACTATGATATCTGTGTGTTTTTTAAAAATCTTTTCACTATATTGTTATAATTGCGATCCCAGGGACATAAGTGAGTCCTCTTTAACGTATCAGATATCACTAACATCGGTTTAGACATATTCCTGAAAGGATGTCTTGATGCTTGGTGCATGTCAATTATAATCCCACTACTGTTTGAAGTAGGATACTGCGATTTTGAAAATAGAAGCACATACTCTCTAAGTTATCGCTGCAGTTCTACTGCGATAGAACCTAAATCTACAGAACTTCAATTAATTGAATGTAGAAGCTGAAAGGTCATTCAAATTTCACTGAAAAGACGAATTGCAGATCATGGCGGCAGAATTGAGGCACATCTTGCTTGCTCTTGGAGAGCGATTGAGCAAGGATGAGGTTGACGAAATTATGAAGGGAGTTGAAGATGCAGAAGGCATGGTCAATTATGAAGGTTATTTATTGCTCGTTACCCTAATTAAATCTGTTTTTTCTTTGCAATAAATGTTGGCTTTTTAGGACACCTAAAAATTAGTTCATCTCTGAATCGTAATGGAATTTTTCCAATCTGTTCCCTCAATTGTTTGCAAAAGTTTTTGCAGAAATTCCCGAAATAGATATAAGAAGATCCCCCCCCAAACAGCCCATTTTCAAGTATTTAACCCTCTTGCCCCACTAAAATATCTAATATATTAATTTCGTCATTAAAATCAAATCGCTTTATCGCAAAGGAGCAATGTATCTTTCGTTCTTATATTCATCGACTAGAATATGCAATAGTCATAAGGAAGCAATATTTAGAGGGTTCGCCATAACGATGTTGTGTTATTTTACATTAGTCTATTATTAGTACTTTAAAAAAGGTGAAAATTTCACTTCAGTCTTTTAGTGCAGATGCAGATTTATAATATATCTTAAAGATGAATGTTTTTTAGCGTTCATCAAGAAAGTTCTCGCTGGACCGTTCCCGGATGAATAAACGCATATGATGGATATTGCTTGACACTCTGCTCATCACTGCGTTCTCTCTCTCCCTCTTTCTCTCTCTTTCTATGATAATGTTCGTTTTATATCTATGCAAGGAAAGCATTGTATAAAAATCGACTGAAGAGTTTGGCATTTCATTGGCAAAGATCGGCTTCTTTCTCTCAAAATGGCTCATTGAAAGTATTTCTAATCAATGCAAAGGGAGTAGGACGCTCTGAGATGGCAATTTGCGAGGGTACAATTTTAAGAAAAGACAAAATTTTGCTTGGTCATCCAATATGGTCAAGCATTTTTGCTATATATTGCAACATATGAATACCAATTTGTTTGTTTATTACCTATGAATTTTTCCTTGTACACAACAACAACAAAAAAGCACTCTCAACTGCACAAAACAATTTAGTGGTCACTCGAAAAATGACCATCAATTCACATCGTCCACTTTTGCATTTCTCCGCTCTTCAATAATTTAGCCATTTATGCAATAATCATTTATCATATAATAAGAGAGTTATTTACAAAAATGATTAAAATTTGCCATCGAAATGCGTTATATAAATGTCGTTATTTCTTGAATTCGATCTATGTAAGTGGCACTCGAACGATTCAACAAAATATGATCGCCATCTACCACCGACTCTTCGGCAAATAAAATCCGCGTCATCTTCATTTATTGTCAAACGTATTATTATTGTCGTCACATACATCAATATTCATAAAATCGAATGTTCCTCACATGAAACGTTAATAAAAACTTTTTCACGATTATTTTTTTCCCACTCTACCTAGGCATTTAGCGGTATTTGCTTTAGGAAATATAAGAAAATCATCCCTCTTTTTTCACATTTTATCATAAAATCTCACTTTTTGTCACTCAACTCACTCCTTAACTTGGCGGGAACCTTCGCTGCATGTTAGTTATCGTTTCTTTTTTCCAATTTACCCATTTTGTTGGGAATGCAAGAGAGCAATCATTGAATCCATTTGGATTAAGCATTTCGATCATATTTTACGATATTTGCACTTGAAAACAACGTTCCTTAATTTTCAGCAATGCGAATGTATGAAATTTTCTTTCGAATTTCCAGGAAGACGAGTTGTTGAGTATACGGATTATCTTTCATGAAAAAAATTCCGATATTAGAATCGGCAAAGGCATATGGCAAGTAAGACTGATACAATATATGTTATCATGTGAAGTCGTATATTGGAATACAACGCAGTTCTCTCGGATGTAAACTTTCTTAACATACAGCTGAAAGGCTGAACCTCACCCTCCTTTCTCCTCCACCTGCCCGCCCTCCTTTCCCTTAGAAGAAAGATTTCTTCCTAGATAAGAACATGTTTCTTTAAATTCTACAATTAAAGTAGGAAGGAATAAATGAAGTGCGCTGAACTGGTCCAAACAGAGAAATAGGTAACCGATGCTGATCGAGATGTATTTCAGTGCACTCAGTGGCTTATGATTTCCTTGCCGTCCGCGGTGGACAGGGACAATAAGTCGCATCTTCCCCAGGGCGCCCTGGTTGACCAATTGGACCTGGGAAGCCAACATTCCCGTCCGGTCCTGGTTCACCTTGAGCGCCTGCTGGCCCTGGTGGCCCTACAAGACCTGGATTGCCATCTCCTCCGGCAGGGCCTGGAGGACCTTGCGGTCCCATGGGCCCTCTTTGTCCAGGCGCGCCTGCGTCTCCACGCCCTCCGACAAAACCATTCCTTCCTCGGAAGCCCTTTGGACCCGGCTTACCAGTGGCGCCCGTCTCTCCTGAAAAACGGATAGATGAATAAGTAAAAATACGAGGGTGAATGATGTTCTTTAATATCGTTCAGTTTTTGAACTTGAGAGCAGATGCTTTTGAACAGAAAGTTCTCTGTATTATTAAATATTTCCACAAGAAAAACCCATATTGATCAGTTGAAAAGCAGTCAAAGTAAATTTTCATTGATTTCATTTATTAACGCTTACCTGGTGGGCCACGTGGTCCAACTGCTCCTTGCAATCCTGGTTCTCCTCGTGGCCCACGCGGACCTGGTGGTCCACTTTCTCCAGTTTGTCCCATTGCGCCTGGTGGCCCTTAACGAGAGGTAATTTTTAAAAAAGCGCGTTTCTAATACCTATCTGTATAAACGAGATGGATTGACTATTTTTTAAGCAAAGCTTTTAAGCTTCACTTAAGCTTTGACAATGGCGAAAAGTAAGATGGCTATTTCAAAATGTTCGTTATTTCAAGAATTAGTGGGCAATTAGTGCGCATATTCACTGCCAGTGGACATCCACATCATGCCTTTAGCAGTGAGCGTTCAATCACCGGTCGAAGTGAAAGCAAGCACCTGCTATTTTCAAGAGGACACATGGCCCATTATTCGGTCCATTCTTCAATGCCATGCAAGTGTAATTTATATCAAAGACGTAATTCATCAGAGCTATGAAGTTTAAAAAGTGGAATGAATTACGCATGAAGTACCTGGAGGTCCTTGCGGTCCATTGGGACAAATTCGGCAATTCGACTCAATATTGATTGCCACAGGTGGATAGTTCCCTGGAAGACCAGGAAGTCCAGGAGGGCCAGGCAATCCAGGCTCTCCATCAATCCCCGGTTGCCCAGGTGGACCAGGTGGGCCAGGTGGGCACTGATTGTCCGCGTTGCAATCTAAAATTTTTCAAACTTGCTCCGACAGTTCATTTCCTCTGCCTGCCGCGAAAAAAGAACAGTTGCTTGATGACAGTTATAGCAGAGAAAAAAAAATTGAAGCGCATGTCATTTTAAAAATCCAAAAACTTATCCAGGACAGTAGTTCCAAAATGACTTAAAAATACATCGTACATGGAGATTTTATTCAAATAAGAGAGTTCCGCGGCAGGTTACACTCATAATATTTGCATAAAACTAGCACTGAAATATTTACATAAAGTAAACATCAGAACTTGTTACTCGAGGTCTAATCAAGGTCAGCTCTTGCAAGAGTACTTAAGAGAGCATCAAATAATATTCATAGCAAAAACAAATGCATTGCTAATACCTAAATTACGACTAAAATGCAGAAAACTATTTGATTTTATATAGGTAATTCTAGGTGATCATAGATGAAATGAAAAGAATAATCGTACGAAATATAAAAAGCTTACTACATTCGCCCGGATAGGATGTTTGTCTTTTTGGTCTGAAAAACGAGTATGCCTGATGTGTGGCCTCTATTTTGCCCTTCACTTGTTTATAGACCTCAGCTTGTAGTGCTTCGAATTCCAGTTTATCCTGAATATTGCACAAAAAACTTTGCGAATACGAATTAGCGGCTCTAATGACGCATTAATAGTGAACTAATTGTTGAAATCCAGCACTAAAAATTACGGGAAATTTGACTTTCATTTTTTTTCACATATTTAAATTTGTGACAATTTTTTGCCATTAAATTGCTTTTGCATTCATTTACTTGAATTGCTTACCTAAATTGACAATAAACGATTATTGGTTTTTAAGGTTTGTCATCAAATTTTCATTTTAAAAACTTTCAATTTGAAAGATCACTAAAACCGAAATAGTTTAAAAATATTTGCAATTGATGTGACCATCTAAAGTTTTTGAATGAAAGTGAATTCACTATTGCAAAGGATATTCTGTGATTGAAGGATAATACCGTTGAGAATGTTATGGATACGAGAATAAAGTGACCACTACACTGTAAATGATCAATGACCAATAAACGCGTTCCATTTGAGAACATTGAGGTTCGCAGTAATAATGGCACTTAGCGTACGCAGTATATGGTATATAATAATATCCAGCATTGGGATATCCTTCACACATTCGTTTCCACAACAGTTGAACAGATTTTTCGGAATTTTTTAGGTGTTTTCGAAATTCTGAAGTTCAATCTTTTCATGCTTCACTTCTTTGCTGCGTCTGCTCCCCTGACCTTCTTTCCCTTTCCCCGACCCCATTCAGCCCTCTATCTCCTCCTCGTCCATCATCACTTCCTCTCCGTATTGAAGGTGATATAAGTTGTACTTTTTTTAGAACTATTTGAAGAAATGATTAATCATTAAAGGCTTACCAATTCGATATCATTGCGAATTTCGGAGATTTTATTATACAGTGAGGCGAGAAATACTGAACACAGAACTAACGATGAAAAACTGATGAGAGCCGATACTTTGGCTGCTGCTCGTACAAACATCCTTCAAATAGTGTGTATTATGTGGGGACAGTTCGAAAGAACAACAATGAAAAGGAAATTTCTTCAATGCAACAATTGAAGGCTGATCCATGTTCATTGCAAGTTTTATTCAACTCAGAAACACCACTCCATTTAAATGCTCTCAGCGCTAATCGAAACTTCATTCTGCAGTCGTAGGATTATATATATATATATATATATATATATATATTTTATTATTATTATTATTCATTTCATCTCTATACATAGAAATGAAAAGAAAAAGAAAAGATAAACCTTGCTCATGGAAGCGCTGATGGTGTGACATCGAATATTTCGAGATATGCGCTTTTATAGTCGTCCATCTATTCGATAATCATTTGAAGGATGTAGGATTTCAGAAAAAAAAAGAATCCGAAATAGATAAACCGGTTATGATGTCCTATCTCATCTACAACGACAAGTACAAGTGCACCATGAGATTGGCATGAAATAAAAAAAAAACACATTCGGACAATCGCAATAAACAATTTTGTGATTGTGTTGAAGAAATTTTTCTCAAACACCATCTAAATCATCAACAAAAAGAATTCATCAATTCAACGTTTTCCTCATAAATAAAAAAAAACGTTTCTAATGGATCAGTAGTTTTACGAATGCAATAGAGTAGCATTAAGGACAGACGTTTATATTTCATCGTCATTTTATACGTAATATTATTGTCATTCGTTATTAATACTTAGTATTATTTATTATTATTGTTATTGTTATTATTTTTGTATTACTATTGCTGTTATTACTGTTAATGTCATTATTCTAACTATTACTATTATTATTACTATCATTTTTGTTATTATCACTATTACTATCACTACCATATTCTGATAGAGCTTTTAATGCTCTTTCAATTGTTTTGAAATCCGTTGTTCGAACATCGCTCTATTAATGTTTATTTCCACATTTATTGTGCCGGTTTCTTTACGAGTGACCAGTACCGCGTCGCTCACTGAAAACGCACGCGGTCTCTCTCCATCTCCTGTGGCTAAATGCGTCGACCCGTACCCACACCAATAGTTTCTTGTCTTCAAGAACGAATTAACCGTTGAAGTTGTGTTGTTGTTGTTATTTGTTTGTTTTGTAGTTAAGTTTGAAATGCTTATGGTTTTTCTTGCTGAGAGTATTATATTCGGCAGCCTACTGTACTACTCGTAGATTTTTTTCTGTTTTATGCTTTCCGTATGAACTGTCTTCACTTATTCCGTTACCTGTAGGACTGTGTCTTTTTATTTTACTGCTTCTTTAATTTGTTCTGTGCTTCTCATCTGCATATATATATCTNTATATATATATATATATATATATATATATATATATACTTACATTTATATTCGTGTACATTTGCAAATGTTTTGCTGGCATGGTTCTTTGAATAAGTAAATAAATAAACAGCTACATTTGGGAATTGCCCTCGGTTTTGGAAAAATATGGCAGATCATAACAGACCCTCGATGGATTAGTTAAAAAGTGGATACAGATTATTGGTTTTTTTCTTTGTTTCTATTTGCATTTTTATCGTTGTTCACATATATATTCTCGATTTGTAGATGACTCTTCGAAATGATTCATTCTAATGTCGTCATTCCTGCAGCATTTTGTTTGTCGGCTATCCATCCACTTTCGACTCCTTTAATTCTCACATGCTTCATTTTAGATTTTTTGTTGCAAAATTAGCATTTGTAAAGCGCGTTATAGCCCAATGTGCATAGGCCATTTTTATTTTTGTATGTTTAGAGATTCCTTCCCGGAAATCACTGCAGCTTTGGAGGTGGAAAATTTGATGGCTTAACATATCACTGCAATAAAATAAACGTATAAACGGACTTTACTTCACACCATTTCGCAATTTTTTCTCAGCAGAAGTGAAAACGATATGAAGAATATTGATTTATTGAAAATGAATACTGAAATACTGATTAGATGATTAAAACTCAATCACACTTAACCATTTTACCAATATTGTTGATTTGCTTTGTTACATCAATCTTTGCATGTTTCTACCCTTATCAAATATGAAGAGTTTCATTTATAATCTAAAAATTTGTCTATCGTCAGGTTGCCTATCTTAGCGATGAACAACATCGATGATGATTTTTATAATACCGATGAAGACGATGCACTATGTGTAAGTTTTATTCCTTAATAAAATTTTTCTTGAAGTAATATTTCGATTTTTTTTTCCTTCAGTTCATTGGTTAAAAATTGATGTTTTAAAGAAAAAATTGGTTGAATTTTTTGAAATATTTGTAAACTGTGGAAAAGGAACAACTGATTCGAAAAAAAGCAGCATTGTTTCTGTTAGATATGAGGTGTTGGAAGTAATAAAAGTAAGTAATCTATGGAATTTTTACATGATCATGTATAGTTGGCGCAAATGTCGCGATCGTTTGTCATTGTTTTATCTTTTTATGTCAAGGCCTTGGAAGATGACCAGTCGCAAGCGGCATCTACTTCTGAATCGCATTTGACAAATGCTGAGCCGTCGAAGGATGCACTTGATAAACTCAACAAATATTTCGGTCATAAATCTTTTCGTCCATTACAATGGGAAATCATTCGTAATGCTTTAGATCGCAAAGATCAACTCGTTGTCATGTCAACAGGTTTGATGCCTTAATAATTTTAAAGAAATCCTGTAGTAATAAATTCTTAACCACTAGGGTCTCAAGCTTTTACTCTCAGATTTCGGCTGAAATTTCTTTAAAAAAATGTTTTCTGAAAACTTTTATCGGAGTTGGGTTGTCGAAAATGGAGGGACGTGAATTTTTGGTTTTGTTTTTGATTGTATCCACTTATATTCACTTATTCTCGAAGTTAATCGATACAGCTTTTGAATGATACTTGAGAGATGAATGGTCGAATGTGTTATGTAGTCGAATGTGTTATGAGCATGAACCTAACGCAGAGCAAGGCATTTTACTCAGCATTAAGACTATGAGGCATCATCGGAAGACGGTATTTAGAAATATATAAATTCCTTGACATTTTCGAATGTTTATTCTGCGCGAGAGGAAAGGGGCTATAATATTGCTAGGGTTGCTGTTTTAATAAATCTTTTGTTGATCTTCATTTTGGTTATTCCTTGTAGCGTTACTTGATGGTACCCACTGCTTTAATTTTTTAAGCATTCTAGCGGTAGCGACGAGCGGACATGCTCGTATTCCTTCAGCAAGCCCGGATCCCCAATGTGGAGGTGAAATCAACGAATTCGAGGGAGGAGAGCGGAGAGGACGCTGATGTTTTTTACATAGCTTTGAGAGCTAATTTGAGCTCGTGGCTTTCTCTTGAAACTGTCGGGAGGGAGGTGCATGCGGGATAGGGAATGGAATAATAAATGCTTTCAGCCTCTGAGTCGTGAGGAGGGGAGGGGGGGGGGGCGTACGAGCGCGAGGAGAAAGGAGGGGAGCAGCCGAGGCAGGGAATGATATCATTCAAACCCAGAGATCCTCGAGGTTCCAAGCGGGCGCCTGGGGGCAAAATTAGTGTGGTACCTGCTACTCGTTTAGATCTTCCGCTGCACTCTTGAGCTGACTTAAAATTCCACTTTTATAATTTGGATGTAAATGGTTTCCATATGAAATGGTTTATTTAGAAGATGCCGGATTGCAGGTTATGGCAAGAGTATATGCTATCAAATGCCATCATTGCTTAAGGATAATTTGACGCTAATAGTGTCACCGCTGATATCATTGATGAACGACCAAGTCACAAATGCAAGGTGCTTTCTTTAATTTTCATCTCAACACCAGTAGCTCATTTCTTTTTTGTGCGGTTTTCAATTATATATTTATAGCTCGTGTTGCTTTTTACATAAATTGTCTGATATTTAAGTGCTGTGAAGGATTTATGGCTTTGAAGTTGATAGGCTTGAGGTAGTATGCGCTAATCAGTGGTTTTTCATTTAAAGAATGATGGAATATCGCTTACTGAGATCATTTCTTCGAGTAAACTTTTCGCAAAAAAATTAATGAGAAAATAGAAAATTTAGTGTTGTTATGGGTTTAGGATTAACCTATTTGTTTCGTACGATACTTATCTGCTTCTGTGCTTAATGGTTTCTTTCATAGACCTACCCGTATTGACTTGCTTCTGCGGTTTATTTCCTTCCTTCTTTCTCTCTTTACTTCTCTCTCCCTCTCTTTGGTGCTCTTTCTCACCAAAATTTATAGAACTGTTAATGCTTCTTTAAATATGAGCAGTTTGTTTTTTTCCAGTGCAAACGGTATCGCAGCATCATGTATAACTGGTGAAACGCAAAGAGAGGATCGAAATAAAGTTTTCGAAGATTGCCTGAATGGTCGTCTTCGTCTTCTCTATATAACTCCAGAGTTCGGTCTCAGTAACCCTGAACTTATACGCCAAATAAGTTCGCGTAAGCTTTCACTTTAATAAGCAATAAATGAACCAGTGAATGACGATATAGTCAGTACTTTGAATATCACTTAATTAGTTGTTTCTATTGATGTAAATTCTCTTAATTTAATGATGAGGAAAGCTTGCATCTTTACTGGTTACTCGTTGCAGCTGTATTCTTCAAATGGCATTTATGGTGGTAAAGGTGGAGGAATAACCACATTGCTGAGGTTTTGTATGATGCACGAACTTCAAGCATATAACCATATGAATTGGGCAACTGGAAGCTTTTTTTAATGTTGCTGGTTAAACAGCTTCTTTAGGCTGTAAATGGAGATGAAACCAAAATATTATTGGATTTATTTTTGATATTTGGCATGATTATGTGGGTGTTTTATTCGTTTAATGATTAAGAGAGCTGTCGAACATAATAAGCGATTACTGTGTCGATCCTCATTATGAGTATGTTCTATGCTGTGGCTTATTGTTCATGTCCATATCTATGTCATCCATAAATAGCATCTATCCACATCATATATAACATGATATATGCATATATCCATATCTATATGTTTTATACTCCATACTAAATGGAAATCCATATCAATCGTTATTGTTGCAAGTTATGTGGGTTTTTTTTGAGAAATTCACTAGAATTCGTTTAGCTTGGATGAATTTTTATTTAAGTTACGAATATTTTATTGTGACGGTTTAGGTATTGGTTTATTGGCAATAGATGAAGCGCATTGCGTATCACAATGGGGTCATGAATTCCGATCCGATTATCGACGTTTATCGTCGATTCGTGATGTTATTGGCGATATACCACTTATGGCGCTAACCGCTACGGCTACTCCGGAAGTCAAAAAGGATATCATCAAAAATTTACATATGCATCAAGCAATAACTCTTTGTACCAGTCTTGATAGGTGAGTTAACTGAATTATATGCTAAGATGGAGCAAATATAATCAGTGCAGTTTCTTAAGACAGCAATAAATTCACTAAGCTCCTGGGTTTATAATTTACTACTACTGTAAATGCGAGTATTTTCGTTTTTAAGGAAACTTAAGGATGGATGACTAGCGTCATCGCGTAATGCAATTGTTGGCTGCTGGATGTAGCCATGACCTTACACTCGGTCATGAATTAGTCTTATTTGGGCTTTGAAGATGTTATTGGTTTGATGGTTGGATTAATTCGATTTCATTATGCGATGGTTACAAGAAATGCACGGTAGTTGAAAGTTGAAATGACGTCATACAACATATACGCCACATTGGATCTCATTCTTTGTTATGATTGCATGCTGAAGTAAGCTAGAAATTATTTATGCTAAAATGGCTGAATTATAGGTCGAATTTATATCTGGAGGTACGATCGCCTACATCTATCGAAGGTCTGCAGTTGCTCGTGACTGAAGTTGACGATGTGCGAGGCAAGCATTTCGGTGGTCCCACGATTATCTATTGCCCTACTCGAGCATCTGTCGAGGATGTCAATAAAACCCTTGCTGGTAAGCTTGGCTTGTTGTTCAGTGTTTCAGATTGCCCAAAGCCAATGCTTATGCAATCGCTATTGCATTGTGGATCAGTTTGCATAAGCCAAAGCATCACTAACGCAAGAACACATGATTCATTATGAGTTTATTTATATTTGTCATACCGCACCACCATTAAGGCCCTATTGATAAAATTATTGCACCTCTGCTGTCCGCTGTCTCGTATGAATGGAAATTTGCATTGATTTTTTCATTTTATGCAACTGATGGCCGTTTAAAATTTCCTCAAAATTTCTAATCAATTTTTGGAAAAAACTTTTGTGAGAAAGTGCAAAAATGCGGGGTTTGTTCGTTTGGGCAACGAATTGTGAATTGCAGACCATTACCGTCCAATTGTGGTCTAGCAACTGAAATAATACATCAAAGAATCGTCGACATGAATGAATGAATTTATAAGTTATTTTCAGGGATGGGCGTTAAGTGTGCGATGTATCATGCGGGTCTTTCATCGAAGGCAAAGTTGAAAGCGCACGAAAATTTTGTTAAAGATAAAGTGAGCACTATAGTCGCGACGGTTGCTTTTGGGATGGGCATCGACAAACCCGACGTTCGAAATGTTATTCACTTTGGAGGTGAGACTATTTAGTTTCTTTCTCTCTCGTTCTTTTCCCTCTCTCATTTTCTCTCGTTTCATCTTTTTTTGCTAGGAATTACAAATACAGATGCCGAGATGCTTAGTCAACGTATGTGCNNGCTCTTCCGATCTGGGGGGGATGGGGGAGTTAAGTATTTATTAAATCATCATATAGGGGTAATTGTTACTGAGGGTATTTTGTTGCAGCGCCGAAAGGCATTGAAAGCTATTATCAAGAGATAGGTCGTGCTGGTCGTGATGGATTCCCCAGCAAATGTATTGTCTTTTATAGCGACAGTGAGATCGCTACCAACAGGTGAAAAACTTTTCATTTTATATTCTTTTAGGGCAAATGAGGGATGCAATGTTTTTAATGTCTACTGTCGGTGCATAAAAACACCTCGAATTTTTAATTGCTTATCTATGATCTTTGGGCATTGAAAGCTCAGTGATCTCATGTTATGCGTTTGGCTGTGAGCCATACTTCAATGTATGCTCAGCTTATTGCTTCGTCCGTATTATTCAGGCATCAGTTTACTGATATGTACTTTCTGCTCTGTCGGACTTTTTATGAATCAATTTTTTATTGATTCTGCAACCGGAGATCTATTTTATTAGTGCAAGAAGGCGCTTTGTATTCGTATTATTTGTTTTGAAGCATTTAATATATTTGAAATGAATGGGAGGGAGGAGGGTGAATATTTGGCCACCATCTCCAGTAACCCATATTCGCCTTTTTTGTCCTATTTGACGATGATTTTCAGGAACCGTCTAATAAGAGATGGCAAATTAAAAGAACCTTATAAAGCGCATGCGATTGAAATGCAGAGACATATGGAAAAATTCCTCACTGGTAACACATGTCGGCGATTGTTAGTTATCTTTCTCTCTTTTTTCTTCAACGTTACAATCGCATTTGGTAAGTGGGGGCTGCGGAAGGTATTTTGTTTATAATGAGCGATGAGTGATATACTTGGGAGGTTTTTGTCAGTTTGATAGAATGTCACTAAGAGCAGAGAGCGCCTCACCAAAATTAGTAATAGCTTTGCATTAAAAAATTCGATTTCTAAATGATGAAGTGGGAGGGGTCATCTAGTGATGCAATTTGTTGTGAGTATCTATGGGGAATAACGGAGGTGCGAGGAGAAAATAAGGGAGCAGCTGGAATCCTGTAAAGGAAATATGTTGGCTGTATTGTTGGGTCCATCTTGGAGCATTGGTTAAATGCGTGTGGAATATTCATCAAAGATACACTAACTTTTAATTTGGGTATAAAGGAATACTAAAATAGAGAGCACCGAAATTTTTAAATCAAAATATGGTATTTGAGAATTACTTATATGGGAACACTCGCCACTCGAATTTTTATGGTAGTGAAATAGTTTGGATTCAGCTAAGGGACGCATGTATTCACCTCATTGAAGTGCATCCGACTTGTTTGTTATTTTAAGTTACCAAAACATTTCGCGCTATCATTATTTATTCATCATTAGGTCATATAAGGTTCAGTTAATGTTTTTTCATTAATTATTAGGATATAGTTCTATTATAGATAGATATTTATTGATAGTAAACTTAGAATGTTTTTGAACGTGAAAAGGGGCATATAGCGCTGACAATTGCATGCGATTAGCACATCAATTAAATTATAAATAACACGT
This sequence comes from Baylisascaris schroederi, assembly GCA_006503575.1. Lineage (NCBI taxonomy): Eukaryota > Metazoa > Nematoda > Chromadorea > Rhabditida > Ascarididae > Baylisascaris > Baylisascaris schroederi. The sequence goes on along the minus strand of QEWY01000142.1, from coordinate 230,685 downwards.
CAGGTATTTTATATTTTATTATTTTGCGGTGGTTTTTCCCTATATGATTTTGATGATTGCAGTTCAATGCTATCGCATTTCGATGCATCATTGAGGAATTCGACTCCACGTGCGGGTTGTTGCGATATTTGTGATGGCAATATTGAATCGGAAAACAACCCAAACAAGCGTACGCTTACAGTTAACTACGGTGTTGAGGCGGAGTTACTTCTTCGCACAATCGACGAAGTATTTCATGGGTCTACGGGGCTTGGCAAAGTGGTCGATTTCCTGAAAGGAGTAAGTACTGTCGTCGTCATTGGTAGAGTAGAAGTCGTTTGCCCTGGGGCAATCGTCCTCATTGTTTTGCTTGTATAAGCCGACTGCAGTCCATTTGAAGTCTTTTTTTTTTGTTGTGAACGTGAACATGTAGAGATGTATGGTATCTATGTTATTTGAGATATAGACAGCCTATACGCGGTGTAAAACTACGGGTTGATCACCTATCTTAAAGGTATATAAAGACTTGGTTTTATTCAAGGTAAATGTTGCGGATGTTTTGGGTAGGTCAGGGGCTGAAAATACTCCTTTCCAGCGTCTCTTCCTTCTTTTTTCTTTCTGCTTCCCTCGTAAGTAAAGAGTGAACGTTGTGAAATACTTTATTCAGTATGGAAATGTTAAGAAGTTTCTGTAATGGAAATGATAAAATGAGATTGCAGAAAGCGAATGTATATGCAAGTAAGCAGAAACATGCACTATATGGAGCAGGCGCTAAGAAAAGTGAAGCATTTTGGAAGGAATTGGGTCGCATTCTACGCTTAAGCGGATATTTCTATGAACAGAAGAGCGCCCACAACGAGTTCGCCTATACTATTTCTCTTTCGGATAAAGCTGACAATTGGCTGCGAATGAACGAAAAGGTGACTTAGATTTTAACGTTGTTTGTATCAAAAAAAAAGAATTTTTGCGCTTCAAGTAGGTATGAGCAAACAAAATGGTTTGTAGTTTTTATGGGGATGACTGCGGATTTGCATATAAATCAGTATTGATTGAGAAGTGGAACAAAAAAAAATATCTGCATGAAAAAGAAGCAGGTTTTGAATAAGGAACGGGAAAGATTATTTTTGCAGTTGCGTTCCCCTCTGATTTTATCCTTCTGCATCGCAAGGAAAAGGGTAGGCGATTTCTTGGAGCGAACTTTTAGTTACACTTCATAATTCAGCAATTTGAAATCTGCATGTCGCCCAAGTACATTCTTTTGAATTGGTCTAATGGTTGAGCATTTACCATGTATTTGTTTCCTCTCTGTAAACAGTTTGTAAAATTGACTCTTTGATACCTGATTTCGGTCGCTGCTGCTTTCTCTTTCGTTATCTTTTTACCTAATCTAGTTCCAGGAGCTTTTGCTGGAGCCGACTCCACCTTTGATTGGTAGAGTGAAAGTTGTGGATTCTCAATGAATCAAGAAGTATTTGTCAATACCAGCTTCTGGCGATCTGCCGCAGTCAAAGTATGTGTCGTTTTTTTTGTACTTACTGCGTTTTGCTGGTGAGAGACTATTAGTGAACGACGTTTGCGTTAAATTGCTTCGGTATTCCACTAAAGTTGATCGTGTTTTCTTGCAAATTTCCTCAAGACGGATGCTTTTTTTCGCTTCTTGGCCTTGCTACATGAGGTAATCTTGATATATTCTTAAGACAAACACTTATTCGTAAGAAGCTTGGACTTCGCGTAAAGGAGGGATGAGAAAAGGGCTGATAGCTCACCGTAATACTAGAAATTTGAAGGGAAAAAGATGAAAACTGGTGACATTTAGTAACAAATTGTAATATTTTATACGGTAATGGATGATGAGCTACCACATATGAGGTGCTTATTGTGATGCTAACTGTTGGTTACGACGTACACGTCCTGCATTTTGCCAGAATTCATGGGTAATCATGCTTGCAGGATTCTTGGTTCCAAGAAGAAACGTTTGTGGAAGGATTGTAGCAAATACGAAGATCTTAGCAACGCAACCACGGAACTCTATGCGGTAAGTTTTTTATTCGCCTGTTCAGTTTTTCTTAAAATTTTGTTGTGCCTCTAGTTCAACTGGACGATTGGTCACTCACTTTTATCCGTTTCTGGCTTATTCAGTATGTTACGTGGTCACGTTGCTTTAAGGACCCCCTGTATTCCACGACTGCGAGCATATTAACTTAAAAAGCTTTGGTCATCAGGACTATCGGCTGTTGGTTTCTTTATTGCAAGGTTTCTGTAATTTCGTTCTAAATGTTTGTTCTCTCTTTTTATTGCTTGATTCTTTTTGTTTTGTTGTTAACGTTATTTGTAATTTACCCCAATTTGCGAATCGAAACTTATCGTTATGGGGAGGTAAGGAAAAGGGACAGATCTCTGGTAGAAAAGTCTGTTTCTTAGGGGAAAATTCGTTGGAACAGAAAACCATTAAGCTCATATCAATCTCTGTCATTTACACGCAAATGTGTCAGCTAACCTCTCAGTTTTTCAACCTTCCATCTTACCCTTTCCCTCTATCTCATTTTTGTTCTGTCTTCAGTGTGCTAGTCGATCTTCGGCGCCTGTGACATGAAAAAACGTCTTTGGGTTACTGCTTGAAATATGCAAATTTCAGAAAGAATTGGAGAGGAAATTAATCGATTTGCGAACAAATCTAGCGATACAGATGGATTGTGGAGCACATACCATTGCGTCAAATAAATGTGTTCAGCAGCTTGCAACCGTGCGTCCATCATGGTATGGTTTTCTTCCTTTCGTCGTTATTGAGGAATGGGAATGGCAGTAGGTGGTTCTTTGGTACTGTTCATCTCATTCTTTAAAATTGATTATTGCGCGTAAAAGCTGCACCCTAATGGGTGCTGTGTGGTGAATGGATTTGTAAGCTTATTCTCCTTCTTTTTTTAGGGTGAATTTTCTTTCTTATTAGAACCCAATTTTGTCTTTTCCTTTCTTTTTATTTTCAATTTGTTATCCTTGGAACTGAACGAAAGGGATAGTGCATAAGGCCATGTGGTGGCGCAGGTATACAAAGTGCTTACGTTTTCTGTTTCTCTTGTAGTCATCAGGCGTGCAGTGTACAGTTGACTGCAGCTTTCGTCCATATAGATTCTCCATTTGAAGGGAAATGTGGGTTGCACTGATAAGTTGTAATCACATTTTCAGGAAACCTTTTGAGTTACGGTCAGTATGTGCAGTGTTAATTATGAAAAGATGAGGACAGCAGAAGGATGATGAGAGCTTCAAGTACAAGACTATATTGAAAATCACATCCTCATATTGCAATACACGTTCATTTTTGTTGCACTGCTTAAGACATTCGACGTTTGTCAATAATTAAGCATGTTTATTTCTATACGCCTATAAATTGATGAGTCTTTTGGCTTTGTTTTCATAGCAGTTCTACAACCGGCAGGTCAATCGAGTCTACGGAGACACGTCATGCCTGGGTATTATTTAAGTGCATACGTTCGTTTGTGCTTTCCAAGATAAGAGTTGAACTTGCAGTGTTGAAAATTTATATATGATTGGTGAGATGCCCGAAGAAAAACGAAGGAAGTTCGGCAAACAGCTAGTTGAGATTTGCGTGCAGCATTCAAAGGAGCACTCGCTTCCAATGGATTGCACTACTGAGTCTATGGTTCGTATCTTTCTTTTTTAGCAAATATTAAAATCATTTGTTAGAATTGCATTAGCAAAGTTGATGATGAGATATCTATCTATGTAACATTTTTGCAGTTCCCTAGTGAGCTAAGTGATGCAATCGACTCTTTGACGGATAGTAATCGCGAAGTCTATCAGAATCACGTTAAAGGACATCTCTCGTTGGTTCGTTTACTGTTTTTTTCGTCTTGATTTCCGGTTTTTTATTTCCTCCGAAATCTTATATGGTGGTAATAACGATGATAATGGAACTGAACTCGGTTGCGATCGTTTGAGTGGTTACCGAAGTTGTTATTGACTCAGGTAAGTTCTCTTCGTAAAAAAAAAATACAAAGATTCATTTTTATTGGAGTTTTTGACGTTGATAACTTGTGGTTTTTTCCACACTAAGGTATTGTACTGCAGTAGGTTGATATATTGCACGTTATATAGTATCGCTACAAATGATTGTCCTATCTTCGATGAAGGCTGATTGCATTATTTAATTGCGACTTAGATTGTAGTTAGGCTGATAAGGAAAATATCACGTATTTAATGAAAAGGGAGAGACTCTTTTGCACATAAGAAGCAGTAACAATGAAAAATGCTGTAACAGCGATTCGCCATTACGCGACGTTATCAGATAGCAATCCATGAGCTAAAAGCGAGAGGTATCTGAACGTTATCTGATACATGAGCTAAAAAGCGAGAGGTATCTGAAGTGGGTATATGCGAGGAGAAGCGGTTGGATGGGAATCGAAGGGAATTTGAATTGCGAAAGAAGTGAACTGAATAAACTTAAAGGGAATGAAAGTCAATTTTTGACAAAGAAGTTGTAAAATCCTGATAAAACGAGCATGCTGCTGCTGCTACTTCTTATGCATAAAGGACCCTTCTACTTTTGTTCATTCTACAAAGCAACAAACATGTACCTTGCATCGGATACCTTTATGCTTTTCTTGAGGTTTTCAACTTTGAGCATTTTTGAAAATACACGAGCCATTTGTATGGTGTCGGAAAAGTGCACCATTCTCTCACTCTTAAACTTATTTAAATATCACGCCACATTCTTGGCTTATCTGCTTTTCCTCGTCTTGCGACACGCATCATGCAGATGTTGGACAGACGTAGAGGTGGACACAGATTCATTTGTAGGATTGTATAAAGGATGGCTTGAATGAAACTAGTGTAAACCTTTGCAGGTGGATTTGGCACACATGCGCGGCATTAGCGAGTCGACAGTCGCGTCATATGTGGTAAATTTCGTGAAGGTCGGATTGCCAATTCATGTGAATGTGTTGGGCATCAATGAGGATTTGATATCCACTGTGTTGAAGACGATCAGGGAAAATGGTTCAGGTAATTAGATGTGCTTGGTGTTTCGGACTAGTTAAAATTTTTATGCTGCCCTAAATCAGGAGAAAAAAATACCGTTTTGCAATGTCTAGTAAGCGGTCGGTTGTGAAGCTCCGATCAGAATTGTTGGCTGCGCGCAGCCGAGCCACTCGTCCAGCACCGTCATCGGGACAAGGGCTGCGGAACAAGTCCCGACAGTCATAGGAGGAACGTGAATCGGCTCAACAGCATCCGACGGGCAAGAGACGAGCCTAAGCCCTAATCTTCACGCGACTGATCTGCAAGTAGGAGAGGCCTACCTAAAGACCGCAGAAGCCAAGTGGACCAGAGAGGCGTTGGGTCAGAGTAGGTGGAAGCGATATGAAGAAACATGTATTCGTAATCAATGCTCTGTTCATTGAAAAAAATAAATTAGGAGAATGCAAAATATTAGAAGGTGCAGGTAGAAAGAAATTCTCTGAGGCCACAATAAAGTATGCTTCGTTGAGTTTCATATTTGCTTAAAAATAAAGAAAGTGCTAAAACGATTCTCACAGATTTTTAAACTATGGAAACGGTCGTCGTTAATAAGGAGTATTTTCTTAATGGGATTTTCCGCTGCTTACATTGAGATGGTGAGTTGTAAGTCCTGTAGAATTATTATTCATGCCGCGATGTTCAGTGTAGGACATCCAAAATATAGCTTAACTATACCTTTTACATTTTTTTTTTGATTTGTGATGAGTGAATGAAAGCCAGATTCACTTCTCTAATCGCTTCTCTCAATTTTTATCATTCACTCCCTCGTTGTTGTTTTTTCTGTTGCTAACAAGCCTTAGCCACGCTTGGTAGTATATTTTTATTAGGTGATTTTTCGGTATTTGCAGATATCATTCGGATGAAACCAATAATGGAGAAATTACCCGATAATTTCATCGACTATAATCGTTTGAAGATTATCTTTGCAATACTTGAATATGAATATGGAATTGAAGAAGAGGAAAACCTGTCACAAAATGAGTCAAGCATTTCACAGCTAGCGCCAAAACCACCAACACCTAGACGAATCGTCTCAAAGGAGACAGAAAGTGGCACTTCGTCTCAGGCACCCAATTCTTTTAGCCCTATGTCGAATTCACAACAAACTCAGAGTTCAAAGCGAAATGTTCCCATATGGATGATGAGTAAAACTACCGCCAGACTTGCATCGCAGCCACCGATAAAGAAGGCAAAACCATCAAATCTGTTTAGATGACTCGAGTTAGAATCTTATTGAGTTTAATTCCTGTTGCATTTAATTTTATTTATGTTGCATACAATATGTTATTTCATATGAAACCGTAATGTATGAATTCGTCATTGGTGGAAAAATGGAATTTATTGGTTTCTGGTTGAAGAAAGAATAATTTGAGGTGTTTTTTACCATGAAGCGGTGGGACAATAATTTAAGGTGTGATTTAAGGCCTTGCAGAGATTTGCGAAATAAGTAAAAAAAAGGTGAAATATATGCTGGACTCATCCATTTTTGTGCGGAGATGAAATATATGCGCTCAAGTGCGGCTTTTTATCCCATTTATAATCTTTCAATGAGATCTTGTCTCTATGATATTTTTACAAGCGCATATATCGAAATTTTTAGAAATTTTCTGACTCATGTCTTAGGTGAAATTGTTAAGACGTTTATCGCTTAATCTGGAATGGGGATCTTGTGTTATTGAGTGAAGGAGGTGACCAAATGTTTATATTTTTCAACAAATTTATTGGATTGTTCTTAAGACTAGAAGATCACCGAATTAGGCAATTAGATCTCAGAGGTGGTGTTAATTGGCTAGGTGCTAGCTGATTTTATAGATTTATGCCATTCATGTTTGGGCATTCTTTTTTCTACTGAACGTTGTTGCATGCTTTTCGTATTGTATTATACACGCATTTATGAGATACCCAATTTGTCTTCGTATTTTGCAACAAATTACTCCAATAACTCCAACTATATAAGCAAAAACCTGTGTCATTCTAGAATACTTATGAAATTTGTTCCAAAAAAAGATTCAGGTTATATATAGATTGTTTCTTCTCATAAAGTTCATTATTTCTTGCGAGAAAGATACTATGATGAATTAGTAAACAAGCTTATCAATGAAAGCTGCCTGGATTAAGTGAATTAAAGTGTCCACACAAAAACTCGAAGTCTAGAATACTTATGAAATTTGTTCCAAAAAAAGATTCAGGTTATATATAGATTGTTTCTTCTCATAAAGTTCATTATTTCTTGCGAGAAAGATACTATGATGAATTAGTAAACAAGCTTATCAATGAAAGCTGCCTGGATTAAGTGAATTAAAGTGTCCACACAAAAACTCGAAGGTCACGAGTTCAGTGCCCTTTCGCTCGTCACTTCAGTGCATTTCTATGGATAAAATTGCGCCTGTGAGTAGTGAGTGCTATGATCACCACTCTGCACAAGTTCCAGTAAACAAAGGAAACGCTAGGCGCTAGCATTTGGATTTGGGAGCAATAGAATCGAAAAATCTAGACCGCATCATGCACATACAACGGAAACAGCAAAATCAATGTGCCCGAAAAGAAGCGCAACGAAGATCGGATTACGTTAACGCATTTGTGTAGTTCAGATGCATCTTACGCTGAAGCTTTTATCTAATTTTGTGAAAGTCGAGCAAGACGAGAACGCTAAAACGAATACGATCTACTGGGTGTGTTGAAATATTCATCGGGAGTCAGATTGCGTTCGTGCGTGAGAGTGGAGCTCATAAAACGGGTTCTTCGCTGATATTTGTTCTTTTGCTTGTGTGTGCACAAATGTTTCCCTTTCGAACTCGTTTCATCGTTTCACAGTTATGCGTTGTCATCGTTTGATGTTAGTTCGTTTGACGTCAATCGCGAAAGGCCTAGCTAGCTAGTCATCTGCTTCCTCAACGGATCCTCTGTGCTTCTAGTGTGAATTGGGCACATGCGTGTAATGCTTTGCTCACCTCACCATCCTCTTTGCATTTATCTAAGCGCGTTGTGCAGTTGCATCGTGATTACCAACATCTTTCAACGATCTTGCGTGGCTCTATTTTTTTTTTTTTTTTTTTTGCGAAAGGATAGCGTGATGATGCGTATTGAAGTATTGAATGCTGTGAATATCTCGTCCAATCAGATTTCGTTGCATCCATCTTAGACTCGAGGGATTTCTATCGGAGGAATTTGTTTTCCTCTTCCACTGGGGAAATATTTGCTCTCACATTTTAGGCTAGTTATTGTTCTTTGTTTTGATTTCAGGGCGGGAAGGAGGGCAATAATACAACTAGAATTTCCGCGTAGTTTTTATTTGTTGAATTTACTGTAGAAAAAATAGACTTCTTGTCTAGTCGCGAGGTTGTTTCTTTTGTCTCTGTGTGACTTTACGCTGCTGCTCTTTCCTTCGTAGTTCCTTTTCTAATTATGCATAAAAACTTCATGAAATTCTTTATTATGTTATTGACGTTTGCAGCGATTTTTTAAACGAAAAATTTGAAGCAATTTCCATAACTTTGTTCAAATGAAATAGTGCTTATTTATATACAGTCTTGGTCAAACTTGAGCATTCTCTATCACGAATTTTTTTTTTTATATTTGCATATTTTGGCCTCAAAAAAAAGCGACAAAGCATAGCAATACTCTTTGAGCTGATGAGTTTTTATATGTGGTGATCGATTAGTGTTGTTTTCCACGTTGCTCCGCGATGAAAATGTACACTTTGGTGTTGTTGGGTATTGCTGTTTCTCTTATATGTTCCGATGATTGCGCTAAACACCTACTCATCGATCAATTGCAACTTGATTGCTTATCAAATTAAGTAAGTGATAGCGGTATAATTTTATATTAAACAGATTCAGCTTATCGTTGTTTTTGATGCAGAGTATAAACGTTAACTATAGAGGGGCATCGAACCCGCGCTGTCGTGCTTACTGCGCAGATATCTTACAGATACTCTATTTTTATACAGTTGATCCGAATATTTACATAGGCTAAGATTTGGTTCTAACATAGGAAACTTTGACCATATGTACTAGGCGGGTAATCGAAAAAGTAGTGATTGTTGTGTTCTGTATAAATGCAGTTTTTTTTTTTTCGTGCTTACTGCGCAGATATCTTACAGATACTCTATTTTTATACAGTTGATCCGAATATTTACATAGGCTAAGATTTGGTTCTAACATAGGAAACTTTGACCATATGTACTAGGCGGGTAATCGAAAAAGTAGTGATTGTTGTGTTCTGTATAAATGCAGTTTTTTTTTTAAAAATTTCATCAGTTGTAAGGATAGTGCCTGATAGTATTATTATTTCTTCCTTTGTTTGTTACTACGATATATGAAATCACCTAAAGAGCATCGCGAAGCTGTCAAAATGCTGTGTGTAAAGAGGGCGTGACAACGGAAGCTCTTCTAGGTTGTGTTGGATCGTTGGTTTGTCTCTTTTTGGTGGGTTGGTTGATTGGATGCGCAATGAGGCGATATTTACTGGCGGCTAGCATCGCTAAAAATTCTTTCTAAATGGCTAAAATGCCCTAAGATGATGTTTCGTTTTGCTGTCTAGAAATGTTTGTTTCGTTTTTTATTTTTTATTTTCTGTTTATATTGGAAACATTGATTTTGTAGTTAAAAGGTGAAAGTGAACTGCAGCAGGTGTTTTTTTTTGGAAACGTTTGCGGCATTTTTTTCCGAGAAATTTTGAATAGTTGAAAAAATTTTGAGTTTTTAGAGAGTTGAAAAAATCTTTTTAGCTTTCTGACTGAATTTTTTTCTGAATCTGAAATATGTTTCACAATTAAGAGAAAGTGACGGATTCGTTGTACTAGTTGAAGATGCGTAAATTATTCAGAAAGTTTGTATGCATTCATTCTAGATATTAAGCATGATGAAACGATGCCGATGCATCGATTATATATGCAAGAAAGATAAATCTTTGAGTTCATCGTGTTCGTTTAGTGGATTCAAATGAATCCTCTATGATGCCGCATAGATATAGGTTAAAGACCATATCAGTAGCAAAAAAACTTTTTTGAATTGAATTTCCAGTTTAAAGACTGAAAAAATTTAAAAATTTAATTTTCATGAACGATGCAGTGTATTTTCTGTTTTTTTACCGAAAAGGAAAAACGACTTACTGAGATTTGTATCCGTTTTTCTGTTTTCTGTTCGCAGTGAATTTAAACAAAAGAATTGATGAAAGAGGAGAGGCTGATAACTTATTCAAAGTCTCCTTCCAAACTTCATATGTATTTTATTCTACTTTATAAGAACTGGTTATCAAGAGAGTTTTTTATCTCATAATTTTTAATTTTCCAGCAAGATTGCGCGTCGAAATGTCTGCCCATTCTAAAAGTAGTCCTTTGATTTCTTTTTGTGCCAAGCTTATTATTATAAGGCCGTAAGGTGAATTTATTGAACTGCTGAACTATTAGTTCATTTGAATTCTTTCATTTATATCCGCTATTCGAAAAAAAGGTGTCATATCGTTCGCCTGAAATTAATATTAGGATATTTAAGGTACCCTACTATCGTTTATACTCAATATAAAATTCCTATTACAATAATAGACTTTTTAGTGTAGTAGTATATTTGGTATGTTTACTTGATTTTCAGCGAACATTTGTACAGCAAATTTTGATGTGCTGTGAGAAATAAGACGTTCTCTGAGCGTCAAATGTATGCGTAGGTGTTTGTTTTAGTGCGTCATCTTCACCTCTTTACGAACCTACTTCATTGTGAGCATGTTTCGGCAACAGATTCCCAAAAACTTTTCAGAGAGAATTTTTTTAGTGATTGTATATCATTTGTTAATTGTCAATAAAAATTTGTTATAATCTCATTGGTTTATAATGAGTATATATCAAACATGTTTTTATGATTGCCTAGATTCTTAATACAAGACAGGAAAATATTGAGGTTCTTTGCTGCTTAATTGATAATCAGTAGGTGAATAACCGCTTTCGATTTAGAAGGGAAACTAGGGCATTTTTAGGTTTTATGTATAAGAACACGACAAATAGAATGAATTGATGGTTAGGCAAAGGCTTTGACTTGAAGCGTTTCTAAATTTTTCTTGACTTATGATTTCTTGAAAACTCTTTCCATTCTTTCGTTAGATATGTTGCTGTATCAGCTGTAGAACGTAGAAATCAGTAGAAAAATCCAACAGTTACGTTCTTGTATTATTATTCATCTATTTGCTTGATTCATCGCTATTCAGCTATTTCAGCTAGCGAACGGAAGTATATCGATAATCTAAGGCTAAATTGTGAGCCAATTTCGACGATTTGGCAGATTCGCTATTTTTCGCTCTCAATTTGCATCATTATACGAGCGTGAGCGAACGCAATTTTGTTTAACGTCTCGTCTTTTTGGTTGCACGCCATTCTGGAAGAGCCTATATTAAAGGCGTTATGAAACGTAAAGAAATGGGACGCTATGAATATGAGAATATGAAGAATAAGTTGATGGCAAGTCGAGCCGGATATATACCTGCACCAACTGCACCTAAACTCGAGGTCACCATCAATCAGGTGAGCAATCTTATTCTAGATGCTTTCATAGTGCTATCGATATAAATACGAATATGTTACGGCCGACATTTGAGCATTCATTATTTACCTACTGGTTCTTATACGATTGGACAAATGGTAGGGGGATTTTTTTCTACTGTGGTACTCTTATTTGTGAGTTTTTCTTATAGAAACTGACCAGGTGGCCATTTCTGCATATTATTTTTTGATTGTGTAGATCTATTGCAATACTGATAGTTTAATCATTCATTCGTTATTGAGGCGAAGCAACTTCAATTTTTTTAACTTATTTCTTGTTCTTTAAATTAATATTATCAATTCTGTTTTATAATTCCCATCTTTTAACGTTTTCGTTTTATTTTTCTAGCTCATTGACGAGCTTTAACTCATTTTTCATAAATCTTATTAATTTGTTTAGCTAGCCATATAATTCATTTTGCTTATTATTTATTTATTTCTTTACTTATTTATTTATTTATATTATTATTGTTATTATCATTAATTATTACCATTATTATTATTATTATCTTTTTTTGATATTTTAGTAGGTTGCAGTCAAATTAAGTAAAATGTAATCGTTGATGAGGGGCAGCTGTGGTTAAATAAGGATACTAATATGTATATATCAAATTCCTGGAATAAAATAGCTGAAAAATGAACGGCGACCATTGTTGTTGTGAGTTTAGTGGAAATTATCGATTGTAATGTGGAAATGAGTGCAATCGATTGGTGGATTTTTATTAAAAGTAGCGGAATGTTTCATTGATTGCCTCGGCGAACAATTTGCGCTGTTTGTTGCAAATGTTCTCGAGCATATCCTCATACGTTTTCAAATTATTTATTAGCACTTTTATGTTTCTAATTGGTAAAAAAAAACTTTTTTTATACTTTGATTGAAAAAGTCATCACATTCGACATGCGAATCGATTGTTGCAATTTTTCTATCATAATCAAAGAGACTGATAAAAAAGATTTTCATCATTTTTTGATATAAGATTATTTGTTATAGTGTAGAAACGCTGTTATGAGAATCTCCTTAAGGTACGATTAGATAATAAAGCCGCATGAAAATTTAATGTAAAGTTGTTGAAGCAATACTAAACGAGATGATTTTCTTGTGATATTTTAATATTTTTTAATATCATATTCCATAAATATAAACACTTAGATTATTTTATTATATGCATAATTTAAATTAGAACAACTAATTCTCCTGATGACAATTTCCGATTTCTTATGGTTAAAATGAAGTTTTTGAAGAGCAAGAATGCATCAATGATGCTTGTACTTTGAAAATATTTGAAAATATGCGCAGTGGTTTTTTTTTTTTTAAAGAATAGATAGTAGAGAGTTTAATTAGCCGTCATGCTTTTTAATGTACTCTAATGCGAAGATTGGGTTGACTTCTATCTGTTTGTTGTGGTAGTTGCGTCGATTCGAGTTTCAGTATGAAACGAGTCGCGATTGCATACTTCCTGTCACATGATATACACATCATTCTTATTCATGACGTATTATTTATTTTCAATTGCAATAACGAAAAGTAATGTTCGTTCAAAGAATTCAAATAGCTCCCCATATTGCATTCGACGGAATTTTTAAAGGATATTCTCCGATAGGGCTAAAAAATGCTGCATTATAAAAAGACCTGATCGAATGCATATTTATAAAAACACATGATCGAATACACCTTACATTGTTTTAGTGGGTTTTTTTTTTCTAGCCCAGCTTTACTTTCCAATGGGCTCATAATAATTTTTGCACCTCGTAAGCATGGCATTGTTTAATATCGGTTTCGTAAGTTGCACGAAATTCTACCGTTTAGTTTGCATCAAATTTCACATCAAACAACTATTTATATACGAAATGCTGCAGTAGGCGGGGGTGAGTAATCAACGAAAGTACATCCATCCACCTCTACCCTTTGCGATCCCCAAAACAAACATTGGCGAACGGGGTAGAGTGCGTCAAGCTTTCTAGCTTTACCTCGTACTAGCTAATGCCACTTTTACATACCCAAACATCATTAACTGTGTACTACCGTGCTATTTTTTGCTTTAAAAAATTGATTACATACTTTGAATACTTTGAACAGCCGTGATATCATCGATTTCATCGTTCCCTCCATCGATGTAGCTAGGAACTCGTCCATGTATCACGATTCTGAGCCCTTAGCATTCAAGTAACTCCATATAGATGCTGCAGGGGTTTCTCCATCTTGTTGGCGATCTGTATAAGGATGATGGTGATTACATATGAGAAAAAAATGATACTGTTCATCGCTTAATTATATAGAGGCTGCTGTGTATCTTCAGTGATAAGTATTAAATAATGAATTCATTGATGAAGGGGAGTTGTTTTTATAGCTCGAACCTTGATAAACCTGCTCATCAATACATATCGTTTTAGTTTTTGATTTTGTAAAGACAGTTTTTGAGTCTCTTTCAAGTCAGTAAAGGGACATTTTGAGGTTTCCACTGTAGGGAAACGGAGGAAGAAGTGGGGTGGAAAGATCGTCAGAAGTAACACTCTAAAGAGCTGCTTATTGAGGGAGAGAGAGCATCTTTACTCAAAGCTATAAAGAATGTAAATTTGCGCGTTCAAAAAATTGCTAAATAGGCTATCTATACAACCATTTGTGCTCATTTTGGTTATTGAATACGCTATGAAATGTGCGCAATGAGTAGGAAAAATGGTGTGATCGAAAAAAGTGCATGAAAAAAAGGAATATAAGCGCAACATTTAGATGAGCTTAAAAGAAACGTTTAAGCTAAAAAAAACACACACACAAAGAGGTTAGTGCAGCATTATCGCTGTGTAATCTTTGTTTTGCATTCGATCAATATGCAAATGCATTCTGTAATGAAATTTTTTTAATGGTGGAAGCTTTTGTTAGATGTGATAAGACTGTGCTAAGTGGAACTTTTAATTTTCAGTATACCTTATTATATATAATATTATAAAAGTGTACTTTATTATATCGCAGTATTAGATGTAATATTTCTGAAGCAATAAATCTATTTTAAAATAACCGACAAAATTTGTGTTTTTTCTCAGCGATTTCTTCAAAAACGGACGTTTTCACTCGAAAAAACAATTCATTACGAAAGTTTGCAGCAAAAAAATTGCAAAATTGTTTAATAAATGACTAAAAGTGCATTATTTGAAAATTGGCAGCAAATTATATATCAATAATCTTTACAAACATACAATGAAAGTAAGTGGATAAAGGTAGTAGTAAATGTAATATTATTGAGGACTGGATGTAACACTCCGGGTTCAGTTATTAATTTCATCCGGATCAAAGGGTTTTCTTAAAGAATTCCATCGGGAGCACAGAAATTTCGGAATTAAAATCCTGACGTTCAGATACAGACGTATGAACTGGGGCTCAGAAGTCGCCAGAGTTCCAGGATTCTGGAGCTGATATTCACGTGCAACCCCAATTTTCATATATGCAAGTAGCTGTAGGAAGAATACTATAAGCTAATGGTGTTGTTACAGAATTGTGGTGATACAGCATCGAATTACTCGGGTTCGAGAAGTCCTTCTCGACCACCATTAGGCCCACCACCTCCACCGCCAACCGGATGCGAATATGCACAACCGACGGCACCCGTCTATAACCCACTATGGATTGATAGGTTTCCTCGACGGGAGAATAAAGGAATGTATCGAGTGGCACTCGTTGAGGCGATGCTCGCTGGTGCGTTTTTGATGCATAGCTATTGATTCGCATCGTTATATTGTAGGACTTGGCAATTAAAACATCCACGTTGTTGAGATTGCTTTATTTGAATATTAAAGTAACATGAAAGTAGTATTTTTTAATGAATTTTGCATTGATTACTTCAGATATAATTTCTTAAAGCAATCAAAAAACCTCTGGTGTTCTATCACTTATTAAAACAGTATTATCATTATCAAAAATTGAAGCAGTATCATTGCAATCATAGATCTTGAAGCACTTTCCCTTCTATAATCCTTACAATGTGGATTTCTAGATTACTGGTATGCAAAATTTACCTTTAAAATGCTCAGAACTTGTTCTACATGATGTGAAACGAGGTTTCCCGGAAAACATATCTCATCACCAATCCAATAAGCCATATGTCTATAATGCTTTTCGAAATGACGCAATTTAATGGCATTTTTTCATACTTACTGATGCGCTCTTTATATCCATAAAATATGCGGTTATTTTGTTGTATATATTCTTATGCAAATAATAAGGTCTATAATGACCAATTTTTTGGTTTCTTATTGCTCCGATTACTTAAAACAATTTTTATTATCATTTATAGTCAGTTTGGATATTTGGGCACAAAGATCGAAAAGCATAAAACGAGCATATATTTGCATATGGGGGAGGGGGGGGGGAATTGCATAAGCTAATTTGAAGCTAATCAATCCCCTTTCCCAATATTTTAAAAAAGTTTAAGAGGAACTGAAAAAAAAACTGTTGCAGAATTATGCGTTCTAGGAGTAAAACCACATTTTTGTCCATCTCTTTCGGAAATTTGCAAAAAATATGAAATTTACATAAAATTTTTCTGTTTAAAAAATTCGATTTTCTGTCGACTGCATGTATTCTCATACATTATTGCAGTAACCGATTAACATTTGGCAATATTCCAATGACAGGAGAGCTGCTCTTTTTGTCGAAAAATTGAAGAGTTTCACGCTATTTTTTGGAAAATCCACTTATTTTTCACACATCTAAAATATATAACTTCTATGATGGGATGTATATGGTTTTATATTGAGGACTTTACTGCATAAAAAACGGGAAGTTTTCGAAAAGAAAATATAGTATGGATCATATGAAATAATACACACTTTTTTAGTTCTCTTCTTTATAGAGTGGTTAATACATTTATATAGGCAATTTTTGACAGATAACGCTATCTACAAGCAAAAATTTAGGCAATAAAGTAATGTTTGTACGGCTCGTTTCATTAGCAATTATTATAACGTTTAGCATCAAATTTTCGACTAGAAGATATCATTCTTACGTACAACTTCATGTTATTGATAAATGCTGATAATCCAATGATCAGTTTTAGAGGGTTTATTGCCATCAATTTTTTGAGGGTTTATTTCTTATGTGATCGTTGGATGGCGTATTTTTTAATAAACCTATTTTTAGTGGTAATTCTTGGTGGAGGTATTTGGTGTTATAGCGATACACCTGACTATTGTCCATACTATTCGGCAATATGGACATCAACTGTCTATCTTGTGAATGCAATTGTTGGTAGCGTAGCGGCAAAAGTTGGCTCAATCAACCTATATATGGCGCATTTGGTATTATCACTTATCTCGATTATGATGTGTGCCATCAGTGGAATTCTTTCCGCCAGGTGAATATAATTTCATTGTTCCAAGATGCTGTTTTTCCGGATTTTATTCGACCCGATTGTATTGGACAACGATTTCGATAAAATAGTCTTAAATTTGGTTGATGTTCAGTATAAAGGGATGTTGCCATCGTTCTTCTTCGTATAGGATGAACGTTGAACGTGATTGTAGTTGAAATGGGAAGGTATCTCTGTGTAGCGACCATGTTTGGACATATCAAATTTAATAATTTCTTTAATGTGGAAGCCGATTGCAATTTGCATATTTGTGCCCGCTTGCAATCGTTGTTGCATGCGCTGAATTGTTTTATTGCAGGAATTGGGCACTTGTCGGCACATATCAACATCCAAAAATCAATCGGAATCAGGCATTTTGCCTTCTTGGTGAACATGATGCACCACGTCTCAGCTATATATTCAGTCAAATGGATCAATACGATTTTAAGGCATGCCTTTTTGAGCTGAAAGTCGGTGTTGCTGTCAACAGTGTACAATTCGTGATCGCTTGTATTGAAGGTATATTGTTGATATCTATTCGACATTATGAAATTAATTATGCAATTTGCATATTCTTTCTTCATATTTGCTAATATTAATTCGTTTGTTGTGATATTGATTTATTATTTCGTAAATATTCTAGAGAGAGAAAGAGAGAAGGAGAGGGATAAAAAAGTTGGAAATTTGAGCGGTGATCAAATTTGTCAAAATTGAATCATTAGCTTTATTTTGCTTTGTCTCTCTATGAGCCGCTTCGTTCAAATTATCTAAATTGTAGTGTATATAGAATTCTCTGAATACTTTAGCGATTAACGGAAAAAAAAACAATTTCTAGTTTCTTATCGTGCTCCCGGCAAGAGGGTAGAGGCGAGGGTGGAATAAGAAGGGGGGGGGGGGGGGGGGGTAAGGGAAAAACGCGGAAAAGATAGAATAAATGTGGGAAAGGAAAGTTGGTGCGTTTGTCCTAGGCGCGTTACTAAGAAGAAGATTAGGTTTTATTTCGTTCCGTTCTGCTCAAAAAAGGAGAAGTGAATTTGAAAATCCAAATGTGAAGAGCGCTTATACGATTGTTTACAAGTGTGAGCCTCAGAATAATATTATGTTTGTTGAATAATGTCTTTATCGTTGTATGTTCAATTCTACGAAATATTTTCTTTCTCTTCAATGAAGATTAGTGGAAATTACTTCTAAAGTGGACATTAAATGTAAAATTTTTGGAATTTCATGGATACATAGAAAAAAATTTGTAGAGAAATTTTTTTTTTTTGAAGAATGAAATAAAATATAAGAAAAGTGATCGTTTTATGTATTAAAAAAAACGACAGTAAGAAAACATTTAACTTTTCGTGAAAAAATTTCGTTACAATATTTTTAAAATAATGTTAAAAATTTTCAGCGTTACTAAATGTAATTTCGGCGTTTCTCTGCTGCAAACGAACGTGCACATCATGTTTGAAGTGATCTTTGGATGGCAATCTCCACTTCACCAAAGCCTTTTTGCGAGTAGTTTAAGCAGTTATCAATACTGCTTTAACGGAACGAATATCGGTCTCAATTCGACTAAAGAAAGTGATAAAATCATGGAGTAACTCGATTATGACATCACGTCTTGTAAGTTTTCTCTTTCAATTTAAACGAGGAGAAAACGTGAAACATCTTCAGAATTTTCATGTGAACTGAAAATCATAAAAATTGAACCTCAGTGCTGATCGTGATCCAGATATTTAGCCTCATTTAATGAGGCCACTTCCGGTGTTTTTCACACCAGTTTCGTAATCTACGAGAGTGTAGCTTTAGAAAATCTTGAATTAGGATTTTAAAAAATTTCATTTTTTAAAAATCTTTTGCGGAGTGGAGTGTGGGGTGGGGGGAAGGGGTGGGGAACTTAAAAAAAGATCTTTTTAGGATAGCTTGAGAAAGCTCAAACGACATTTGCAACTTTTTATGAATGAGATATTTACTAGAGAGTTTCATTTTTCTCCTTTTCTAAAACGTTTAATATGCGATGAAACAAATAAGAAGCTACTGAATGATACTTTCTTTGAGAATAAATTCATTGTGCCATCAATGTTTTTCGATTTATTCCATTTGCAGTGTTGTAATTGTGGCAATGAAGCTGCTTTTATGAATTGATTGCTTCGAATTTATAGACTTTGCTTTGTGTTTCATTTAGCTTCAAATACGACTAGATAATCAAATATGCAAATTTTGTGTTTGTTCTCGGAAATATGTAAATTTCGTAAAGCATAAAGATGAATGCTATAAAATAGCGCATCTACCAACAGGATAGAATAAAGAAAAAACAAGAATATAGACAAGAGTAAATTACTCATCTAGCAGTCTATTGATAACTTTTAAATGAAATAATATTAATTTACAAGAACGATACAAAAAGAGGAATCCACTTGCGAAATTTCTTAATTAGGTTGCAAATGCTTAAGTATGAGGTGAAGGTTTCAAATATATTGGCTCACTCACTAATCATCGGATAGTTTGGTGATTCTTTGCCACTTTCGGTCTCTCCATACATAAGTATTCAATAAAAAAAAGGTAATGCGTCGTATTTGTTGTAAGTGGACATATTTTTAGTAATCGATTTGTCGAATAATTTTATTGTGGAATTCGAATTTTGCAATTGATATAAACTATTTATGTACGATCAATAAATCGATTTGTTATGAGGTGAATAAAGTGCTATATGAGTGAATTGTTGAATACTTTAAGAAATGAAAGCACCAGACCTGAGGTCATGCTATAAAAATTGATGTTGCAAGTTCACTATTGAAGCTCTCATATTGCTCGATTTGATCGAATTGCAAGTTCAGGAACATTGATCTACGTTACCTCAGGTCTTACAACAAATGTTGGTTACAGTAATTACTGAGGGTTTGTTAATGGAACTGGATAGATGGAAAATAATTTGAGATACTTATCGAGAAAATAATTACTATGGAACAATCATGGGTATCTATATCATGACCAGTGTTCGTCATCTAGCAAAATTGAGATGTAATAAATGCAATCTATTCTTCTTTCTGTTTCCCTCTGTTTCCCTATCCTTCCTTCTCTTTCTTTCTCTTCTTCTCTCTTATCCCCTCTTTCTCCCTCTCTTTCCCTCTTTTCCACTCTCCGTTTTTCTCTTTTTTTCTGCAGTATTCATATGTAAAAATAAATTTTTTACCCTATAATATAATTAAATCTGCTGAGAATTAATAGCCCCTGAAATCTTGCAAACATTCAAGTGAATTGAGCTGAAAGGGAGGGGTTTTCTTCATCATCATCTAAGCAGTTCGATGTCTATAGCAACCAATGACGAGGATATTTTGGTAAGCCAGTTGAATGTCACATGCGTATGCAGTGACTATGGCAACCGGTGGAGCAGCTATGGGCTTTATTTATATTTAGCGTACTCAAATCGTTACGCTTCTTATTCATATTTTTGGATCTTTCTGCAATAAACTAACCATTATCGAGTGTTAAGCATTGAAGTGTTTCATTCGTTGACTGACCGCATGTAGTGATAAGTAAGAGATGCTAATTTTTTCCCCAGAGATATTAATTTAGGAAAAATCGGATGATTTAAGATGCAAAATTGTAGGTGGAAAATGCTTGCTAAGGCGGAAATAGATCAGAAATATTATCTATGAGCACCTAATATTCAGTACTTGGATAACCGGTGGCGAGCTATAGGCGTGTTGGTGGGTGGGGAGGGGGTGGGGGAAAAAGGTTGATGCGGACCTCCGTTGTTTTCTCAGACGGCAAAAAACAAAAAAAAAAAATGAAGTGAAATTCGGTGGGAACTATTTGGTTTGAAATTTGTACGTAGCAAATCTAACTTTTCAAGGATTCTATCTTAGAAAGACTTGATATTAAAAAATATCCCATTTTGATGTGACTTCCAACTTAGATTTTAACTCTATCTTTCTTGCTATTACCCTCATCTCTTTTATAAATAGCAGTGATTCAGATTTCCTATCTTCACAGTATTGCTCGCAATCGTATCAAAAAATTACCGATAAATATGCAAATGTCTGAAAAATTTTATTTTGACTTCCTTGCTCTGATACTATCAGCGGAATTTATTGTGTATTAACCATCAGTCTCTGTCACTTTCAGTAATTACAAAGAACGATGAGGCTGAGAGAAGGGCGATGGGGAAGGGAGGGAGTAGACACAACAACACTGGCAGCATACCAAAGCTTTATTCCAACACAAGTGAAACATTTCATATCACAAACACTAAACACTGTTAAAGTATATTCTTATCTTTAAAACTTTCGAGTGGAAGTGGAATGATATCATGGTCACGTTTATAGATCCTTTGGGTATGTTTCTAACCGTTTATCGCAAATTGTAATCTCACTAATACATTGTTGATGATTTTTGTTTTAGAAATCAGCTTTCTTAAAGGAAATTATGTCGGAAAAGGATAAGTCGATAAGAAAGGATAGATCGAGAAGTAAAGATCACTCATCAAAAGAAAACAGGTTAAAATATTACTTTATTATTATATTATTTAAATATGTATGCTTATCGATAAGGTTTCGGCAATTTTAAAATAAGCCAACCGATTTTTTCTTCAAAAGAAATATCGCCCAATGTGAAATTGAGAAAATATGAGGTGATTTTTCTAAATTTTATATATTGTTTAGAGATATCAATATTGGCTTGTCGAATATTGACAGATATCAGTATTCGTTCATTTCTAAATTGCTTTTACAACGAAATTTTCAAATCTCATTATCAAAGTGAAGAAGGCTCGACCAAATTTGCAATAAGTTCACCGACAGGTGATAACAGCTAAGCAAGGCCACATATTATGAATGCCTTTCCTTGGATTATCCATGAACTGAGTATCTGCCTATGTGGTCTTTACATGTCTTTGATATATACTATAATGACATCGGTGTGTAATTAGATCAATAACATTAAGCTATACCAAACACGATATAAATGAAATCCGCGAGTTAGAAGACTTCAATTCAACTTAAAAGGTCGATTAATATTATTTGAAATACAATGAAATTTTCAAATTTTTTATAGAATGCAAAATTGCAGAGATCATGAAAGATCGACGATTAAATCACGGAGTTCTTCGAAAGAAAGTCGTCACAAAAACGATTCGATTGAAGGAAGTAGACGATCGTCACATAGCAGAGAAGGGAAGAAATCTTCGAATGACACAAATGAACGAAGATCGAGCAAAGAAAAAATACCCTCACATAGTAAAGACCGAAGACAGTCATCTCATAGCAGAAACGAAAAGGCTTCATCGAAGGAGAAAGATTCAAACAAACGAAAACATTCTAAAGAGGTTGGTGTATATTAAACTAAAAATTACCATAACACCTCTTTTATAACCACTGGGATCAAAATGCTAAATGCTTTTCGAAATCGATGTATATTTGGAGAGAGATTATGGCTAAAGAGTTTTTTGAAAGTTGCAACTTTCAAAAGAGAAGATATATCAGAAAAAATTNGGGGGGGGGGGGGGAGAGAGAGAGAATTAAACATCTGTCGGTTTTCTTGCTGTTTTTGCTCATTTGGTTTATTAATTTGTGTTTCAAAGCATTCATCGCATCGTTCATCGAAAGAGCAGAGTCGTGAATCAAAAGCTGCTATCTCGGACGGGAATTATCTCACTGTGAAAGTTGTCGTGGAGCCTGAACCCGACCGGAGACCACCATCGTCTATGAAAAGGTCGACAAGCGCTTTGAAGTCAATGACTGTTCAGCCTGATCCTCCATCGCCATTACCAACTAATCTAGAAGAAGAATATGTCTACGAGGTTTGTCTTTGCTCGTTTTTTTAATGATTCTGATGATGGCTTCTGTCAAGAGTAAGCTTATCTATAGTCGTGACGCCTATTCGGATTGAGGGTGCTGAAGAGATGGGGGTGGAAGGAGGTGGTGAGATATTCCAAACTTCATCAGGGGCTTAAACACTTTATCAGCTTTTGAAAGGAGACGACGAGGCATTCAACGAATAACATTCACTGGAGGCTCGATGCACTCATTTTTCTGCCGTAATTTGTTCGGAACTCGTGGTTTACCTGAGGAACTCATAGCTTGACCTTTAGAGCTCACCACTCGACTTTTTGGAGAGAAGATTTTAGAAGATTAAAAAAAAACTCGGGTTTATTTTACAAAATGCCCTATATGAATTCAACTTGGGGGTTCATTTCAATCTATAATGATAGAATCCGGTGGGCATGCATGGTAAATTGAACATGTATTGTTTATTACATCTCTATTCTCATTGCGGTTTCGGCTCCACAACAGTTTCGATCTGTATTTGCCATGAAGCAAGAGGCTTATGAGCAGGTTATTCATTTATGAGTATAAAGAATACATGCTAAAAAGGTATCGAGCTATGCAAAATGGGAGATGAGGGGGAAGGGTAGGGAGAGAATGGTAATATAATCCCGATTATGCTGTCATTCTCAAATGCCTAATTTTCAGCACTACCTGTGTAGTATAGAACCTTTGCCACACGCAACGCTTGTTGCACGAAACGTACTGTAATATATAGGATCACGAATCCTGTTTATAGGATGATTTTGAAGACTATAGTGATGATTTCGAAGAGGATACTGAAGGGGACGAGGAAACAGATTTGACCTCCAAGCAACCAAACGAACATGAACAGGAAAGTATAACGTCAGATAGGAATACGAAAGAGCAGTACCTTAAACTCAATGAATCACCTATGATGCAACGTTTCTTAAATCGCACTGAGCCGTTCGAACCAAAAACCTTCAAAACTCCTGAACGAAAGGTTTGCCTTTTTCTTCTTATTGTTTGCTAATTTAGCATAATTGTGAATCAATAAATCTTCGATAAGAATGCAACATCCTAGTGAGATACAGTAGTCTTTGAATAGAATCTTCTATACTGTAAAGTTTAAAGGATTATGAGAAAAGAGTGTACATAAGGTCTATGATTTTGGAGACAAGAAGTTGATTGAAGAGATATTGGCTGTCGGTTATCATTTTTAAAAAAGAAACTTNCCCCCCCCCCCCCCCTTCCCCTTCAAAAAAATGGTAATGATTTTTTTCTGTTTTCAAAGAGAAAGGAAGCGTTTCAACTCTTCCCTTATCAACATCAGCATTTTTCACTGAATATAGGATCACTTTTAAGGTGAATAAATCGCCACGAATTCCCTCGGCACAACGTAAAATTGATTTTTCGAATGCAACTGTAACAAATTTCGATGCGTTATCGGAAGCCTCAACACGTTATGATTTACTCAAAGATCTTGTTGGTATGTGTTTTATTTTTCAACTTCAAAATCAGTCATTTCATTTTGAATGATAATGTTGAAATGCCTATAGTAGTTTATAGGTAAGTGGGTACAATATATCGAATGTCTTATATTTTGAGCATAAAATTTGATGTTAAAGATCACCTACGCGGTCTGTTGAATATTATTGCTTTCATTGAGCAATGAAATTTTATGCAAATTTTGTGCATTTATTGAGAAATATATTTTTGAATACATAGCATATAGTATTTTCATGAAATATTGCACGTTTATGTTGTAATACAATGAAAGGTGGGTGTACCGTGTAGTATTCTTTCAAGGTTATTACAGATATTAATTAGTATTCTTAATCGATGCTCTCTGATACGTTATGATGATCAGATTTGATAGATGTGATCTAAGGTAACTTTCAGGTTAATTGAATTATTTTGAAGGTATGGAAATGGTATATTTTGATTTTCTCGACTTGACGCCTCTTCGCGACTATGATTTCTATATGCAAATGTTTGGCGATGGAAATCGCATACAGGTTAATAGATTATGTTAGTGCCTTTGGTTGATCGATAATATTGATCTATATCTTCTATAGTAGTGGAAAATAGAGTCCTCTCGGTGGAGCTGTTTAATATTGACATAACCTCTTTACAAATATTTCCACAGATCGTTTTTAATTAATGCAAAATTTCTGTTGTTCGTAAAAGCAACTGAGATGTTGTGAAATGTTTTGTGACTATTCAAGTTGACTTAATGACTCATTTAGGAGGGATGGATGGGAGAGGATGAGGGAAAGGTGGAATCACGTGGCATGAATCATAAGAAAGTTGCCACTTTTATCCATTCAAGTGCAGTATTTTAGATACAAACACAGACCGGTGACGATGATCTTCATCGAGAAGTGCAAACAGAAGATATAGACACTGAAATAAAATGGACTCAACATCCTCCAATTGGTAAGTGCCTATGAAGTTTGAAATATCCAACTGCTTTTCAAATATATACAGCAATTTTCCATATATAACAGAACGAAAAAAAAAGTTTTTTGAAGAAGTAAAGCGAAAAGATTAAAAAAAAGCGAAAATTGCATTAAGAGGAAAATTTTGCTTTATTAAACTTAACGCATTTCTTGATGAGTTTAGCAAATGAACGGATACTTAAGCGAAATGCTCGAAAGTCATTTATTATATCTTTTATATTTATTTAAGTTTAAGAGAGTGAATAATACGAGTAATATCTATTTTCATTTGCCGATGATCGAATTGGAAAGCTTTATATCTCGAATGCTTTCTAAACTTTCAATTGTGGAATATTTGAAGTTATATGTTGTGATTTCCGAAAGAAAATATTATATAAATGGATGATTACTGCGGCTGAGGTGAAGGACATGAACAGACTCAGTCGCATGGAGTGAAATTTTTGATAAGTTCGAGTTCGAACTCTTTTCTGATAGGTTCGATAAGCCATCGTATGTCGTCCACTCCAAGTTTGAGTCGAGCCCGACTCTGAGTGCCGTATTGTAGCGCCATATTTGACCCTCCAATAAAATTTCAATCTCGATATTTCGGACAATAATAATATTTGTATTCGCTTCGCTGAATATTCCTGAATAAACTCAGTAACTGGGATTAACTTCCCGATAGCCACTCAGCTTCACATGCGATTGTCATTTCGTACAATGCGAGTAATAGTTTCTTATCTTTGCTTGTTGTAGGGTTGTGATAGTGAATGCTGCGAGTAGCTATTTTCTCATGCTAACTTTATATGAGGTTATGATGGCGAATACTGCGAATAGCAATTTTCTCATGCGAACTTTAGATGAGAATATAGCGGTAGATGCTATGAATCCACAATTTTGTTAATGAACTCTACGAAGCATTATTCAATAGGGCATACGTGCTGAGTTCATGTCTCTTTATTTATGAATTAGACTCTTTGTATCGCTAATATACATCATCTGAGAGGAAGTTTCATTTTTAGACGAGCTTGGATGTGGATCATTAGTTACATCGAATACGTCGAAATTGATCGATATAAATGAAGAGGACTCCTATCTTGCACTGTATAAGGTGGATCATTTGCACTCTGAACGATTACGCAGATTCATCACTATCGCTGCACAGGTTAATTAAGCTATTATCACCATCTCGTTACCTTACTTTTTCACTGCGATGGCACGTTGCTTATCACTGATTTTCATCGATGCAATTAAAGTATGTTGTTTTGGTTTAGAATAGAATACTTTGAATCTGCAAAATAATTGAAAAATACGGAAAATTTTTAAAGGGAAATATTTGTTGCTATATTAGACTGGTTTTTTTTTCTTTTCTTGAATATGCTATTATCTGAGGTGTGAGAAAATTGATTTGGTTGATTTAGCATTCAGATGAAGTCTCATTCAACTAGAGAGAAGTTTCTAGCAATTCAGTTTACACCAGAAATCAGCTTTAATTTAAATTTGATGTTTTGGAGGATCATATTTTATTCATAGAATTTTTCGTGCAGAAATTATGGGATATACTCTTTTATCTTGTCCGAATATTTTTCTTTTACGAATGAATGGTGATGCGATTTATGCAAATTAGTTGTTTTTTGTGGATACGTTTCATCACCTCTAGCCGAGTGGAGTTAATCGAGAGTTGCAGTTCTAAAAAGTGATCATTAGCAAAAATGGAATGCGGGGAAGAAGCGGGGGGGGNGGGGGGGGGGGGGGGGGGGGAGAGAAGAGGTAGAAGGAGAAAGAGAAAACTTATTAAGGTTGCTTATTAGATACCTTTGATGAAAACAATTATGAGTTGATTAAGTAGCAAAGATTTATTGAAGGTTATTATCGAGTTGATCTCAGCTCCCACCACTGATCAACAACTCTCACCAATGCGAAATCGATCAAATATGACTTTTAGTGCCGGTTATAATATCTTCTCATTGGGAAAATTGGCTACAAGTAAGCGTCTTACTTTTTATCGCACAAATAGCCTATAGATTAGCTATTTGATATCGCTGACATCCTATTATCTTCTTGCCTACTTATCAGTTTATCGCAGAATTTAGAAACTGCCTTACCGTGTTTTCGATCGCTTTGGTTTAGGATTGAGGGAGGGGGAGGTATACTTAATAACAGAGAATATAGGTTACTCTCGTCATCTTTCTCTTCTTTTCCCTTTTTGGTGTCCCTGAAGTAAAGTTTCCACTCTTCAACGTGAGTCGTCCATCAAAGTGGCTACTAAATGACCACCAACAGAGTTGTCTCGCGATTTCAGTATACCCGAAGGCAGAACACTATTATTTAATCCTTCTCCAGTTTTCCCTTCTACTGGACACCATCTCTTAGTAGTGGCTAACTTTATTTTCACTCCCCTTGTCGTCATAATATCATGCTGTTTTATAGCAATTAGGATTCTAGTAAAGAATATATGTCATTTATTTTATATATGTTTCAAACGTGCTCAGCTTTATCACTATCATAGATCTTCTTTTCCCTTTTTGGTGTCCCTGAAGTAAAGTTTCCACTCTTCAACGTGAGTCGTCCATCAAAGTGGCTACTAAATGACCACCAACAGAGTTGTCTCGCGATTTCAGTATACCCGAAGGCAGAACACTATTATTTAATCCTTCTCCAGTTTTCCCTTCTACTGGACACCATCTCTTAGTAGTGGCTAACTTTATTTTCACTCCCCTTGTCGTCATAATATCATGCTGTTTTATAGCAATTAGGATTCTAGTAAAGAATATATGTCATTTATTTTATATATGTTTCAAACGTGCTCAGCTTTATCACTATCATAGAGAAGTTATATCGGAAGTGCAATTTGTCGTTTGCATTTAGCAAAACTGAACAGCCTCATAGACTCGTATGCGTTTCATTCATGATGTTTCTGTATATCATCTCTTGAAATTGCATAATAAAGCTAAGTAAGTAGTAAAAGAATGAGTCTGTAACATGGAGGAATTGGTTGTTACCCGGTGGGTTATGGCTTTATAGATGTATTCATTAGTAATGTAAATTAAAGTGAAAGAATACGAAAGAAATTACAGCATCGAAGGTGACATGTGTTCGGCACAATGGTAATCGATTACTGATTGCTTTTTATGTGAATAAATCGCTAGCCGAGGATATTGTTGACAAGAGCCTACTGGTTGAATTCAAATGTGGTGAACCTCAACCACCGGAAAGGTTCGTTTGAGATTTAATTTTTCACCACCGGAAAGGTTGGGCTGAGGTTTAATTTTCCATATTTATGCGCCATATCATTGGGCTGATAAATAGATGCGTGAATCATAGCCACGCTGTAGATATCGAAAGTACATAATCACTTACAGTGGATTGAAGATGTATACGTGGACTGATGGTCAGTAGCACTTTTGGTGGTCAGACGATTAGCAATGCATGTAATGGTCAAGTGGTCAGTAGTGCACTTGACGGTCAGGTGGTCAGCAACAGAAAAGCAGGTGACGCCTAGTTTTCATCTATGCTACATCCTTACGAACTATTAAAACAAATATGAAACGTACTCATTTTAGAGTGATGTTATGCGAAAGCGAAGTTCGATGTTGTTGCTATTCACCGGATGGATCGAGTGCTGTATTCGTTGGCTTGGTATGTTCATTTGCACTATACACCTCTTATACCAACTGATTACCGGTAACGTTTTATACTATGTTACCTTAATGGAACCCAAAATAAATATACTCCACTACATTCAAGCTAATTAAGGTAGCAAGTTCAGTATTGTACTTTTACAGGTAAACTTATTAAATTGTAAAGTTTTATAAAATAGCGCGAGTATTATCACAAATGCATATGATTTCTTGCTAGCAAAATTTGCGTATCAAATAAAAATGTGATAAATAAACATGTTAAACGAATAACATAGATGTAAATAAATTCGAATCTATAAATAGTAAAATATTTCTAGGCGGATGGTAGTTGTGTTGCTTTCGATTTACAAGAAGCATCATCGATATTCCAGTCAACCCTACCTTGGCCAGAAACAACGAACGATTATTGTCTTCGTACAGCTGCATATGATACGTCATTCAACGAGATAGTGCGGAAGCCTGGAACGAACGAAGAACAAGTTGCACCGGTTGTTGATATTCATACTGTTGGAGATTGGGAAAATAAGTAAGTCGCCCGAGGAATCCATTATATGGGATTCATTCACTTTCCTTACTGTCCCCTCCTCATCTCCCTTCATTTCGGAATTCGTTATTGTAATTTCCACATTCCTTCTCTCACCATTTCCCGTTTATATCTTGTTGCTGAGATGCCCAGCGGTGAGAATCGTCGAAAAAGTTTAAATTCAAAAATTTTCTGGTTTCCATCAATGATATTCATTAAGACTTCAGATTGCAATGATCAGTTTTTTTTTTTGGAATTCCCGCATGTACAGTCTCCATTAAGCTGTTAAAAGCATATCCCTGATCGAGCCATATAAAAACTGTTTCACTGTTCGTTTATCTTTTATAAATAATAATTCCCGTTCGCCGTTGACGTAGTTGATCACCCATCTTTCGAATTTCAGATATTCCTTAGAGCCTATATTCTTGTGTTTTTTAAAGTTTTTTTTGCACTTTTTTAGCTGAAATAATTTGCTAAATGCATATTTCGAATATATATATATATATATATATGTTCATTTATACCGTTTATTTGCAGCATAACTCAACCTTATCAAGTGGTGAGTATAAACCAAGCAGGTACGATTACAATATGGGCCATAATTGATGGATCAACTATGAGTGCAGATATGGATTTGGGATTGAGGCCAGGAGCGAAGCTAAAAATGAGCCAAGTAGATATATTAAAGCCCGATAAAGTGATTATGAAGTAAGTTGGTTGTTGATCTGAAGTTACATTGAGCAAGACTATTGTGAAATTATTATGCAAATGCAATGTTAGTATTTCGAAGCTTTTATGATACAACTGCTAATAAAATTTAAATGATTGAATCTACTTGCGTTTATTTCATTCTCAAAATTTTCACATAAAATTTGAGAAAATTCTCTGATCGTCTGAATTCATAAGTAGAATATTTCTCAAAAATTAATTAAGAATAATGGCTAAGCTTTTTGCTTTTCATCATCTCACTATCCCTTTCTATATATGACGTGAGGAATCAGCATTTTATCTAGTTTTATCGATAATTTTTTTCTATTTTAGCAATTCAATGGGACGATTACGATTGATAGTCAACGCAGTGCTACCAAATCCATTGGATAGAAATCAATTTTTGCTAGCAACAGATGCGGGTTTTATTTTGAATATTGTACGCATGAAAGGGATCACATTTACGGGTCCGAGAATTTATAAGGCGGATATCAGTGAGTTAACAAAACTTTGCATTGAAAAAAAATATTTCTTATCCGGAAATTTATAGAGAATTGAATTTTTGGGAATTTTGAATTTTATTTGGCAAACCGTTGTAAAATATTTTAAAGTGAAATTTCTCTATTATTGTAGAAATATTTGTATATGTTAATGAAGGTTGTTGAGGAAGTTAGCGGATAACGGAGTTGATAGGGAGTGAACCCAAAATTCTGGAAGGATCATCGAATAGAGGAGTGAATGAAGCACTGAAATGTGATATGGTTAATTTATGTCTATTTCTATGACAGCTTCGTCTATTAATAAAGAACTTTTTTTTGGCTAAATTTTTGTTAAAAATTTTTCACCTGATTCGTTTTAGACATTGTACACCCTTTTCTGCTTCGTATTAAAAGTGATCATTAATGATTTGATGAGTCTCAATGATCAGATTACACCCTACTGGGCAAGGTCAAAGGTCAGTATGACGTCATCATAAAGATATTTTAGTTCTTGTGAAGCCTTATCACAATTCATTTGATTTATTGAAAGTATTCGTTTGATTTTGAGTAACGTTCGACATGTTGCAGATGCGACGGCTGAAGTTTTGTGCCAAAAATTTTCAAAATTCGATCCGTCAATTATTTTGGTAAGAAAATTTCTCGCACTTGGCGTACTTTACCGTTTTTTTGCTATAAATCAGCGATATATCAGCAGTGATTTTATCACTCAATTGCAATTATTTCATGCAAAAGTTACAATGATCATACATCATTAATTAATGAGTTAAAGTGAGGGAATTCGTAGTTGATTGGGGTAACTGAATTAAGAATTGGCAATTAAAAACTCAATTTGTGAACTTTAACAATTGGAACTTAAATATTTTGAAATTCGCAATGAACTTTAAGAATTGAAAATTTTCACTGTCTTTTCCAACCGATGTATCACAGTTCATTTGTCTCTGAGTTAATTTTTTTCTTTTCCGAAGAGATTTACTTCCAGAATTATTTATTAATGGTTTATCGTTCACAAGGTAAATTTGTTGAGGTTGAATTGAATTATATAATGAGTTGTTTATTTTCCTTCTTTTAGAAGAAACTTAAATTTTATTTCGTTTTATTAAGTGTGGGGAAAAAATTGGATCGCTTGCAATGCTTATTGCAACCTTGAGAAATTATGATATTTTTCTTCGTCTATATTTTATCATAGAGTCATACTTCGTTCTTTTTTTTTGTAATTTCATATGGAATTTTCGCAGAGTTTCATTTCGCTCATTTTTCAGTCTCTGCAAATAATATCGCCTTTTTAAACATAAAGGGAAGGGAGCAAAATGGATTGAAATTAAAATGACCAACAAGCCCACCACCTGTGAAGTAATGTTAGGAATTCATATCAACCGAGCTTGTTGAATCGTTGTAACTACAAGGTAGATGTTCTTATGATAAGAAATCTGAATACTCAAATATGCGCTAAAAAGTGAGCGAATTTAGGCCGGTCTATCGAATGGACACGTTTCATTGTATAAATTAAATCGAGCAGAGGCTATTCTAGTATTGATACCTCCGAACAGCTCACAGAAGCCGGTTACTCATGTTGAGTTCTCACCAAGGTTTAACCTTTGATTATTTAGCTGCTTTATATTCATATATTTCACGAAAATATATTTCAAAACGTTCTCTTATTTAAGCTGTTCGTGAGCTATAAATTTCCAACCTGTGAAATTAAAAAGACGATCGTAAACTTGATCAAAACAGCCACTATTTAAATTAAACTAAAATTTTGTGCTAGTATAAAGACGAAGTTTTTGTTTATTACCCTCCCCCCCCCAACCTGCCCGCTCCCTACAACTAGATTTATCCGACTTTGTGTTATTCGTTGGTACTTATACTTTGGTAGTGCTCTTATTTCTGTAGTGCTGATATGGTGCCCATAGTAAAGTTTCCTTCCATGATTTAAGTTATGCAATCACCTTAACTGGCTATAGTTCCTTGTCCGGTTGTTAGTAGATTATAATAGAGACATTGGCAGATAAGCTCATTTTAATGAATGAAATATCTTTGAGTGAAACCTATGTTAACATCATTTTATTTATTCGTATTCAATCTATTATTTAATCTTTTAAATCAACAATTTTATTATCATTTCTCATATTTATCTCGATAATTCATTTCTAGAGGCGTTTATATGAATTAATATTTGGTGATTATAGGTATGAATCGATATTTTATTCGATTCACAGTGGAATACATCTACTTGTTTGGGATATTGCAACCGGTAAATCACCAATGGCTGTCTGCAATTTAGAGAACGAATTTCAATCGTCGGTATTGAGTACATCGATTTGGAATGAGAAAGTGAAACGAGGCAACGATGAAACGACATTTTCATTCTTGGTATTGCAATCCTTAATTCTATATTTTTTAAAAGAAACACAGCTGAGTGAGTGATAGGTAGTGGGAGGTGATGTAGGGAGGAGGAGGGAGTGGAGAGAAAGTGAGGGGAGGGGTAGAGGAGGGAAGGAGGATGGGGGAAGAGGAGGAATCTTCGTGGAAGATCTCTAGGTTTTTCTTTCAAAAGAGAATAAAATCGTTTCTTCAAGGATTTCTTCGGATCAGCATTATTCCTAATAGAATATGGAACTTACTACTGCTCTCTTTTATTTTAAAATTTGCAAAGCTACAACATAAGAATGATGCAGACGTTTTATTTCTGTAAATATATAGACGAATATCCGATATATTTATCTAGCCATCGATGCTTATTGTCTTGAAATTATTTCTTTATTAAAAGCGATAATGTTTAAATT
This sequence comes from Baylisascaris schroederi, assembly GCA_006503575.1. Lineage (NCBI taxonomy): Eukaryota > Metazoa > Nematoda > Chromadorea > Rhabditida > Ascarididae > Baylisascaris > Baylisascaris schroederi. Next base: position 197,434 of record QEWY01000142.1, on the reverse strand, counting down.
TTAGAAGTGTTTCGAAGTTATTATAATTTCTATTTTCGTTGCATAAATTTTAAGTGATTTTTCTTCTGTTTTGATGATTACATAATTGAAATTTTTAGAATTTTTGAAAGGAAGAGTTCATTATTCTTCTAAATCATCTAAAATTTAATGTTAAATAATATTTTGGTTTTATTTTTTTGTAATACATAAAGTCATACGGTACTCGTAACACATATTGTTATAATATAACACAATGTCTAAGTTCAAGTTGTAACACAATATCCAAGCGGAAGAAAAATGTAGCCATAAAATCTTTGTCCACTTCAAGTTATTACAATCTACTTGTGTTGGCAAGTTTGAATATTATAAATTCATATTTCGATAGTAATTAATATTTCGGTGAAAAACCTATAATTCGACTTGACCTTATAATATGAATTGAAGTTAATCGATCGCTTATCGATATTTTATCAATAAAAATATCATTAAGAAATCGTTTTAAAAATTCTTAAAGGAATATCAACTATGAACTCTATAAGAATATATCAAGTTTATAAAAATCTCTAAATGCAATTGATACGTGTAGAATTGATTGAATTGATGTTCATATCTGTAAACTGCACTCTGCAACGCTATTATAGGCTAAGTATTTTAAAAAGTCAAGTATTTTCAGGCACTTGGTTTATCGAATGGGCACACTCAAGTGCATGCCCTCGAGAAAATATGCAAATCACAGACACAATTCTCTCTAATCGAACTTGTGGATATATTAAATCATAAATTGTAATAAATGATTCATGCATAAACATTAAAAAGAAAACTATTTCTATGAATTATTGAAATCAAGAGATGCTTTAGCAAATTGTAGTGATCGATTAGTTGGGGTGAATGCTGCAGCTTTAAGAATCGAGTTCGAGTCACTCCTCGAGGTTCATTCTAAATGAAATATGAGACAGTAGTTCATGTGAACCTCGTAGGAATTTATGGTTAAGTCAATGGGAAATATTTGAAATGACATCGCTGGGACTACACTTTTAGTTTTAATTGACTAGATCTTCCACTATATCATAAATACAAACCTGCTTATTGGTCATATATATTTTTTTGTAAGCATCACAGGCGTGCCTGCTTTTTAATACACCTATAAACATCTGAAATCCTGATATGATCTTAGATAGCTACATAGCGTCGACTCATTGAGTTCTAGCGGTTGCTTTTTTTTCCGTTCACTCGAATGTTTTTCTTCTTTTTTTTTGGCAGTTAAGGAAAACATCTCAGATATTTAGCTGCAATAGAAGAATTTGCATGCGAGAGTTTTTTAAATTTACAACCTGTGATATGCACCTGTGATAGGCATGTTGTGTTACGTTGATTCTTCGTTGTTTTTTTTTCTGCTAATTTAAAATTTTTGAGGTGTACGTTGTGTGAATACCACGTAGCGCTATGTAGAATGTTTTGACGCGTTTTATATCAGATTTTTGCGGTCTTTACACTTGTCATTCAGCTCCTCGAGAAAGGTGGAGGTGGCGCGCCAGCTTCCGGTTGATCGTTCTCGAAAATTTCCTTTCTTTCAATTCCCTTTTTTCCAGATTCATTTCTTTTGCCGTTTTTCTTAATCTTCCGATGCTCTTTTATGGTTGGCTTTCCTCTGTGAAGGAAATGAGAGAGAGATAAGACAATCGTCAGTGTGTGATGTCCTTCCGAATTCGGTCACGTAGAGGAACATGGGTCGGATCCTATCGAATGAGAGAAATGAAATGACTGAAGAAACTGAGTTGGCGATTAAGCCTGCACTCGACAACAAATGCAACCTAATCCCCTCAGGTGGTTCCAGCCGAGCTGGACTGGCCACGTCACTCACGTGTGACCTCGGCCAGGTTCTTTCCTTCACCTCCACCTTCCCATTCCCCCTGCTCCTTGAGTGTTATCACTCATTTCTGCTAGCTGTTTATGCCATACTTAGTCGGGACTTGAGTTTCTTGATCATCAGTCAAGAAGATTAACCGACAACACATCATTGGATTATGCTGTTTTGAATAATGGCGCATATTCGATAATGCTCCCCCGCCTTCAAAATTTTTGAAAGGGAAATACCCCCAAGCTCGCTTTCTGGAAGGATTATGCTGTTTTGAATAATGGCCCATATTCGATAATGCTCCCCCACCTTCAAAATTTTTGAAAGGGAAATACCCCCAAGACTGTTTCCTTGAAATTCAAAAATGACTTATTTTATTTTGTTAAACACTTCATCTTTACGACTTACGCAAGGGTATGTGTGCTTCTCTCTGCATACACGTTGGCTACGGGTATTATTCTGCCTTAGGATTTGGGAGAGGAAGGGAAAAACAATCACCGGAACCAGGCAAAAGAATTGTACAGCTGCTGTGGTGACCTTCAAGAATTCAATACTGATTTATGGAAGAGATGAGAATGGGAAAGACTTCAAAGATTTTGCTGGAAATTACAGTGCCCACTCTCTGTGCAAATATGCTTCAAAGTTTCCTAAACTTAAAAATGTCCCTTTTCTAATTTGAATTTTCGTTGTTATCCTCAACGATGACTTTTTTATGGGAGTTTTATTAAAAGTGCTGAAATCGTTGCCAAATTCAACAACAGAGAAAGTACGGCGGATTGGATATATTCTCGAGAATTTTAATTCCATAAATATTATTTTTTTCCGGATGGCAGAATTAACGCTTTTCACATATTTAGATCGGTGACAGATTTTGCATAGTCGAGTTTTTCCGCCTATTTTTTTTTCTGAGCTTTTGTATATGAAGTTGCTCGTCTTTCACTATTATGAGGCCGACAATTCCTTGCAGTGGAAAAATTCGATATTCCGCCATTATGGAAGTTGTATTTTCTAACGATGTCTAGTGTCCTTCATTCTAATGATTGCCTTTTTATGAGAACTTTTGAAAACATTTTATATATAAACTATGGATTTCTTACATTTAAAAAAAAAAAATTCTTTGTATACTATTCGATAGATTATGAAGGTTATTTTGCTTGTTCGATGAAATGTGCAATGCGCTTTCACTTTTTGATTTTTCTTGATTTTTAAATGATGCGTACAATTATGTAATGCTTATGGTTAGTATTGCAGTTGTTGGAAAAATTAAAGCTTTCGTTGACACTTAATGGAAGATGCGACCCATTCGGCGGAAAAGGCAATTGCCTATGATAAAGCGGGAAGGTATGATGCCGCTATCTATTTCTATGTTGTAAGTTTTTTTTTTTGTTTCTGTTTATTCTCGAGTGGTTCTGTCTCTTTTTATATTTTGTGAATTTTGCACATATTGATTGTTTCATATTCTTAGCGATCCATTCACTCCTAATATTAGGGAAATATCGGTTAAATATGCTATGAGAGTTTTGGCTTGCTTCAACAAGCCGATATTCGGGTTTCTCTTTCAGCACTTCTATATAATTCGAACTGCTCTCGAAATTTGTTTTTAGAAAGTTCTATGCATATTGATATGCCTACGGCAATATTGGCGCTTGTTGTCCTGGAACTAAACTATCACTCGTACGGGCCACTTTCCAGAATTTGGTATCGTAACTTTCGATGTAAAACGGGGTGCACTTGAACCACAATCAGCCCGAACCCACTTGAGAATTTGAATTTCGTATAAATCCATTCAATAGGGAAGGTAGTGCATATGGGTAATTTCTACATCAGTATTTCAAAAATTGCTTATTAATCGTTGTTACATTTATTATAGGATGCGGCGAATGGAATATTGGAATTGGTTCATCAGAATAAGGTGCCACCAAATCTCGTAACCACTGCCGAAGAATATATAAGGCGTGCGGAATCATTGAAAGTTCAACGTTGGTGCATTTTTTATTGACAGTTTCACTTTATTGATCGTTGCCGTAAAAAATATTTACGAATGTTTGAAAAGGTCTACAGATTATTGGCGATGTGATTTTCTCAAATATCGTCTGGATTTACTAGTTCCGAAGAGGTTCTTTGTTGACAGAAAAGATGTTATTTCCAGTCAACGTTCTATGGAGACTCGTTTATCTAGCTTACTCATCGTCACGGCAACCAAGTTGTATTTTTTGGAACTAATAGAGAACATGAAGGCTGGGAGGGAAACATGCGTAGCAAAGAGGAAGGAAACAACGATTGATTATAATTGGTTGTTGATTGTTGATAAAATAGGGAAATAAAATTAGAAGAGAGTTTGTTATTGCTAAATTAATAAATGCTTTAGGGAGAACTGAAGTTTTACAAGACGATCGACTAGTTTCCTTTCCGATCTTTTGCATATTAGTGAACAAATAAGCGGTAGAAGGAGATAAACTTTAAAGTTAATGAGGAAATCATATGTTTTGCTATGTGACTGAAAACAGGTGACAAGCGAAACCCTTATACGACTATATAACAGAGAGCAATAATCGGTCATCTTTTTCCTATGTAATCGTTTCCAAGGGATTAATCTCACTACCGGAAAAGTTTTCTCAGGTACATCAATGGTGTCGGCAAATATCAAAAGTGTGCACCAAGTGAATCTGGAGAGGGCTGAGTTCCTTTTGTATCAGGCGTTAGACGCTGATGAAGCTGCTCGTGCACCTGAAGCAGTCACATTATATTCGGAAGCAATCGAACTATGCCTACAATCGGTAAGTCCGTTTAGCTGAACTCAACCTTCCGGAGAGATTGCACTACTCTTTTAACGATGTGATTTTAGCAACTTTTATTTCCATCACCGTAAGAAAGAAGGAAAGTTGAAACAAAGTCACTTATGTGTGGTACTGAACCGATTAATGCATCTATTGTATAGTTTCGTCAGGAGAAAGTAGAAGAGTGGATGGGATTATACCCATTGGTATATAGGGTTTTTCTGCCTTTTTAACTTTTGATAGCTGGCTGTTAGTGATAGCTTTGTTAGGATGGCTCTTTTGCTTACCTGATTGTAAATTTTTATAGGCTAACTCATGTGATACGGAAACGAGGCGGAAGTTACGACAGTTGGCAAAAAGAGCTTTGGAACGAGCCGAAGTTCTCAAAAAATCATCGGAGAAAGGAGGAGACAGTGGACACGAGCCGAGCTTAGATCTTCCTGAAGTGCCAACCGATGGTTAGATCTTTTCTAGCCATCCGTGCGTTTAGCTACTTAATGATAGAGTTACTAGCATATTTATTTAAGGGGGGGGGAATGATTTTAATATCTTGTTAAAGGCTGTGTTTTATTTTGCAGCCATTTTCAGTACTGTGGTTGAGTTGTGGCTTTCGATGTGTGATCGTCCGCGACTTTTGTAATGTGAATGCATGAAAACTATGCAATATGTTCCTATGTTTTTTTTTTTCTTTTTAGTGATATACGTATTGTTAAGGCGTGATTTCATAGCGGTCTATCGAGCGCATGGATAACTGTAACTGCTATGTTCGAAGTGCACATAGGCATGCTGCCCCCTCCTGTTCCATCTTCCCTCCTCCTCCCACCCGATCCGACTTTCCTGAAGTTCGAGAACTTTTGTGTTTGGCAACTTTTTATCAGAATTCAGGACTCAGCAGTTAGCAGGCTACTAATGACCACTCTTTATTTAGTAAAGGTTGGAACTTTAGTGGTATAATTGCAAGGAACGAAATTCGGTAAATTTCTGAGTGAGTTGGAAAAGTAATTGAAAGCGTAGAAAAATTTTCGCTTTCAGGTAATTTTCTCTCAAAATATCTGATTTTTGGTACAAATTTCTTTTCATCTTTGTTTACCGTCTTATTACAGCCCATTTCCTGAAAATTCCTTCAAATTTATTCTGATCCTCTCCGTCCACTTGAAGGAGGAAATAGAAGGAAGACAAGTAACCTTCGTACTATGCTTTAAGGAGCTTCAGTAATCGATGATGAGCACTAAATCGGCTTCCACTAATATTTTGAATTCTTCACTAAATTTGTATGTTTTCTAAGAAGCAGTGTCATTGCAGAGTTGTCTCACTTAAATTTGGAAGGTCGCAGTTCAGCGACGAGTTCTGGTGGCACGACGCCGGCGATGAGACGTAAAGCGGTTGGAGGTAATGATGATAGACTGGGGAAGGATGAGCTGGCCGTTCTGGCTACTACATCGAATATCAATGGAAGGCAATACGTGCCCTTCTTAGAAGTGGATCTGAAGGAGCGTTTTGGCTATCCGGCTCCCTTCACGTATGTTCTTTTCATTTTTCTGAGTTCGCCGCAATCTGTCGGTTCTAGTTGTGGAATTTTCAATTTTTATTATGAATGCGTTGCCTTGAAATTTAGGTTATATCGAATATGAGTACCTCTATTCCTTCCGTAATGAGAGGAAAATTGGCTCCAAGTTTCGAGGTTTTCGATAGGTAAATGAGTCATGCTTGAATGGTAAAAAACCACCAAAAAGAAGAGGAAATTTTGTTGGCAGATACTGAAAGGGTTGAGTATTTGGAAAGTTTCGAGGGAAGTCGTCGGAAATGCAAAGCTCTTATCCGCCTTCTACGTTTTTTTTTTTAAAGCTTGTTGTTTCCTTATTATCGCAAAAATGTAACCATTTCATAGCATTATTACCGCTCAAATATCACTTTCTCTTTGTGGAAAGGAGCTTTGACAAATCGCCAATTTGTAAGGCACTTATTTTAACTGAAATTGTGAATCGCAGAATTCTTCTGAAGTTGGAGAAAAGGAACCTTTATCGATCAGTCATTTGTGCTTTGAAAATTTAGCACATCCTTAGAGCCATAAGTGTTGAATCTTGCGAGGATAATCAGAAGGAGACAGTAGTGATGTTAACTACGTACATGTTAGTTTGTTTGCAGACAAAGTAAGATAATTACAGTGATAGACACGGATTGTTGCCATTGGCGGAGAAGCAGAAGCAACGTCTTAAGAAATGGATGAGGCCGAGCGAGATTATGCAGTCGCCTACGATTATCGAACAGGTTGATAGCGGTACTATTAAACAGGTGAGTTGATTTTAGGGTTAAAATGATGGTTCTTGGGGTTTTGCGATGATATATTGTCGAGCTCCGTAATCAGTTCCAATATGATTCTGTAATCATTATGGGTCCCCCAGCATATGATCTCACTTCCGATTCACCCCCTTCTATTTCCTTCAAACGTTATTGACTATGTTTAATGTACTGATTATCACATTGCATCACCTTTGTCGATTTCATCTTCAAAGTTGGTCGTTCGATCTAATATTTCGTCGATCATTACAACCCGAAGTTCACAGATTTCTACTTCCAAATTAATTTCGTTCGCTCATTTTTTATTCGTTTTTAAAGTGTTGGTGATTGTGAAAGATCATTCCTTGCATTGCCGATATCTAGAGATTAGATTATTATAGTAAGTATTAGTGCCATATTTGGTTATTGCGATATCATGATAAGGTGATTGTTGCACAGTGGTGTAGGTTTTGAAATATAAGAAATAGGCTTATGTGAGTCCGTTTGTTGTATAGGATCCTCCTTGCTTTCGTTGAGGTAAAAAGGTATTTTCTGCAACAGGGCGGGGAGAGGTGAGGGTTAAGAAGATGGATTACTATACAATCCTCGGTTATCTGAAATACGCTTATTTTTCTAAAGCTTAAAGAATGAGTTTAGACAGTTGTATCGGATTGCTCGTTTATTGCTTCGCTGTCAATATCGGCTCGATATGAGAGACGATTTGGAAAACGCTTAGTTACGAGGTACGTTTCGTTAGTGTTCTTGAAATTGCAAATTACGGTAAACTGGTTCTCATAGTTCCTTTTTCTACGATAAGATAATTGCTTAGGTAGCTCAAGAAGTTCTTTATTCCTTGCAGAATATTAGAAGTGTTCCTCTACTTCTGGCTTTACCTTATTTTTTGTTGACTTTGTGGCCAACATTATTGGATAGCTTGAATGCCATGTTACTGGAGTTGTTTCTCAAGCTTCCGTGTAGATTTTAACAGAAATTCTACGATATCTTATATTGAGAAGGAAGAAGTGTTCTGATTGGCGTTCAATTCCTTAATTCTTTTAATTTAGAAGGTTCTGTTTTTTAAATCGACTTGTGGGAATGTGTGTTAATGTAGTGTATAGGAAGTTATTTTTACTTGTAGAAATGGGGATGAGAATGAACAAAAGTATAAGATGTGTTGAGGATAGAATTGCTGATGAGAGTCCGCGTTATTTGTTTTATTAAGGATGACGTTGAATATGAAACAATATGTCAGCAATGGTAATTGCTGTCAAAGGTTGTAAGAACATGAGGGTATTTGAAGAAATATTTCTCAAATTTTCAGCATTATATTTCCGCAGAATAAACACGGCGAACCGATTTATAATCCCTGTGGTAAATATATGGTGAAATTGCACATCAACGGAGTTTGGAGAAAGGTGTTTTATTTTTTACGTTACTACCGAATTATATTTGGTGTTTTCTTGAATTAGTTTACCTCAGCGGGTCATCTCATTAACTGTGAAGAATGTGTGTTTGTAGCTTGACCTCGGGTTATGATAGTAGTCGATATGAAAAAAGATGAAGCGGAAGAGGGAAAAAGAATGCGCCATGTAAAAAAGAAAATTGCAGAAAATACGATTGTAAATCGATTTGCAATTAAAAGCGGAGATTGCGAATTCATTTGCAACTAAAACTTGAGGTTGCAGGCCGACCTCTACTCGAAATCCAAGTTGATAGCTGAGTCGGTTTGAGGTTTGACGATCGTTCAGTCCCTCCTCTCTTTTCAAAATTCACTAAAGCTCATGCTAAATATTTATCGTGAGAAAAGGGAAAGGTTAAGCCCATATATTGTCATCTTGCTGATTTAGGAATTTTTATGCTGCTTTTCTGTTTGTTTTATCTGCATTGGCTTTGCTTAATGTTCGAGATTTGGGTCTTTGTTTTTCTTTTTTATTATAGGGGAATAGGCTACTGTTGAATAATGACAGTTGATATCTCCGATTGTTCAATACCTTTTACTGGTTTTGGCTTTGGTTTGTATATTTGTAGTATATGATAGAGATGGATTGATCATTGATTTGAAGGGCTTAGATTTACCTCAGTCATTTTAGGTTGTTATCGACGATCTTTTTCCGATTGGTGAACACGGCGATTTTTTATGTTCGTACAGCCAAAATAGGTGAGGGTTTAAAAGATTTTTCGAGGCGTACTGAACACATCAAAATCTTTGGACGGCAATCTTTTTGTGGGTCGTTTGATCTTATGCTTGGTACAGATATTTTTTATGAAAGATAAAATCGTTTGATGAAAAAGCTATTGCCACATTTTTTTTTGTTCGTAAAAGATCGAACAGAAAGCTTATAGTTTTGATTTTGAAATGTTTTCTTCTGTTTTATTTGCCATGGTTTTCTTTTTGCTTTTGCTTTATTTAATTGATTCAATTTGCTTGCTTCCTTACTATTTCAATCGTTATGTTATTTTTTAACCTCGAAAAAGTCTGGGTTTGAAAGACATTGTTGCAGGAATGAACTATGGGTATCGTTATTGGAGAAAGCTTATATGAAGGTAATGGGCGGATATGACTTCCCTGGATCGAACTCCGTAAGTTTTGAATGGTTTTGTTGCGAAAAATTTGCGGATTCTTCGTTGAAAAGGAAATATTACTTGTTATTGCTTTATTAGCTTCGTTGCCTCGTTGCTATTTAAGTGATGTGCCGTATTTTTTCGTTGTAGACTATTCCCTTCCGTCGATACGATTATGCACCGATTGTATCGACTTGCTCGGATTGTGTTACAAATTCTTCCACATTTCTGAATGTTGCAATTCATGGAAAATGGAGCGAGAAGGAAGTGTCGACTGAAAATACGATTCTGTACTGAACATACTGTCAATGACGCAGTACTGGAAGAGGCTAGAGTAGAGTGACAGGGTATAATGTGAATCGTAAACATATGTTAAAGTGGAGGTGCGCAATTGTTCAACACTGTTTGGTATTCTAGGAATCATTTTTGTAGATGGGGAAGGGAGAGGGGAAAGTGGATAAAAAATATCAGATACCATTGTGAGTGCTCTTTTTTGCGTTTTTGACAGTTTGCGAGGTTATTAAAATATTTAGAGCATCGATATGCATGCACTGACAGGATGGATACCTGAACGAATCGCTATTAGAAAAGATGCAAAAGATTTCGATGCTGACGCCGTTTTTGAAAAACTGTTCACGAGGTGAGAGTTACAAAGCGGATTTCTTTGCTTCTTTTTTTGCCAAGAGATTAATTGAAATATTTGGGAAAGCAGATATAACGCTGAGAGAAATGAATCGATTCATTTTGACATATAGGTATTCAGTTTTGATATCTTATTTAGGCAAGGGTGGATTTCTTCTCATCCGCGACCCGTTCCCCCATGGTCGTTAAACAGTACTCTTATCCGTTTATTTCTTTTCAAAGAGCTCTATGAAAAAATTATTAGTTTATTCTTTCCCTACGGAAGCGAGTAGAAATGTTTATGATGCCGTTTTTTACAAATAATGTCATGCGTTCCTTCCAACGCTTTATTTTTGTTACGTATAATGCCCTCATGAGAAATGGTTTCTTGAACATTCCGTTTAGGTACCACCAATACTTATGGGCATCGCTAAGACGTTACGGATAATGGGGACATTGATCAGTCGGCGGAGAGGAGAGGGGAAGACGGGGATTTGCTGATAATGTTCCCAGAAATAGCTTGGGAGTGATTTGAACTGAAACCATAAGTTTTTTGAGTATCAGCACCTTTGGGAAGAAATTGTTGGCTTAGTTTAATAACTTGAAAGATTCAATCCAGTTCACTTTTGCCAACTGGAAATAATAAGGCTGAACCTTCTTAGTTGCAAACACTTTGTCCACACCTCTAATTGAAAATAAAAAGCCATAGCCGTTGGAGAGAATTCGATTCTTCGAATGATATTATTTGGTTGTATTGAATTCATTGTAATATTTAATGCTGAATATGCGATCAAAGTAAAGAGCAAAGATTGACCGAATCAGGGTGGTAATCTAATCGCAATGCGAGATGTAACAGAAGAGTTTTTGAGGTTTCATCAAGGGCATTGTCTAGTGACATTAGCCACCGGAAAGATGTCACAGATCGACATCGAGCGTTCGGGTCTTGTTGATGCTCATGCCTACGCTGTTCTTGATCTGAGAAAAGCACTGGTGAGTTTAAAATGATTCTATTATGTGGATATAAGCTGCTTTGGGTTTGAATATAGTATGAAAGCAAAAGATGACACGGGACATGAAATTATGTCAGTAAATTGAATTTTTTTTTTCTGAAGACTACTGTTGACTCTTCGGTGTGGCCATAATCTAATAGGAAGAAGCGGAGGAGGTCGGAATTTTGAAAAAAAAAAGAGATAAGGGAAACTTGAATGAAGGTAACGTTGGACGGCTTAAGGGAAACTGATTAGAGAAGCTATGGTAGGTAGGGTGTCTCATGCACTTTCCCAGAAAAGGGGAAAATCGAAACAATTTGGCAGTTGTGAATGAACTATTTCCATTCGTCAGGGCAAACGAATGCTCTTAGTGAAGAATCCGTGGACACATTTACGATGGAAGGGTCGATACTCTGAAAAGGATACACTTAATTGGACACCCGAATTATGTAATGCACTCAGTTATAATCCTGCAGATGCACAACAGTTTGATGATGGTATGTATTAACAGTGTTATTTATTATCGGCTTTTAATTATCATTAATCTATTCGTGAATATTGCTTCGGGAAGAATTAGACAGTCATTTGCATTTGTCATGTACAATTGGTTCAAGCATTTTAATGAAACGTAAGGCTGGTTGTTGGAACCTGTGTGTGAGATATTAAATCTCTGAGAAAGTTTCATTAAGGAACTGAATGGGGAAAACGAAGATTTCTCTCTGTGAAGCCAACAGCTCAAACAAGAATTTCGTTTGGTTATTGCTTATGAGCGATCTTCTGCTCGAAAGTTTTGATTGGTTGTGTGTGTTGGGGGGGGGGTTCAGGCGGAATTAGTACGAAAAGCAAGGAGGGTGTCAAGAACTTTGTGGATTTCAACTAGAAAATAAGTGGGATTCAATCTAGAAACACTGGCAAATCTTTCGCTTTTGAACAATCCGTTTCGATGTCTGTCTGTTTGTATTTCATCGCTGAGGAGCTGGCAAGGCATTTGAAACTTGGGCCGAAGGGGGTGAAGGCTTCTGTTGCCCAAGAACTAACTCCTCCAGTCCTCAAGAGAACGATCTTCTCTTGTTCTTTTAAAAAGATTATCTCTTTTGTGAGCTCTTCTGGTTGGCACTGTGCTGAGAAATAAAAAAGTATTTCTTTCTCGATATATTGTTGCATGAATTTTTCATACTGTTCAAAATGAAGCTATAATTCTACTTGTTCTGACAAATGCCTCGTCCAAGTTGCTCGTTACGTAACTTTCTCGTCGATGTTTAATTTTTTATTAAAGTATGAAGATATCTTAATCCTCACTGAACTTATAAAATTTAAGCATTCTTTTTGAGATGTGATATTATCAGGTGTTTTCTGGATTGATTACGAATCGGTGTGCCATTTCTTTGACGTTTTCTATGTGAACTGGGATCCATCAATATTCAAGCATACATATGGTCTACATGCGTAAGTACTTCCCGTGCTGTTCATCATGCTTTCTCCTTATGTCATCTTTTATTTTAATTCTGCATTTTTCATTGTAACTTTTAGGCTTGAAATATATTTATTGTGTTGTATAGCTTTAGTTAATGATGGCAAAGAATTTGCTAGGAAACGATGCATTTTGTGTGACTAACGTTCACTTCATAATATTTAGTAATGTGGAATTGGCAGCGGTATGTCGGGATATGTTGCCGACGGAAGGCTCGGCTTTTAGATCGGACCTATCCTTTCAAGCGTGAGATATATTGAATTTTACGATTTTTAATACTCAGAGTGCTCATTTCAGAATGTGGTCGGCGGGAGTGGGCCCAGTAAAGGATCTCTATACTGTAGCTGACAACCCGCAGTATATATTGGAAGTGAACAATAAGAATGGTTCGTCAGGAGTGTGGATTTTGCTGACACGACATATAACCGATAAGGTGAGCTGCTGATAAGGTAGCTTTAAACTCTGATCGTTCAAACTTCTTTTGCTTGCAAATCATCTTCGTTCAAATGTACTGCTATCTCGAGGACTAAAGAGGCGGCAGGTGAAGTAACAGGGCAGGTGAGCTTGGTTCCATTTATGCTGAATGCCTAAAGCAGTTGTTTGGATGGTTCGAGAAGTTGTATAGTATAGGTTGTTTTCAAGAAAACGAGTTGCTTTATGAAGATGAGAAAGTTGATGGGAGTTAAAGGATCTTTTTTGCAGACTGATTTTGCGGACAATAGGGAGTTTATCACTGTGATGGTCTACAAATCAGGCAAGAAGGTTTATCTCCCTTGTAAGTGATATCGCATTTCTTTGTTGTTTCTTCTTTTACCTGCGATTACTGTTGGATCGAACCAACGCTTATGTGATATAGTAGATTGGCTACAGATGATTACTGTTCGTCTTGTTCTGGCATCGGCATTTTACCTATGGGATAGTTTATTAGGTTCAGGATTATTGCATCCGGCGAATTTTTGAGTCACTATTGAGTCTTTTTTGTCCATGTGGGTATTGTCTTTTTATAAGGAGCCCACTGGAGACACTTTCTGCACCACTGCTATATACTGTCGTAAGAATTCATTTTGTTCATTTTTCAGGTGGTAGCACGTGGCGTCACTAGATTCTGATCTAAATCTTTTCTTATTTTCTATATTTACTGTTTTTATTTAATATTTGTTTGTAGCTAGCACCACCTTTTGTGTCAAAACGGAACTATATAAGTATGTCAACCGTAAAAATTTTGCCTTGGTGAGAAGCAGTAATATATGTTTATGAAGTGTCCTTAATTATGAATTTTATGCTGTGAAGTTTGTACTGCTAATTTGAAGGTTGGGAAGAGATAAAGAATTTTTGATTTTTTTTTTTCATATTAAAAGTACAAATATTTGACAGAAAAAATAAACGCAGATGCATTTTTATTAGGATGCATATTTTATCATACTTTTTTATATTAGCAGTTTTTTTGTGTTTCAGTTGATCCGAAACCTTTAATGGAACCGATTCGTATCAATAGCCCACATTATCTTTGTCATATAATCGTCAAGGAGACAGGTGTGCAGAAGTACACTCTCGTTGTTGCACAGGTTATTTTTAATCATTTTTTTGTGTAGATGGCTAAAACAGGGTATGAGACATTTTTTATCGATGAAAGGTTTCAGTATAAAACGCCACCAGTGACTACTTAAGTAGAAACACTCCTCAAGGATCGACATATTATTACAGCTTAAGAGGAGATGACTCCGAACAATCCATTTTATATGGAAATTGCGTTGAGTGATTACAAAAAGAGTATCGGACAGAATTTTGTAACTGTTTAATTAGTTCGAATACATATTTTCTGTTGTAATCATAATTTATTAATATGACTATTTGAATATATTTAGTGGCTGCATTTTGTGTAGAAGTATTCATGATTTATTTTTATTTCTACAATGAAAATTTTAAACGATTTCAGCATGAGAAGATGAATACTATTTACTATACGTTGAGAGTATATTCGACTACGGAATTTCGTCTTCATAAAGTCAAAGTGCCATATATAGTGAAGAAAAAGGTTTGAATTTTGAAGGTTTGGAAGGTTTGAATTCTTTTGATGGGGTTCATATGGTTAAGGTATGTTTCAAATTCTTTCTACGAGAGATGCATATGGGAGGGATCTTTTTTATGGCTTTCATTTCTCACCGCTCTTCGTCCATCGTTTTTTGATTTAGGGTCATTGTTAGATGCCCGACAGAACTCGTTGCAGGCTTCCCCTTCTCTCCTTACTTCACCGTTATCCCTCTCCTCTTTTGGTCCTTTCTGAGCTTACTAGTTCTTGTAAAGAATCTGTGGAAGGCTTTCTTGAAGGATGTATTGATGGGTGAGTATAAATGGTCAAGTAAATATGACGTCATGAGTGCAGATTTTGTTCAGTTATATATATGGAATTTAGGAAATAGGAGAGTGGAAAGGCAAGACGGCCGGTGGTTGTGGGAACGGTCCGAGCAGGGAAACCTACAAGTATGTTTACTTTTTATTTGAAGGGGATTTTTGCTTTTTTGTTCATTTATTAGTTAATATAGTAGGGTCTAGTAGCAGCCGGTTGACTCATAGTAGTTGTATTGCCGAACAAGTAGTTAATAGCAATTAGTAGTACGATGCATGTTGCGGATTGTATGGGCAGACGACGTTGTTGAAATGTCGAGTGTGGGATATTCAAAGTATGTAAACTTTATCGCTGATGCATTTTATTTATGCGTTTGTTTATTTCGTCTGTAAAAGACTTCACTTGTCACGTAGGTCATATAAATTGAGCAGCTGCATTGCATGACACCTAATCGATCTCAGCCACATTATAATTTTTTAGATTTTGCACGTGTAGTTGATTCCTCTAATGCCCTTATAAGTAGCCGCAGTAACTATACTATCAAGAAATGAGCTCAATTTTTTCGCCTTTCTTTCTACAAAGTGATTAATTTCACTCCAATAATATCTTGCATTGAGATCTCGATTGTGACATAACAAGTTGATGTAATTGTATGCTTAATCAGAGTGGTTTTGATTCCCTCTTTATAGAATTCAGACAACATTTTAATAGATCAGTATCTAAGATTAAAGATCTTGACTCATGGTCAATTTAATAAAATACTGCGTTCGAATTGCACAGTTGGGAAAGTATTGTAACATATGAAAATGTGACGTAACTAACATAGCTGTTGTTTTGCTTGCAGAAATAATCCGATGTATAATATTTCGTTGGATGAGGGTAGTGATGAGAATGAGGTTTTCATTGAGCTGAAGGGCCCGAAGCAATATAGTGTTGGTTTCGAAGTGAAACAAATATCGTCGCCAAGAAACAAACCATTCGAAAGACGTGATTCGGGAGCATTTAGGTATGGAATATATATTTCCTTCAGCTTCATTTCTAGATTTTGCAGTTCCCCGGATAATATTGCTGATTTACGCTCTTATTTTTGAGTATCGATGAAATTCCCGAAAATGCAGCTGGGATCTCTATTCGACGTGGGGGTAGTGCCAATGAAAGGAATGTTTTACAGCTTCGAGGTCTCGAAGTTATAGCTATCGTGAGAGGGAAATAGAACCTTGGAGAAGTATTTTTCGAGCTACAGCAGAGTGCACGCCCAATAAGAAAAATATTTTCGAATGCGTTGTGCACAGAAGAATAACACTTTTGTGATAGCGGGTGTCACTACTTTTGGGATAGCAACGTTTTGTTAAGGGTGTCTAGGATTTGGATCCGGCGAAATGGCAGACAAGCGGGATTTTCCTTTTTGATCCAGTTCATCCTCGATCTTTGAGGACATTCGATTGATGCTTATGTGCACGACTATCTGATTTACTTCGTGAAAAGGTAGCCACTGTGGAGTAAGATCCATTAATTGGGGAACCATCGTTTATGTGGCCCATCAGGTTTCTGTTTCGGTCGAAAATAAGGATGGGCTATCCCCGGTAAGTAATTGGTGTTCGACTTATTTCTGTTTGCAGACCTGGTTATACGGTTTTGGCTCTCGAATCGGTTCCTGCCGGAATTTATTCGATACAACCGATGACATTCTTGAAGGATCAAGAGGGCCCATTCTTCTTAACTGTTGAAGCTTCATGTGCCTTCACCATGAGAAGAGTTCAGTAGCAGCGTAAAGCAGGTGCATGTGTGCATATCATCACGAATTCAAGAAATTGGTTTCATTTATAATCCTAGACCTTAATTCGTTGTTGCGATGGAGCGAATGAGGTGAGAGATGATCGTTGAAGGTTGTCGTGCTGTTAGTATATTCATTGTAACCTTATGGCTTTGACGTCTGTTGTAGGATGGGAGTGATGATTGGAGGTAACGTTCTTAGAACCTGCTTCATCTTATGCATAACTTTGACGAGGAGGGATATGCTAAAAGCGTACTCGACGATTTGGGTGGAGTACGTGTTTAACTTTTCCATGAAAGTGGACTGTTTTCACCAAGTCTGGCTTTGGAAGTAGAACGACGAAAGAAGTATAAACCGTTGGCCTCCGTATTTCCCATGCATTGATACGAATGGACTGAACGAAGACTCCGGGGCAACTGGATATGAATATTTTGTGGGCGATTAGACCACACCGAATAAGACCTCAAAATGGCAGTGGTTTAAGAGGTTCTTTATTGACAGATCATACGATGTATTTAACGGATACAAACCATTCGTAGATACGACAGTTATTTTGTGCTATTGTATGTTTGTTTGTTGTATAAAAAATGCACACAGTAATGTTTCTCTAATATCGCAGTTGAGTAGAGAGTAGTGGGGAAAAGGGAAGGGGCAAACAGTAGTATCTTCTCAGGAACCTCGATTATGGGCAGCAAAAGCAGTCCTTTTCTGCTGTTTTTAGGGGAGTGCGTTTTCTTTGCCCACAGCAGTACACAGTCCTTAGCGAAGGTTTGAAGATTGTGACCTTAATTAGAGATTCGGAATTAGCGCTGCATCTGAAAATTCAAACTAGGTGACTATGGGGAAGGAGGAGGTCTACCGAAATATGCAGTAACGACGAATTTTTCTAGTCATTGCTGTAAAACTTTCTCAACATGAGAAAATTGTGAAATGCTTGCTATGATTTTTAAAGTAGTTGTATCCCTCCATTTCTTATACTTTTTTGGCTAGCGGTTCGGTGTGGTTTTGTTCCAACCGAACCTCCTGAAGTAACGGAAGTGTTTAATGCTCATGCAATCTTTTCTTGCCTTACTTGTTGTTCCTGGTTCTGGCTCACATTCCTTTCTCGCTTCCACGTGTGTGAAAAGTATTAATATTGGAGAGGGGGGGGGGGGGGTGGAAGATGGTCTTCGTTGTAAAATTGATGCGGGTGAGGCCGTGCAGTGCGGTTTTTTTTCAATGAAACTGAAGAGAGGAAGGGGAGCAAGAGTCGCGCTTTTATTTCTATTACTTTCATGACGTTTTATTGTTTGCTGAACTGATTCCTTGCTTTGATGTGCCATTTGAGTCTTGAGATACTATTAAGTTGTTAGTTTTTGAATGAAAATTCGACAAGAAAATAATCGATTCCGTTTTTATATTTTTCAGGTTATATATTATAGGTTGCTATTATAAACTTGACAGTCCTCTATTGATGTTAATTTTTATACCGCTTCAGTTTGCTGTTTAATTTCTGTGTTACGTCAATTCGGCATTCCTATCTTTTAAATTATCAAGAATTATTCCATAAATGTGACTATATTTTCGTTACTTTATCGAAAGTAGTTTCAATTTTATGTGATTGGTGATTTGTTGTTAAATGCTAAATCAATGAATGTTTAATAGGGTATTCTTTTTGGCAATAAAATATTGCAAGATAAGTTGCCAGTAATTCGATTAGTTATGTTCATTCCGACAGCCTTGCTGGTACCGTTTCAGAGTTGCATAATAATTGATTAAATAATTTACGAATATACTATCATCAAAGATGTTTTCACATTTGTTTTAGCATTGTATTCAATCGCAATCGATTTGCTAATTGCCTTGTTATGTATGATTTTTGAATGCCTGAATTGAAGAACATGAATGCTTTTGTTTGCAAACCACTAGTTTGAAGAACAAGAGCATTTAATTTGCTGTTCCCATATAAGCATCAATTACTTCTTTAGATGAAAGGGGATCGATCTTTGCCACTCTCATTTTTCATACAATTAATGTTTCTCTATGAAGAGGAATGAACGAGTTTTAATTGGCACTAGCAGCAATATTCTCAAACATATTTTTTTGTTGTTTTTTTTCTTTTTTTTACTGAATAAGAAAGGAAGATATTTTAATATGCGACTGTCTTGGTGGGCTATATATTGATTGCGTAAACATTAATCCCACAGTCATTAATTTATAGTGTTCTTAGAGTTTGAAGCGTTATATTCGTTGAGATGTCTTTTTTTTGCATGAGTAAATATTAGTAGAGGTGAGTTGAGATTTTCACCTGCTTCTTCCAATTGCCTTAATTATTCTCATGCATTTACAGTTGACATGAGTTGTGTATCGTTAAGAAAGCTTTGTGATTCGGTAAGTTTACTGTTGTGACGGCTAATTTCTCGTTGTTTGACTTCAGCACAGATATCATCAAGCTGGAGCTGTTTTCAATTATATTGTAGCCCTGAACGACAACTATTCCGAACCCTTCAAATCAAGAAAGCCAGTAGTTCAAACACTGCACTTTTGACGAATGACCGACCGCAGAACTGAAAGTTTTCTAAGATCCAGTCCAATCTTTAGAATTTCCAGAATATTCTTTTGCGTTGATCTGCGCGAAGCAGTATGATTGCTTACAGATTATGGAGGGGGAGGAAGAGGAGAAGGGGGAGGAGGAGCACGGATTCCTCGTAGGTTCGAGCAACTTTCCTCAGCATTGCACTGGAAGGCAAGATCGTTATAAAGTTGCAGGAAGGTTATAAAAATGAAGTTGGCAAATTGCCAATTTCATTTTCATAACTCTTTTTTTGTTAACTCCCTACTTTTCTCCTCAACTACACGTTTCCATCTCTTTCCAAGCCTATTACAAATACATAAGTGTGGTTCCGCTCCGACCCGAGATTTTCAGGATATTTCGGAATTTTTTAAATTTTCGGCCATAACTTTTTTCCGAATGAGGGGAGAGACGCGCACATGGTGCCATTCGACGCCTCAGTTGATTTGCTTTCCAACGATCCATAACATGCTTAGCCGATCTCTACTCGAAATATTGGAAGACGCATTCGACGGCGAGATAGTACACTGAAGTGAAAGTATCAGAGAAATGACATTACGCGCGTTCATAACTCTGCCAGTTCGAATGGATTGGGATGAAATTTTTTATTCGATTCAGTATTTGATTCTCTCTCGAACCATATATAAATCTCTCGAAAAAATTCCAGAAACTGGTGACAAAAAAACTAGAAATAAATTACCAGTGTAAATCAATGGAGAATGAATTTTTTTCATAACAACAACTGCTCACCGACGAAAGCAGGGGATCAAGTGGGCGGCAACCCCTCTTGTGAGGGGGGGAGGGGAGGTGTTCACGAGGGCTTTGCATCCTGACCTTAATTTCACTACTGAAATAAATAATATATAATCATTAGTTCGCATCCTCACTTCTACTTGCGATCAGCATAGTTTCTATTTGTATCTTCTTCCCGGAATCCTTTACTTTCATTGCTCTGTACACTATTCTTCAACGACATATATCATTTTTATCTTTTGAGAAGTTATTTGTTTATTTTTAATAAATAATTTATGTGAAATTTCTATACAAATGTACTGTAGTTGATATTTGCGAATTTTTTTCCTGTTTACAAAGTTTTGCCATGATTTGAGTGCTTTTAGAATTGTTCAATGAGCCCGTTATTCAATGCTTAAGTAAATTAATACTCTATGTTTACTATTCTTCATCGCTTTTTGAAGCGATTATTTCCTATTTGTCTTATTTATTTTGTTTCAGAATTTTTAAACCCAGAAAGAAGAGTAGTTTAAAGTGTTGATATGCGTCGTCCAAGTGGTGGTGGATTGGAACGATTGGCTTGCAAATCGGATCCACGTTTAATTCCAAGAATAAGAGACGTAAGGTTTATTTCAATATTTGTTTACTTTTAATGGTGATATTTATGTTGCATTTCATTTTCTACTTTGATCGTTCAGCTAACATTCTCTCAGAAATAAGGCTGTTAATATAGTTAAGGATAATATATAATAAAGGATATTATTGTTGTTTTACCATTAGATGAGATGAGATTTCGATTATGAGTTAACAAATAATAATAGAAAAGAGGGAGAGGTGAGTAAACGAGTGGAATGTTCTAATATTTTTTGAGAGTATCAGGTTAAGATTACATATAAGTTTACCTTTCAAAATTATCAAGTTAGTATCAGATTTTTAATGTATATTTTTATTGACTAGCAACTGTGAGCAGTGACACTTTTTGATCATTGGCTATAAGCTTGCGACCATAAGAACTTCGTTCCATAGTGTTCCAATGTGGCTTATGGGTAGTATTCAAAGCTTCGATACACTATCAAATTTCAAATTGCAATATTTGGAGAGTGCCACTCTCCCAAGTTTATTTCTTAGAAATCAAAGCTTTAATTGCGAACACTTTCTCTATTCGGGAAGGGGGAGATGAGGATGTATGTTTAAGGTGTTATAAAAAAGTCGAGGAATGAATGAATCTATAGAAAATGAAAAAAATTTTTTTGTCAGTCGATAACCCTTATCGCAGTGAGTTTGATAGTTTAGAGAGTGGGCATTCCCCTCTTGACTTGTTTTTCTCTGATTACAAAGTTTTTATTATCTTGTCGTTCTCTTCAATCAAACAATTTTATGAATACATTAATTAAAGGAATGTAATTTCTTTTTTTTCAGTTGAAATCCAATAGAGAGTATTTGGACGCCGAAGAACTTGCTTATGATTTGCAACAAAAATACCCGTTAGTGCTAATTTTATTTTTTGAAGTTGCGAAATTACTAATAAATTTTCATAAATTCTTTCTAATGTTATTGTTCCAGTTAAATGTTTTGTTGAAAGAAATGGTAACGAAAGCACTTCCCTTAATTTTGTGAAATTGCATAGTAATCAATTTTTTCGCTAAGCGGGTAGTTAATAGTTCTCTAGGATTGGTGTTCTTTTCTGCTTTGAGGGGATGATAATGGTCCTGGATGAGGGAAGGAGGAAGGGGAAGTGGGAGAGAAGAATGGAATTTGCTAAATTTTGCGGGAAGAGCAGAGAGGAACATGAGGGATGCTTGCGGTCTTGGTTACATAACCAGTTGCACACGAAACATAAGGAATACGGTTTTCTTCGGAGGTCAGTGATATTCGGTCAGATAAAGTCTGCTTATATGAGGCAGTCTTTAAATCAATTACTCGTTAAATCTTCAGCGAGTATAGCCGTCGCAAATTTCGGGCCTTTGTACGATTGGTCCAATGGGGAATGGACCGACTCGAACTCGATGATGCTCACGAGAGCGGAAGTGCACAACAGGTCACGAATAAGATGGAAAACATACGAAACCTCTCTGAATCAATGCTAGGTGAACGGAAACGAAAGCTGATGTTAGTCCGTTGTTTTTTTATTACTAGGATATAGGGATTGAGGTGCATATGAACTTATATATCCTTCCCTCTATATTTCTTGGCTCATTTTCCTTTTAAGCTGTAATGGGTAGCGGAAATCACCGGACAAAAAATTGTACCCTCGGTTTGTGGTTCGCGATTCTTTTCTTTTCTTTATTTTCATTCCCTATTTCTCTTCTCATATTATTTTCCGAGCTGATTGTCCCCTCTATCCAAAATTCGATTAGGGCTTACTTTTTTTTCAATTGAAGGGTGGGGAACAAAGGATGAATGAGCTTATCTATGATAAGGGAACTTCAATGGCTTGAATTTTTATTGAGGTCACTATCCAGCCTATTCTTCTTGTTGGATTTTCTTTGTCTCTTATCATATCCCATCCGCAATAGTTTGTCCATCACAATGCGTTAATCCATATACAATACTCCTTATTGATTGATTTTAAATTTCGAATCGTTGTCATTATGTTAGAGGTCATCATACTCATCCTTTTGTTTGTTATTGTTGCTTAGGTAATCTATCACTATTAGAGCAAGCGTGGCAATAGTTGTTCATTTGTGGATTTCCGAAGAGGAGGATGGTCCTCACTGAAATGGAGGATTAGGAGTCGAATCAAAAATGAGGGAATTTGTTAGACGATGTTTTCGTTACCTTAAGGGCCTGTTGCTGTTTCTTGTCAACGATCTCCTTTTTGATTTCTCAAATGAAGTTATAAAGTTGAACAGCAGCGATATGATGCATCATTCCAACTATGAGAATTTAAATACTTACAAATTTACATATGGTTGGGGCATAATTTTTCCAAGCTTTAGGCATGCTGAACTAAATGCACCAAAATCAGTTTTATTGAAGTTTGAATTGAACAATTGTTAGATCACTTATGTCTTTTTTTGTCGGAGAAGTTACTGCGAGGCGTTGTATGCGAGAAAGTTGTGGCGGTAAGAGAATAAAATGGGAAGAATTTAATAAAGAGGAAGAAAAAGTTTAGCGAAGGTGAAATATTTTATAAGGAAAGTTGTTATAGAAGTGAAGAAGAGGAGGGAAGGGGAATGAAGAAAGTCGATCGGTCTAGCCATACGGAAGGGAATGAGATTCAAGGAGGCCCATCGATCCGGCCTATTTGGAAGGGAAGCAGTTTCGAGAAGGCCCATTCGTGATGGAATAGGATTAGGGTGTGGAAGCGTCTTTTGCAAGATTGGTCAGTGGTCATTTTCCACTGTTCCACTTTTGTAGGTAGTCTTTTCAAGTGGACATTCATTGTTTCAGCCCATCGTGCAAGAGTGAACCGATCATAACACTGGGCGATGATTCGGACGAAAATGACCCCGATTCAGGGAAATATATTGAATACGCGGTAATTTATTGGCCATGCTTTTATATTTGCCTCTATGGCTTTGCTTAGAAGGGGGAAGTTATAGGCTTCCCAAAATTTTTGAAAGGGGACTCTTTAAATTTTCGAGGAATTCTTATTTCCACCTCACTCTTAAGCAATTTCACCACGCCGATAGCCACGATGGTGCCAAGGACGAAGTTTGACACTCACAACTGAGGATCCAAAACTCAGAGGAGACGAACTTTCCCCATTGATGGCCATAATGCTATAATAATGGTGTTAATCTTATAGCGCTCTTCCATGCACTATCCTGGGGCATTTTTTCGAATTTTCAGAAAAGTTTTTTGTTCAAAAAATCAGAAGCTCTGTTTGCGGATTTTAGTTTGTTCCAAGTTTATAGTGGTTTAAACTCGTTCAATAAAGACATCAAGTTTCACCGAAAATCAAGAATGTCAGATATGAGTGGAAGCAAGAGAGATGGTTGTACACCGCCTGGAAACATTTTAGATAGTATATGGAGGGAAATCAGCGAGGAAAAAACAGCAAAAGTAGGGCAGGGTAGCCCATCGGGAAACTTTTTTGGTTGCATCCATGCTTGAAGGCTTGCATCCTCTCGCTTATTTTGATTTGACTTAATGAATATGTTTGAGCATTGAGAATTCTTTATGGAGCACATTTCGAATTGCGAAGAGTCAGTCATTGCTGACTTATAGCCATTTGTACTGACAGCTAATGTACGTTCAAGTCTTAAGTGGTGCCAACTGTTTTCACTAAATCGATACAGATTTTATAGTATAATACTTTAATATCTTTTATAATAAACGACGATACAAGGCGGTATTATCTCACAGCATATGCTTTTACAACCACTGGGCATATTTCCAACCCTCTATATGGAATATCGTTTATTAATTTCCATCAAAAATTTATCCAGTTTTTGGTTACCAAGGCTTTGCATTATTATAAAAAATTTGCTTTATTGCTACGCATTCTTTGGAAATATTCGACTTTTTTGCGAAATGTTTCGACTTTATTGCTGCTTCGAACCGATTTTATTCCTACGTTTTGAACTATTGCTAAAAACCTTGCTTTTGACTTCCTGAAGGCTTGCATAAGCACTGGGTGTTTACTTATGGTTATACGGTAATTACAGTAATGGTAACATTGGCTTTTCTTTGCACGACGTCTTTATAACGAGCATTCTGCTGAAACCTAGTTTTACAAAATAGCTGTGCTTGTTTGTGTTGTGGTTTCTAAGACTCGTATTGTTCTTTATTTCAAAAAATCTCTTAGTAACTTTATTTGTTTTATATCTTTTTTCTGCCTATTTCAGGATACGAATATGGCAAATAAAACGTTAATAAAATTATATGAGAAGAAAAAAGAGACAGAAGAAGCAGATCCACCTGTGGAAAAAATTACGAAGTTTTCGAAGGTATGGTACCATTATTATTGCTATAGACTAATGAAACGCAGTGACAATAGTATAGCTTTATTTTAAAATGTAACTCATCAATTTTGGCCCAATAAGTTTGAGAAATGGCAGGTCGATGCTTTTACCTTTAGGCAGAAATTTGGTGTCCTTTCTTGAGTTCGTTATGCGTGGCCAAATTTTTCTTATAGGCTTATTACTGGCCGCCATCTGTGAGCGCCTGTATTTGGCTCTTTGTTTTAAGAAATATGGGGTCGCAATTTGCAGAGGCGTCGTTGAAATTACGGAAGGGAAGAGAAAAGGAAAAATGGTTGTGGTATTTAAAATTTATAACCTTGTTTTTCGTGGTTAGTTATATATGTAACGTCAAATAGTGCTGTTATTATATTGTCCAGAAAGAGGCGGAATTTCGAGGTTTTTCGGTGTTGCACGGAATGACTGAGCTAAGCCTGAATCAGGGTTGTGAAGTTTTCTGGATGAGAATAGCGGCACTAATTTATTGCCTTATACAGTGTTTTTCTAAGAGAAAGGTGCCGACTGAAAACATCGATCATAGTTCGGCGACAGAGCACCTGCTCGACAAATGAAAGATAGAGGTTTTATCCCCGTCTACAAGGAGAGTTTTCATTGATCATCAAAAAAATAAGATTATCTAGTATTATTTTATTTAATCAGTCAAAAATCTATTTCGAGACATTTTCAGAGGATGTTAATTTCGTTTAATATATTCAATGGATTTAAGAAAAGGAATTACAGATGGGAAAAAGTAATTATAAAATAATCTACCTTTACTTCCTGCTCTTCATTTTCGTGGAATCCATACTTTTCAGCAACGAAACACAAAACGTTCCACAATTCAAAGAGGCTCCACGGTTGGATTGAAGACATTTGGTAATGTGCCAGCATTGGATATTCAACCAGAAAAGTCAAACATTACATTCGCTGATTTGGGTGGTTGTGAAGCGCAATTCCTTGTTTGTTTCTTTCTGCATTTTTTTTTTGTAGATAATTTTTTCACTACTCTCCAACAGTGGAAACCTTTTCGAAGCATTTCTTGTAATGAGGTTGTAATTTTTCTGTGTGAGGGATCCAACTCAATCATCTCTTGGATTGATTCGAACGCTGTCTCTTTTAAAGATAAGATGAAACCATCTCATGAATTTTGAATCCTCTAAATTTTAGTAAATTCTTAAGTACATCTTAATGGACTATTTTGAGCGAATGCTGTTGAGTACTTTTCTTAAGTATATTTGAGGATTGAATGATAGATTGGCCGAAGTTACATTGCAAGAAAATATTTCTTGCAAGACGGGCGTGGATTTTGATCGTAGACGGCGGTTTGATGAGTGTTGGATCCTTTTTTTCTCATTCTTTGACTTGCTCCACTTCCCTTTTGTCTACACATAATCTGAAGTTTTCCTGTCAGGGTGGTCACCTTCTCCTCTTTTCTCTGCGCTTCTGCCTGAGATAATTTATGAGCTGGCTTATGGTTTCCAGTAGATGAAGGTCAGTATTAATTGATTGTACTAAAATTGGTTTATCCTGTCGGTTGAAGTGGCAACGATAGAATCTTGGAATAGGTGCGCTGGTCTGAAATTGTGTTCCTTCGGAGACTGCTCCACCTCCATAACCTCGGAGACTCCAAGTTGAGGTCATGACACGTTCCTGCTCGAAGATCCTCGATGTCAGACGCTGAAACGTTCCCGCTTAGCGAACCCGAGTCATATTCACCTTTGAATAGCGTCAATCTTGGGTGTTGGCTTTAGAACTATATAACTTTTTGAAGGATGTATGCCGACTTTCGATACACTTGAAGCATCCTGAGATTCATGAACGACTTGGTGTGCAGCCGCCACGAGGATTTCTTTTGCATGGACCACCAGGATGCGGGAAAACACTTTTCGCACAGGCTGTTGCAGGGGTATGTTATAAGTTTGTCAGTATCCTTCACATACCTTGACGTTTTTCCGTAATTCGTTAATTCTCAATTCATTCACGCTGCTTAATTGATTTTTAATGCAGCCACTTTTTGTACACTCTCTAAATAGGTCTTCCTTCCTTTCTTTTTACCTCCAATTTCTGTTTACAGTTTTGGTAAATGCTAGCGACTGTTTGATCAGATATCAAATTTCCACTGAGTGATAAAGTTTTTGTTTGCGCTTATTAGTATAAGAAACGTGTTCTGGAATGATAAGTTCTTCAAAAATTTGATATAGTTCCCCATAATTGAGATCTCGAGAGTTAGTTGAAGAATTCGCTTTTGAATTCATTAATTTAATAGTTTTGTTAGAAATCATTCATTGAATTAACTGATAGTCTAGAAGTTGCTATCAGTAGTTAAATATATATTTGAAGGAGTTGGATATTCCACTAATAAAGTTGGCATCGACAGAACTCGTATCGGGAGTGTCTGGTGAATCGGAAGAGAAGATTCGTTTATTGTTTGCAAAGGCAGTTGAAATAGCGCCTTGTGTTGTACTCCTTGATGAAATTGACGCTATCGCCCCAAAGCGAGAGAGTGCCCAACGTGAAATGGAGAGGCGTATCGTCTCGCAGTTACTCACTTGTCTTGATGGTAAGTCAGTGATTGTTACTGCTGTGATTAATTTTTGATTTTGAATGGATAAATTAATAGGAAGACTAAGGTATGAAGATGTTTAGGAAGATAGTGTCATAGTGGCCTTTAAAAAATGAGGACTTTCAAATGTTTGCTCTTAAGTTGCCAAGGTTGGAGAATTTATGCAGCCTATTCGGTTTGAGTATTTATGGTGATAATTTGCATATTTGAATAAAACAGTCGAAACTTTGATCATTCTTCATTATGAGTTGAGTTGTTACCATACCTAAAAATTCCTAAACAATAAAAGAACGAAGATGTTTGAGAGTAGCAATTAATTTCAGATGTTATAAGTGGTTTTGTTGAAAGCTAAGAATGCATTCCACACAACTGCAGAATATATCAAAAGAATGGCTCAATTAACCGTTTGTGCTTAGTGAATTAGGCTCTTCGATAGTGGAAATGATTATGTTTAGGCAGATAAACATAGCAAACTTGTTCTCGTAAATGCATAGGGGTGACCATAGGAAATTCAGTGACTTCATTCCTTGCCGACTCACTCATCTTCCTCGATCCCCTCCCTCTTCCATCTCTGATCTGGTTTCTGCCATTAGTTTTCTCCTGTTTCATTGAGCAAAAATGTGTTGTGACCAAAAATTGAAATCTCTTAAGCATTAAGGGTTCATCTTCAGTGGTAGGGGGGAGGGGGGGGGGATGCAGAAGTTGGTCTACTTGATGACTATCCTCATTCAGTTTGAAATTTGCAACGTTAGAATTGCATTCTATTTAAAATTTAGTCAACATAAATCTTATTTTTTCATTTAATAAGTTTTTAATTAATGTATTTTGCAGCATTTGAACATAAAACTTAATTTGTAGATTTATATAAGCCGAAAAACACAGTCTTAAATGAGGGATCATTAAGCGATGAATTGATCTTTGCAAGTGATGGTGATATTGGTATGAAGAAGAGGAACTCGAATGATGGGCAATCGAGACATGTACTTGTTATTGGTAACTTTTTTTGCAGTTTCTGTTGATAGTGAGCGTCTTTTTAACTAAATAGCGCAATGTTTTCTAACTGGTTAGATTGATGATTCAAACGGAAAGTTCTAGGAGAATGAATTGTCGTTTTGCAAGATTTTTCTTATTTTTACGATTTTATGAAATAGTAATTCGATCTCTGATGTATCGATACTGGATGCTGTACGTGTGAAAAATTCATGCGTGAAATTATAAGGAAATCGATACGTTTTTGAATGCTTCAAAAGGTATATTTGGTTGGATATTTCAAAATGTCCTAGTGGTAATGTTTTGCAAATACTGCATTTGATTAGAAAGAATATCGATCGGACTTCCATTGTTATATTGTAAAAGGTCATTTTGTCGTACAGATGTTCTATGTATTTTAATTTTGTTTTTTTTAGTTTAATTTGATTCAGTTCAGTTCAATTCAATTTGATTTTTTTTTTGTAAAAATTTATATAAATGTCAAGTTTTTTTTTTGTTTTTGTTTTAAAGGAACAACAAATAGACCGGATAGCATAGAGACAGCATTGAGGAGAGCGGGTCGCTTTGATAAAGAAATTGCGCTTGGTATTCCCGATGAAAGAGCGCGTATCAAAATACTCGAGATCGTATGCAGGTAAGATATATTTGAGAGCTCTCTCTTACCTTTTTAGAAAATTTTTTTGCACAAAGTATTTTTGCATAGTTTTCATTATTAGATTTCGTAGTTATCTGTTTGCATTGTTCTTTTTGGAAAGTTCACTCTAATACTTTATACTTTATGAGTTATGTATCGGTCAGAAAGGTATCAGGACAACTTAGTTTAAAGGTTGATTGTGAAGCGCTTGAAATGTTGAAATCTGATGGTTGAGGTATTTTAGCCGTGAAGATGGTTTGTCTCATTAATGAGGTGATTTGTTTATTTGATTACTTATATTGAATTTAGGGGTATCCGAGTAGATGAGAGTGTTCAAATTGCACAACTGGCACGTCTCACACCCGGTTATGTGGGTGCTGATCTGAAAGCACTTGCAAGAGAGGCTTCTATGTGTGCTGTTAATAGGTTCGTTTTTTTCTCCATTTGACCAATAGTAGTTTGCTGCCAACTTTCTGTGGCTTCATGCTGCGGTTGTTGAGTGAAATATTTGGAGAAGCGTTGTTTATAAAATGAGGTAAACGCTTTTGAATAAAAGGAAGTGACTTTTTCATTTTCCAAAAATATAAAATCGATCGAGAATTATGTAGAGACTGTTGTGGTACTTTTTTTCGGCTATTTGCTGGATTACTTGAAGACTATGGTGGTACTTTTTTGCTTGTTTGCCTCTCTCAGCGGTTATGAAGGTATACTGAGTGGGATTGCAGGAGTGACGTTATTTGAATAGAGATGTCAACTAGCAGACCATGACGGGAATCTCTGATTTCCGCATGAAAAAGTTTCATTTCAAAATTTCAGGGTGTTTGAAACAGTCGTTCAGCCACGTGCCGCATCAAAACGGCTCACTGCAGAAGAAACAAATGAAGAACTCCAAAAATGTTCGTTTTTTTTTTCATATGGCTAAATCCATCCCTCATACCCATTTCTGGAGATTGACTAATGAATATCAATTGTTGGAACTTAAGGTTGTCTAATATTACTCGTTAATTTCAATTGCTAAGCGTAACAGAAATGGTTGAAATAATTTCGGGTCGATTGAGTTGTTAATAATTAAAGGTTCCTACTGCTCCATATTTCTCGCTCCCTAGACCTTGGAACTGGAGTACTCAATTATAAACAGCTACGGTAAGCGGTTTTTATGTATTTCTGTTGTTTGCAGTGCTTGCCTGGTTGAAATCCAAAGAAGCAGTGGACGATGTGAAGCTGGGAAACTTGTTTGTGATTCTAGAGGATTTCAAGAAGGCGCTGACGATAGTTCATCCATCAGCGAAACGAGAAGGTTTTGCCACCGTGCCCGATGTTTCATGGGAGGATATCGGAGCTTTGAAGGAAATCCGAGAAGAATTACAGTGGAATATTTTAGTAAGTTGCTAGAATTTAGCCCTAAGGGTTTTTATTTTCGCTTATATGAGGAGGTTAAGAGTGAGAAACATATAGGTGGGCGAGCTATTTTGTTGTTTAAGCTGAACGGATTTCAGTGACAAAATGAGTATATAACTAGGTTTTCGAGAGTTGTCTGTCGATCTGCTAATTTGCTGTCGAATCGTTCTGACTTTGAACCATATTTACTTGGAGCTGAATATATGAGGATCGTTTCTATGGATTCGGAATTGCGCTTTGTAAAAGTTAACTTTGGCTTAGCTCAGATTTCAACTAGGATCGGTGTCTGTTTCGGAAATAAAGGTTAAAATGCTTGTATAAGTTGACCTGGTAAAGCAAACAAACGATTACGGCTTCAAGTTCCATCTATGACCAAGGTCTTCCTTCGTCAAAGGTTTATGGATTTAAGACATTGAAAAGGATGGTTTAGTGTTTGTTGGATTTATTATACTACTCAGGGCGTTCGAGAGATCAGATTAACTGCTCAGTCTCGTTTTGATAGGGCAATCAGACAGCTAAACAAGTACCGCATAATCTCGATTAAAGCTCCCTCCTTATTTTTTCAAGTTTCGTGGCGAAAGGTGTGCTTATTTTTTCTTTCAAATTTTTAAAGGGAGGTTTTTTGAGAGAAATTTTTGTTTGAATCTTTACAGTAACCTTGAATTTGCAGTATCCAATAAAACGTCCTGAAGATTTCGAGCTGCTTGCGATAGGCAGCACACCTCAAGGCATATTATTGTGTGGTCCACCAGGCTGCGGTAAGACGTTGTTGGCAAAAGCGATAGCCAATGAAACGGGCATGAATTTCATCAGCGTAAAGGGACCCGAACTCCTCAGTATGGTATGTCTTTATTGTTTGTCTCATATTCGATCTGCATGAAGTGCCTTAGGGGGAATGGAATGCTTATAATGGTCGAATTGTGGGTAGTACATATTCGATTATATAGTTATTAAGGCTTTCCAACCGAATCGAATGCTTTCGATTGGGGAATACAACATTAAGGGAACCGATGTTGGATGCGTTGATTGGTTGCAAGTTTATATTTTCTGGTCGTCGTAAATTTATTTTTGTTTTTCGCTGTGGAAGCCTATCTGCGAGTTTTTTTTTTCATTTATTGCATTATATGCCTTGATTTAGAGTCTCTGTGGTTACAGGTTTGCTATCTTTTTGATTTGATGCCAGATATGTTAGCTGAAGCGTTGAAAAATTCAGGGTCTCTTTTTCATTTGTTTCGAAAAAATATTTTGTTGAAAGAACCAATTTATTTGTATTTGTTGCAAAGGTGGCATTTCGTAAAGAAACGTATAAAGAGAGCATAGAAATTGGAAGATTTCTTCCTCATTAAGTACGCATTAAAGGTGTTGATTTGGTAAGGGATGTGCAGAAATATTGAGCGTAGTTTGATGGACGATGTAAACGATGCATCACTTTCGTGTCTCAGTGTTCAACGTCCTGAAAAAACATTTGTTATTGCTGCAGCGTTCACAAGTTTTGCAGTTTTTGCTGTATTTGTATTTTACTTTCGGCAAAATAAGGTTGTCCTTCACAACTCATCTAAAGTTTATTCGACTAATTTGCATGCCCTGTGGCAAATGTGGTGCACTCACGCATTGTGATGTCGTGATGGAAACATCTTAGCTCACTAGTGGGATGAAAAAACTTACTCACTAATTGCTCATATTTTGCGACCGCAAATAGCAACTTTATGGCGCCCCATCCCATTTCACCTTTCTTTTCTCACTCTCCTCCTTCTAGTGAGAGTGCGCAAGTGAATGTAATAACCGTTTCACGAACTGTAAGGATGTGTTGGATTCGGATTTATATAAGACCTTTGAATATCACATTCGGTAGAACTGTTAAGAGGTTCAAACGTTTATCTTTGTGAAAAACTGACATAGATTAAGGGTTAGTTTGTTATAAGGTTTTACACAATGCTGCAGGTGTTCTGAAGTTTGAGAAGCAACTTTTTACTAATATCCCTCACCTTATCGTGCTACCTAAAGTTGGGAAGTAAACCTATAAATCTCGTGAGTTATTAGAGGTAGAGAGCGGGCTACGTAAAGTACTTTGCTCATTAATTCAGTGCTTTTAATCGCTTTGCTAGTATCCCTTGCCACTGATTTGCTTACTTGATAAGTTTATCATTGATATCTGATGACATTTGAGGGCATGAGGTGTGCCGTTCAGAATTCTTTTATTCGAGCTTATTCGATTATTTACATTCTTAGAATGTAGAGGCCTCAGAAAAGCTCAGAAAGTACTTGGAGAATGATAGAAAAATGAGGATTTTTTGGAGCCAATATAATCATCGATGTAAGTGTATGTGTTCTCTTTATTTAAGTATGTTGGCGAAAGTGAACGTGCTGTACGAACAGTATTCCAACGGGCTCGTGATTCTTCACCTTGTGTGATATTCTTTGATGAAATTGACGCCCTATGTCCTAAGCGATCACTTCATGAGGTTTGATTTCCTTTTTGCTTCATTTATCTTTTTCTATTGTAAGTAGAGATATTCCATACGATAAGGCAAGAAACTTGGTAATAAATTATAGAGGAGCACATAAGTTGATTCTAAAGTGGTGGTGTAAGCGCAGTATTTGTAAAGTCGTTTTGATTTATAACCGGTAAAGACTGCATTAGCTTCGTCGGCGAGAGCCTTTCCTCGATTCTATCCAGTCACTTTTTTAATTTCTGTTGCCCTCTTAACTTATTCCTATACTTTATTTCGTTTCATAGTAAAGTGAAGTAATTTGCGGTAATGTAATACTGTGTATTATTTTCGAGATATACCTTACTCAAGTTTTATATTTGAGACTTCCGGTGGTGCAAGGCTTGTTAATCAACTGTTAACAGAGATGGATGGCATCGAATGTCGTAAACAAGTATTCCTCATTGCAGCAACGAACCGACCTGGTTCGTGGCGTCCTTTTTTTATTTTACTTTTATTTTTAAAATTTTCAACTTTTTTCTGTTGTTATCATTCCTTCTATCTATATTCACACATTATAATTTATAGAATTATGTATCACTTTCCTTATTATGTCACTGTTGGCGACAGTTTATTTCAACATTTCATCGTTTTTTAAAATCATTTTCAAGTATTTCGGTTGACGGTATAGTGCTAAACACCGGAAAAATGCTTTGGTGTGATGTTCCTTAAAAAATGAACTTAATCTGAGATAATGTGATCTGACCTTGGAAAAAGTTCTAGCCTTTCGAGCAGGTGAACTGTTGGAGTAAGACTCGTTGAATAAGGGTCCTTACAGTTCCACACTCGACTTTCTCGGAAATGAAGGTTTTTGAAACTGAAATTGTGTTGAAATTCGTTATTTAAATTAGCTGCTTTCGAAATAATTTGAATTGAATTATTTGAAGATATTGTGGATCCAGCAATTCTTCGACCTGGAAGACTTGACAAAATTCTTTTCATTGATTTTCCAACGGTCGCTGATCGAGTGGATATTCTGCGCAAAACGACTAAAGATGGTACACATCCACGTATAGCGGAAGATGTTTCCTATGAGATTATCGCCGCCGATTCAGCTTTAGAATGGTTTACGTGAGTGTATTTAATTGATTTCTATTCTATAACAGCGCAAGAATAAGAATTTCGTTTTTTGAATAGTAATGAAGGACGCAAACAGTGTCTCTTCAGAAAGCATCGTCTAAGAGGAAACGGATGTAATTTCGTGCCGAGGACAGTCTTTATTAGATTAGCAGCAACCGATCAAATTTTGCAAAAGAAAAAATTTTTTTCTTTTTTTTTTAATATGCGACGACAACAGATTTTTCCATAGGCAATTTTTGAAATCTGACGAGTGAGTTCTCAACCTTTCCATTTCTTTCACTGCGGCGATGTGCTGAGGTGTTTTCTTAACTTTTTGTGTTTTACGATTGAGGAAGGCCGATGATTTTGGGAATTTTAGTGATTCATATCCACCTACATTGTTAGGGAGTTATATTATTTTATATTGTTTTTAGCAATGGTCGAGGTGATTCAAATGATTGCCTTAATGATATGATTTGATAGGTTGAAAGCATTGGTAGAGTAGTTGCTTTTTATAAGGCGTGCAATTAATTTAATGATTAGCGGTAGGCTGATAACACATATCAGAAAAAGCTCAGCTTAATCTAACATTGCCATTAGATGCATTCCTATGTAAAGATTTATTTTTTTCGATTGTCGCATTCCGATTCTCAGAAAAATTCGAAGTGTTAAATATACATAAAAAACTGAGTAGTCCCGTTCTTTCATTCAAGAGGTAGCTTAATACTGCTAGCGAATTTTCTCTTTTGATACATTTACCATGTTGAAGTCTTTCACCTCTTTCGTCCACTTTGACCCAATCCTAACCATTGGTCAGCAGTACAAGCAGGATTTTTCTGTATAGGCTATTTGGCTTCGAAGTGAACATTTTTACTGTTACTTCGATTCACCGATGCGAAGAAAGTGAATTGCAAAATAAGTAAGTATAACGGATATTTTGTGATATTAGCTTAATGGTAGAGAATGTTTTGTGCGATAAAATTTTGTATATGAAACGTTTTAGAGGTGCCGATTTGGTTGCTTTGGTGCATGAGGCAAGTTTGATGGCACTAAAAGAACGTCTTTCAACAAACGATACCTCAATTGATGCGTTAACGATGAAACATTTTCGTTTAGCGATGCAATCGGTGAGGCCATCTGTTGCCGAGAAGGATCGAATCAATTACCTCAAACTTAAAGAGGTTTATTCAAAAAAGAGTTAATCGTGCAAAAGGGGTTCCCTCTGTCCAACTATAAAAATAAAGTTTGTCAGTGTAATGGAAATTGCGTTACACGTTTAAATGAATAGCACAGCGAATGCCTTAATTAATGAAAGATTTTTTTTGTGATGTTGCTGAAATTTGCTGAAATTTTTCAAAGTTTATTGTATTTAAAGGGAGACTAAATTGGACAGAGTGATACTCAGGTTTTTGCAGCTCTCTTACGGGTTTGTTTAATTTGCTTTTTTTGAAATGATTATTGTTTGCACTGTTGCTACAGTGCTACGAATGTTTAAAGAAAATGACTTGTGTTCTCTCCGAATTCGCAGCTTTGAGTCCACTGAGTCATTAGCAGTTAAGATGGTAGAGCAGTGATACTAGTGATACAAGGTTAGCTAAGGGCATTTGTGGACGATTGTTTGGCATTGAATTCAGGTCGATAGAGTTGCGCATACGAATGGCAAAAGGGCTAAAGCCGAACGAGAGGATATGGGCGTGGTCTTTAAAAAAGCCTCAACACGTAGGCGCAATCTGCATAAAGCTTGCGCTCATCGAGAATGCCGCCTGCGTTGATTGTTGTCTGCGTTCGTTCACCTCCTCTTGTCTACCAAACAACTTCCTTTTTATTCGTTTAACTTATCGAATGCATATAGAGAAGGTGAAACGATGTAGTTCTAGTCCTGGTTTCTTTCATTCCTCCTCCTTCTCCTCTGGAAATTTCCTTGAGGTTCCTTTAATATTTTTCTATCTTACAATCTGATGTCGTTTAATTAATTCGAAATGCCAAATTCGTTCTTCAATTTTACTTCCGTCCAATAATGGTCGACGGCGAATAAAGTTTACTTTCTGTTGAAGTGTTCATTGTCAAATATCTCTTCTTTGAGGTGGACTGATTGTTCGGCTGCTGAAGTCTGATGGGTTGAGCATCGCGGAACTCTGGAACACCTCAATTTCTTGAGCTTTATTGAGGAAATTTAAATTGATTAACTCATACATGTAATGTATGATGATTGGGAGGCTTTCCTCCGTCCTGCGTTGACCGGACGTCGCCGGATTCGATTGGTGGTTGGTCCAGCTGGACCCTTTAAATGTTTTGTACAGTTTGCAGATTTAGTCACATTACCTCGTGAACATCGTACTGTCGAAATCCCAATCCCTCTTCCCACCGCCTCTTCTTCATTGTCTCCCAGTAAGAAAGCATTGAGCGACTATCAATTACTTCACTGTAAGAATGGCTTCATAGTACATTTTGGTAGTAGTTAGGGAGAGGTGGGGTTTTAGCTTTGCTATACTTTTAGACAGCGCTGAGTAACATAGGAAAGGTTAAAGTCGGTATTTACGCATTTGGGCGTTGATATTCTTGGCTGTAAGTTATCTCTCAAATGCCATGGTGCACTTTACTAGACTCTGGCGGCTAAAAGTGTGGTATTTAGTGTAATATAATCCATGAAACTATGAAAGTTGGTGAGCGTAAAGTACATCATGGTATAGATGACCTTTGCTACTAACTTTCTAACTGATATATTAACTGTGAAGATTTATATGCACTTAAAGGAAGCATAAAAAACCAAGAGAATTTATTCTGGAGCGGTTTCTATCTGATGCATCGGTGAGTTGCAGAAAATGATATCTTTTTTTGTGAGCGGTTGAGTCAGATAAAATATGAATGCATCGTTGCGTATGTTTTATTATTTAGTGACTTGAAAAAAAAATTCTACCTAAAATGAGCCTACTTCCGAGTTTATGTCTCCAAGGTCGTTTAGCGTCACCTCATCAAAAAGTGGCTGAAAAATATCCTCAATGGGAATTTTCTAGTTTGCTATTACTCTTTAAAATTTCTTTGATTTGATTAGTTGATTGTTTGAAACATATAAAGCATTTTGATAAATATTACTGTGGAAAAAAACAAGGAATAAGGAAACACCTGATTTAATTTTCCGATCAAAACTAAAGTTTAAAAGGAATGGTAAGAAGGTATAGATATAATTAAATATTTTGCAAACGAAATCAATGTTCACAAATTTCATAAAAAATTTTCTTCCTTTAAAATGCACTCAATGAATCGATAAGTAAGGCTGGTTATAGGCTGTTAAGCTGGCGCAATAAGCGGGGCTTATTTGCGATAAGATAGCGGTTATGATGGCATAGATTGGGTATGCTGAATGAGTTGCGCGTTCTCTTGCTAATCCCAATAGACGTTCAAGTCATAACTGCTACAGAACGTTTTTCTCAAGAAACCTTATTATTTACTTTCGATTATTCGATCTTCTAGTTGTGCCTTCATCAAGCGGATGACTGCGTTTAATTTTGGGATCTGTGTGCATGGACTCTGCGCAATTTCTTCATTCCTTACTACATTTTTTGAGAGATCATCGACATATTAAAATTTTTTAGAATATATTATAAATTCCCATTATATAAGTTAAAAATGGTCTACTGAGAATAGCAACTACCCGTGCAATATTGGTATACTTTTAACAGTCTTAAGCGCCGAGGAAAGTTTGCTCGAGGAACCTTCGAATCCAGGAATTTCCGATTTTTGGAGTCCTAAATACCAACATTTGTATTTATTCTTTCCTATTCCATTTACTTTTATATAAGGCAGCGAGTAATTCGTCTTCAAAAACTTAGAAACGGAACTCAATGCTGACATTCTATGCGTCAAGATTTGCAAAGAAATATAAACTAAGCGATCGTCATATTCAAGACTTTCAGAGTCCCTATTATCCTTAAAAAGAAAGAACGTAAACATGCATCCTTGGAAGCAAGAAATTGGACCACAAAAAGGATTCCTATTTAGAAAAAGTAACCATTAAATCGAAACAACGACCTGAAGGATCTTAAAATCTTGAAATGGTCACGAATTTTGCCATAATTATGCTGAATGAATACGAAAGAAGAATGGAAAAATGAGCAATTCAAACGTAACGGGAAGGAGGTACTTAGGGACTGAATGCTAATAGGGAGGATAATAATCGGGAATCAAAAGTGTCGAACTGTGCAAAACTTTGGCAGAACTGAATGGTAAGACGAAATAGACAATGGCGCCAAGGATTTGCCGACGACTTCAGTGGACTCCGATTATTGCCAGAAAATCGTTGATGAAGGATGCAAGCTTATTAAGGATTCTACAAGCATACCAGATGAGCAAACTGATGGAGGTGGCGGTGATGCCATCAACGGCGATGAGTGATATGAAGAGGGCTAGCAGAACGAAAAAAGACTGCGACACGCTAAAATTAGGCAAGATGCAAAGCCAAAAGATGGAATTTCATTTCTGGATTAAAGGATGTGCATGAAAGAGGAGACATCCATGGGAATCAGTGCGATGGTTACGAAGCATGTCGCTGTTCAGCCGATAGTAACGGGAAAAGTGAGACGACGCATTGCCCATCTGGAGAAACGAAGAGGACTATTGACGTTCAAGGGTTCATAGAAAGCTTCAGTCAGCCGCATTACGAACCATCTTTGAACAAGTAGCATGGAAGACGTAGACTTCAATAAATGAAACAATGCGAAAAAGGGGAAGAGATGTTCACAGCAAGGCTGGCATCTTTGCATCGATTTTTGGCTAGTTGTTAGTTGTAGTTAAACCGAAGCAAGTTTGTTACG
Source organism: Baylisascaris schroederi (assembly GCA_006503575.1). Classification (NCBI taxonomy): domain Eukaryota; kingdom Metazoa; phylum Nematoda; class Chromadorea; order Rhabditida; family Ascarididae; genus Baylisascaris; species Baylisascaris schroederi. The sequence continues at coordinate 158,648 of QEWY01000142.1, read as the reverse complement.
CAGACAAGCGTGATCTCCCAGTTTGGCATAGACGGCTGTTCTGCGTCACGATACACATTTTTTGCAATGTTGCAACATGCAACTATCTTGTCATCTTGTTATTTTCAGATAACATTAACAATCCATCTGGGAATTGATTTGATTTGCGCGAGGCTATCGATTTCGTAAGTTTTGCAAATTCAACTAGCATTAGCTTGTTAAGTTTATCTCACCTATGCTATCCATCGAAATCAGCTATGTGATCAAAACTCTCTCAGTTGTTGACAGCCATGAGCTAGTAGTTAAAAGGTTTTTGAAGAATCATAAGGTTCTTTTTTCTTCTGGCAACTACGCTGAAAAGCAAAAATATTCCAACTTCAAAATGATGAAGCCGTTAATTAGCATCTCTGCTCTATTCTTTCTGATGTTGTGCCTAAATGGCTGGATTTTGCGGAGAATGGTGGAATATGATCCTTTGCTAAAACATTAAACGTTCATCCATTACGAGATTGAGGTTTCTTATTTTTGTCACCATTGGTACCTTTTCTCTTCGAATTTCAAATTGCATCACCGGATGAATCTTTCTCAGCCACATCCTCATTCCTTGCATTCTTAACATTGTTCTAAAGCTGTCAATAGCATTTGCGGCCGCTTCAGGTGGCCTATTTTTTGGCCGATGGTCTATTTTTACCAATTTGTAGGATTCCCTCGCTAAAATATACACGGTATTTTTCATCCTAGGCAAAATGCCGAACAAAATGATTTAAGGCTTCTTCACTTTACATTTTCTCATAATTTCCATTCCAAAGATTTCCTTGTTAGACCATTTTTCAGCAGAGGGTCTTTATTTACCATTCGGTAGCAGGTGTAGCAACATTTTATTCAGCTATGACTGTGATACTATTATTGGTTTTATTTGGATTGCATCTACACTAATTGCTTTGAATTGGTTGTTATTTGTTGTTGTTATTGGAATAAAGTTGCATGAAATGAGATTAGAGTGATCAAACGAGATTTCACGCCATCTCGTGATAAATATTTTTCATAAAGCTTCGATTGGGAATCTAAGTTCTGTCGCTTCTGATGTTGAAAAATATCAGCCGGTCGGTTTTTTCGATTGCAACCAAAAATATGAATTTTGTGGACCACTTTGGGCAATCAAAATCAACCGACATTTTTGAAATGTGTTCGATTGTAATCAAAATTTGGTTGCAAAGTAACGTCGGCTGGTCACCATCACTTTATTGTAAAGCGTAGTCTCGTTTTACCAACATTTTATTCTCCTTATCATTTTTTTTTATTCTGATACTTTTTTGTTCCCTTCTCTCTTCACACATCTCCTAGTGATGCTTCTCACCTTCTAGCTACCCTCACTGCAATCTCGTAGCAGTTGATCTGAGGGAATCCCTCAATTACCAAAACAACATCATCAAAAAGAATGACCAGCAATTCAAAGAACACTAAAAGATAGTGTTTCATCTTCCGAACTCGCCGTAATCTTTGCATGCGAACGACTATTATTGGCATGCCAATTGAAAGTAGACCTTTGCTTTGTCTGTCGAACATTTTGGGAATTAATTAGTGCCTGTGAATCAAAATTTATTGCTTTAATTTTCAAGGCAAATTTTGCGGAAGCAAAAAACCAAAGCGCAAAATATATTCGTCCTATAAATTTTAGATGCTTTAAATTATGCGCTTTTCTTTTATGAGCTGCCTTATCGAAAGGATATGAATCCGCAGTTTATTGCTTCTTTTCCAAATTTATTCACTTTAGTTGGCAGTATTCTATAAATTACTTACTTATTTACTTACTTACTTGCTTATTCATTTTGTCCACTCTTATTTGCTTACATACTTATTTTACTTATTTTATATCAGCCTCAGCGGTCAATTCTGACAATAGACAATGATTCAATAAGCGAACTATTCATCTATTTTCTGAAGTTTTTTATTATCTATTTTTTATTTCAGATTATAATATGAGTAATAAGTCATCGCTATTGAGCTGTTGTTGATCAATGTTCCTCTTCTATCGGTATGATAAAGTTATTCTTATATATCTGTGCAATTCGATTAATTACTACAAAAAATATCACCGAATATACAAAATATGGAATACCGCTAAATTATTCGTTAGTTGTTTTCCTTTTTGTTTTCTTTTATTGTTTCTGTTGGAATTATTCAATTATGCCTGATATTTTTTGTTTTTTTTTTTAAAAATTTAATGCTAAAAGTTGATTATTCTTTTTAAACCTTTTATCTTTATAATTTTTTCTCAACTTTTTTTATTTTTTATTCTATTCTATTTTTTTATTTAAATGTACTATTGTTTTTTATCTGCAACTTTTATGATTTCATATTTGTCATATTCGTCTTTTTATTGTTATATTTATTTATTTTTCTCCCATTTATCTTTACTTAGATGTTATTTTTATCTTCTGGCGTTTCATTTATTACTTATCAGATATCCTTTAATATGCAGTATTCCTCATCTAAATTTACTAAAGATTTTCCTGAAATAGTCATTAACAAAAGTACCATTTTATTGCGTCCTTTTTCAATTAGATTTGGACTCTTTAAATATTTCTTAAGTTTACTATACAAATGAGTATACTCTCAGAAAACTGATATCAGAAATGCAAAGCCTTTTACTTTTTCCTCCTCCTTTCTTAGAAAGCATTGCTGGTTGACTTTGATAAGTGAACTGATAAGATTAATAGCAATTGGCAACTAATCGATAGAATATCACTACAGATTTATTTGTAATTTCATTGTTTCAAAAAAATCATAAATTTTCTAAATTATAAAGAATTAAATAAAATTCACGAATAATTTCAGATTTTCCTTACGAGACGAGCCAACCGAATTTATTGAAAAGCGTGATGTGAACAATGAGGGTATTGAACATTGGTGGCCGGGTAAAGATGGAGAATGTACTGATGATGCACTTGTGATTACGGAACTTCTTCGAGATTATGATAAATTCAAACTGCCTGGTGGTTCCAATGTACAAGTATCGGTTGAGGTGACTTAATTATCGCTCATTTTAATTTATTGAATGCATTTTTTTCACGATCGTAATTTTTTTTTCATGACCAATTTTCGATGCGTTCTAATTTTCTATTCTATTTTCCAATTTTTTTTTTCAATCCCCAATTCTCGAATTTCCAATTCTTCAATTACTTTTCCCGTCTTTGCAGTTTTTCGCAATTTTCTTCCATGAAAATTAACTTCAAAAGGAAAATTATTCTGCAGTTATGTTATCTCAAAGAATTCAAGAACAAACTAATAGTTGTAAAAAACCGAAATGTTGTAAAAAACCGAAAACAGCTGAGAAAGTAATAGGTGGAAATTTTTAAAAGTTTTCTGAATACATTTGTTGGAGAACGAAGGAAAAATCTTTGCAGAATCTTCAATTGGCTCTCGGTTCCGTTAATTATGCAAATTAATGTTGTATTTGCAAATCTATGCAATGTGCAAATTACAGTTTTCGGAGATATTTTTAATGAATAGACGAAATAAGCTCACAGTTCCTAAACGAAGCAAATCAATTGACTTTTGATTTTTAATTTCCTTAAAAAATTATTTTATGTAAATTTTGTTCTTTCGTGCCTTATAACCTCTTTATGAAATTTTATAAGGAATGATTGCACCAAGTTCTCAATGTTTTAAATTTCAATTTCGAAGTAAATTTAAATTCAGTTTTCACTATTGAAATGCTAATTTCTGTAGATAGTGCGAGAAATCTTTGCAAGTTTTTGCTAATTTTTCTAAATATTTTTTTTTGCGTGTCAAACGATTTTGTCACTGAGACATTCGCTATCAGTTTTGCGAATAAAGACTGATGGAAAATGCAATAAATAATGAAGAGTGTGTGGATGCAAAGATAAGAGGAAGTAATAAATTGTTTTCCGATAAATGCATCGCTTTGCATAAATTTTTCAGATCTCCATTTGAGATGAGACTAAATGTTATATTATCGCATAAAAATATGCGAATGAATGAACTATAAATCGCTGTTTCTTTCCGTTTGCTTCTTTTATTCACTCATTGTTTATGGGATGAATTGATTTGAAGTAGACTAGCAACAATACTTTTTATTCCTACGTTCGTTATTACAAATTCATTATTGGTCTAAGTCTAATAGATAAATTGTTGTTATAAGATGCTTTTTTTAATTGCAAAATGCTTGTTTTTTTTAAAGTAATCTTTTATGCATTTTCTCATGGAATAGAGGTCATTAAATTATGAAAGATTTGTTTTTCTCAAATTTGAATCAAAATTGAACTTATAGTAGAGGAGATACCTGCAACAGACGATGTTAGAGAATGGTGCGTTGATGATCTAAAGGTTGCTTGAATGATGGTTGTTTCAACCTTTTTTTGCTGCCTGCTTATCACAAATTTATAATTTATCGAGCCTTTTTCATCGAAAGTAATATTGGTCATTGTCGCAGGTTTCATTTGTTTAATAGCAGAAAGGGGGGTATCGGAGTGTTTTCTATGCTCCTTATCTAAGGTGGAAAGGATATTCGTTATCTTATAAAGCAAATCAAGGAAATTGCATCAGTCTATTGGGAAAGGAATGGCAGGAGGAAAGAATTAGTTGAATTATTTGTAGCGATGAAGGATTGAAGAATCTCGTTTCACTAAAGATAAATTCTTTCGATGGTTGAAATTTTCCTTTTTACTTTTTTTACCTTATTGTTGATGCAATTTTATTGAGATTTTATGAAATATGTTTGTTTTTCTTTTCCAGATATGGGTGCAAGAAGTATCAAAAATCATTGAGATAACAAGTGAATTTGAACTTGACATCTACGTAACAGAGAAATGGATCGATCCTTCACTCTCATATGATCATCTCAATCCTTGCAAAAGGTATTTTTATTGCATCAAAAGCATTTACATAATGAGTTCGCATAATTTATGCACATATTAGATGCAAAATTTATATTACTTCCTGTTTATTTATGTGCTTAAGTATTTGATTTTCTCATGCATCGACTTATGGAAAATTCTTAACAATTAAAAACCCCATCGCCTTTTTGCTTCATCTTAGAATAAAGCTATGAAATTTTTCAGATATTGTGTAGATCTGATTTCAAATTTTTGGTGAATTTTCATATTTCGGGTGTTCTCTAGATTTAAATTAATCTATTGAATAACTCAGCTATCAGCTAAGAGTTTTCCTGGGCTGTTTTTGATGCGCAATCGGCTGGTTTGATAAACAAATTAAAATTTTATAATGCATCATCTGAACTCCTTTTGCATTCTCATTGATCACTTAGCTCTTATTTTGGAATGAATGATTCATTCATATATTTTTCATCGCTTTGGAGAGATGGGTTTCTAATTAGAGAAGTACGGTACGGTATGTAGGCCTTTATTTTTGGTTATTAGGAATTTTATTTCATTATCTCTCCTTTTGAAGAAGAATTCCTACTGTTGAAACGTTGATAAATAAAGAGTTGTTTTTTTAAAAGAAATATGTCAGTGGATGGTGGCAAAGTGTTACCACAAATTTGGAGTCCGCATGCTTGTTTTGTCAACAGTAAAGACGCCTCTATACATCGTAGTCCATTCAGCAATATTTTCCTTCAAATATATAGTAATGGAAGCGTATGGCATAATTACAGGTAACGCTTATTTTTTATGACACATCAAATTCCAATTGTTCGCTTTATTCAGCTGAAGTTTAACTCATGAGATCACAGACAGCAATTTCTATGCTCTCTTTTTAGAAACTGTTTTGCTGTCGTACTAGTAACTAACGCAATCCATTGAACTCGCCTAATTGGATAATGAGGTGAATCACAAATTCCAAGAAAATCGGGAAATGCGTTACAATAATGTGACAGAAAATTTTTAAGAGAAAAAATTATTCCAAACTATAGAATTATCAGCTCTGTTTTTTCAACCAAAATAGGCTTCATCATGTACGCAACACTCGAATACCGTACTTAGCCAGCAATTTAATCACTCATTTTCCATTTTTGCTATATAAAAATGGTATTTAGTGAGTGATTGAAGAGGGACAGGTAGGCGGTAAAGGATGGAGAAGGAGAGGTGAGACGCTTATGGGTGCTTTAAGTTATTTCAACGTGATAGTATTTTGAAGATATCTAGTAAATTTGCTGCAGTTATTGTTGCAGCCACTACGCCTATTTGTAGTAGTAGTATTTTTTTCAAAATTAAAAGATTTTTCAAAAATTTCTACGTTATAATATTCTAAATTTTCAGAATCAAGCTCACAGGTCCATGCTCAAATGCATTACGAACATTCCCAATCGATCAACAAAAATGCATGCTTTTTTATGAATCATTTAATCATAATTATGAACAGGTATTCCATTGAAATCAAATTATACTTAATTTGGCTTCCGATTAATTAGTGCAGAGTTCATCGTAGATCAATAATATTAGAAGCACCAATAACTTAAACGTTGGTATGGATGGCAGCAAATTTTTGCATTAAAAAATTAATTTCTCGACTTCTCAGACGTTCTAAGGGAGAGGGAGAGCAGAGATAGGAGAGGGGAGGAGATTGGGAAAGCAGGTGGCAGAAAGACCAGCTTTCTCCTTCTAAAGAAACTCTTGGAAACTAAAATGCCATCAGAATGCATCTTTCTATGCATCGATATCCTATACCTTATGTGATAAGGATTATAATTGTTTTTCCAAATATTAGTGGAGATTGAATATTTGCATTGTTTCGGCTTAAAAGGATAGAGAGTGGAGGATACCGGCAGTAGAAAAGGTAGAGGTATGTCGGGATGGCGAAGAATCTTTTATGCAGAATGAGATGGCTAAGCAATGAAACGAGAGGAGAGCTGAATCACTCAAAATTTAATAAACACCATCATAATTAAATATGTACCAATACTTATCTATCGCGATCAAATCATTCCGATTTGGATTCTAAAAAGTATTTTATGATTATTATCCATCGTGTGAGTTTATTTGGGTGAACTATTTTGATTCTTCACTATGGGAATTATGCACTTCGAAATATGGAACAGTAGTATGGTAATTGATGAGAGAATGCAAATAAGTGATGACATATTGTTAGAATGCAAAATATCTGCTGGAAATTTTTGAAACTCTAGGATTATTAAGTAACAAGCTTGAACTTGAACTGGAACTTGGAAATGCAGTGAGAAATGACATTACATTAATGATTAGTGATTTTTGATTATAGGTTGCAATGGAATGGACTGAGACGGCGCCTCCAATAACAATAATGAAGCACAATATAACGCTGCCCGATTATGTTCTTGTCGATTTCACAGCTACAAGTGTCAGAAGGGTTTGTAAATATGTAAATATATTTATCATTTGCACGTTTTTCACTTGCGTGTCAGCTTCAAACGGCATATATTTATCATTCACTTGCGTTGCACGTTTATGTATCGTGCGGCAAAATGTTGATAAATGAGAGCGCTGACGAGCTGAAAGCGGGAATTTTATCGATCAGCACTAACCGAATAGGTTGAAAATCGAGTCGTTTGAAGCTGCCAAGAAGATTAAATAAGTAAATATTTATCGAATGGTTTTGAGAGAATTAGTTTTCCATAGAAACATACAAGGAATACAAAGAAAAAAACAACATAAAAAGACCTAAAAGACAGAGATAAAAAAGGGCAGTTCAGAAATTGCTGTTTTTTAGAGCTAATTTTTTATAGACAGCAGAATATACAATAGTTTATAGGTAGGTAGAGTAATCTTATTTGTTCAGAAAATTTTGAAAATGTCTTTGTTTTTCTATAGACACGATAAATTTCAAGGAATCCAGCGACAAACTAAATTTTATATGTACATATGAGTAGTGTGGGTATCTACTCTAGGGGAAGAGGTTGGTCTATAAAATGAGGAGGGAATTAAGTCAAGGGGGACATATTCAAGAAAACATCCCATTTGCTTCAGAATTTGGTTTGTTTTTTATGTTTTTGTTGTTATTCCGTGTTATTCCATGAAAATTTATAAACGTTTCATAAACTGCGCATTGCTTTTTTTCTGAGGTAACTTGAAGAAGAGCCTAAAGAATATACTTTTGCTGTTGTCTTTTGCATTAAGGAATAATCTGCGACTCGTTTGGATTCATATATCGGTGTGAAAATTCCTTGAATTAGCGTAAAACACTATATAAAGAAAAGGGGATCGGCTTGAAGATAAACAGTTCATTTGTCTTTGCATTCATTATAAACTTTAGAAATCTGCATATCCGAATGAAAAGATCTTCTTAACTACAGGTAGCGATAACTTTCTTCCTGTGTTTCATTGGAGGGGGTGGGGAGGGGGAGGGGGGCAAAGGGTCTAAGGGCGAGTCTAAGTTCATTTGCTCATCTGCAGTGCAATTGCAAACTCTTTCAAACGTGGGCAGTATATGTACTAATATATAAGTATAATATATATTGTACTATGTACTAAAAGTACTAATATATATTCATAATACATATACATGAAATGAAAATGTTTATTTATACACACTTTTTTGCTAAATACCAGTGATAAGAACTTAGTTTTGTTGACTGTGCATAACCGGTCAGAGTAAACCCTCCTGCCAAACGTTTTGCTGTTAAAAGAACTGACTTTGCTTTGGCAGCAATCCAATAAAAAGAAGCAAATAAATTGGATTTTTAAGTACGAAAAAAGTTTGTCTAAGAAACGATGCCTTCAAAAATTGGAGCAAACAAGATTTTCGTTATTCTCCTCAGAGAACGACAATTGCCATCTCAACATTCGCCTAGATGCAGTTAAGGCAGTTTTTTGTCCGGTACTTTCATTGCAACTCTTGGCCATAGATTAGACTAATCTTCTTTAGCAATCTTGATACCTTAGGCCATTTTTTCTTTGTGTCTCATTTATAGCATAATAAAGAAGACAAAGTAAATTTTCTCCCTTTGAGCCAAGGAGAGGGGGTATGAAAAAGGGAAACAATTACGTTGGATTCAAATAGTGCAAATAAAATAGAAAGCCAAAATAATTGAATATATTTGGAACAAAAGCCAAATCTTAAAAGATAATTATTCTCTCCACATCATTCGTTGTATTCTATCGCATCCCACCAACTATGTAAGAAATTTTTACATATTAAATTTATACTTTCTTTATTGCAAGCTATTTCCCTTCAAAGGAAAGTTTGTCAGAAATTTTTTAAAAGTTTAGTTAAATAAATTTTTCAGATCATTTTTTGAAACTTACCCAGAGTTTTTTTCATTGGTGAAAATTTTGCAAACAACATTCATAAGAGGACTAAAATTTCTTCAAGAAAGATTTGATTGATTATAAGAATGAAATTTTTTTTTGCTTTTTCTAAGAAAAAAACCAATTTAAATTGTAATTAGTGGCTTGCAAAATTTAGAGCTTCTTTGGGAGAATTTTTTCTTTTCAATTTCTCTGAAAATAATAAAAGAAAAAAAATGAAACGCAATAAGTGAAGGACGAAATGAAATGGGAAATTATGATTGCGCAACTATTCCCTCCGACATCCTCGGTGAAACTCGCATTACTAATTTGGAGAGAACTTTACTAATACTTTTTTACTCGCATTACTAATACTAATTATTGATCGTTTTCAGTTGTACCCGCCGGGTATATGGAATGAATTAATCGCAACATTCACTTTTCAACGTCTATACGGATTCTATATTCTACAGGTTATTAACAAATTTTCCCATAAGTGGTAATTTTTTGCATCTCATAGAATGATGACTGGAGAGGATATGAGAAGAGAACTGAGAAAGAGCAACGTCAAGGAATGAACAATGGAAGGGTGACGATTTCTTTGAGGGGAAAAAGGTCGTGAAATGGAGTTCCTTCAATTTCCTTTTTGGTGTCGATTGTTGCTTCAGATTACTGCTTCACCCTTTTCTTCGCCGTCCTTGGCAGAACCTTTGACCACTATGTTCCTGAAGTGTGATTCGTCTCTTCACCATTGAAGAGCTTACTTATTCGATCGTTCCATATAATGTTTGTTTCTTGACAAGCATTGTGCATAGTGAGACGTACTAGATTTTATTTAGAACGCTTTTGTTTTATGAACGTATAAAGATTTGTTTACTTGAAATCGGAATCGAAATTGAACTTATAAAAGGTGGAAAAAGGTGAAACAAAAGAGAGAAGCTGAAGTTGATCTACACTATTTCGCTAATGCGTTCGTTATTTTGAAACACAGAAGACAAATAATTGAATCAGAGTTAAAAATGAAGCACATTCTTATGATGCTAAATGTATTCGAATGATAGTTGTGAATGTCGAGAGGTACGATGATCCAATAAATCCGAGAAATTGAAACTTTCACAATTGCCATAAAGAAGAATTTATGCTGAAGGTTTTAGGGGGCAGTGGTACTTCGAATTCTTCTCTTAATAATTTGTATTTTTTCTCAGCGCGTTAACAATAAGATGATTGAAACACAGCTTTTATTATTAGCTTTACATATTTTCTCATTATATAATCACCGACTGACCGCTCATAAAAATGAATGAAAATATCAGAGTGCTCACTCTATTTTATGTTATGTAATATAATTGGATTCCCGATTATTGCGATGTGATGCATGCAAAAATTATTTGAGAAATGAATTTCAAAGCGAAGGAAAAAGCAGGCGGATGTGCGTGAGTGCAAATTGGAGCACAATCGTTTCTAGACGATCGATGCGTCGTTGCGTTGTTAGCAGAATTCATAACCAACACAATAAAGGCTAAATTTTGCAAATCATCAACATTGATGATTTTTTGGCATATTTGAGTGTTATGCAATCTGTAACATCCACCTATCGTGAGGGGGGAGATAACTAAGTTGTTTTGAAAATTTGAAAAAAGTTCCTAGATTATGAGGAAAGGGAGGGGTATTATCTAGAAAGAGCATTAGTGTGACATCAACGAGAGACTGTGTGGCTGCTCCAGCGATCAAGACAGTCGTCGTTATGTCAGAAATTGAATCCAGTTAAACATATAATTTGTTTATATAATAATCAGTCATAATATTTGAAAATAGTTCGATTTTTTGAATTTTGCGACCTGAAAATACTCAATGCAGTTTCACAATCATCAACTAAATAAAGGACAGTGAATTAAATAATTAAAAGGAAATGGATACCTATTATAAGTAATTTTTTGGGAAACAATAATTAACACATTGCAGGTATATGTGCCAGCCTACATTTCAGTTTTCATCTCATGGGTTTGTTTTATTTTTGAGTTTTGCGCTTTCTGAATTATGGTACTGAAATACTCGAAAATTTTAGAAATCAGCAGAATTGTTTGTAGGGTATTTAAATATTAAAAATATTATAGATCAAAGGTTAGTAAGAAAATCTACTCAGTATTCATCTTCTTTGCTATTACATATTTTCTAGCGGTATGAAATCATTCAAATGCCTTAAATGCTGTTCCACTTACAATATGCTTCAACATTGCGAACGCTGAAATTGTTCTATGTGATAACCGAGCCAGTCCTAATGCGCAACAATATATTTCTGCATAATTACAGTAGCAAGGGTACTGAATATCTACTGTATACTTTTCGGGAATAAAACCTATAGATTTGAAAAGGTGTTCACAGGTTTATTACCTCACGAATGGGAAATTTTTACTTGGTGATCATAAATTTTCCTACAGTTTATGCAGAAAGAAGAACAAAGTTAAAGTTGATGGTTGTGGTTTAAACCAACTCTACCTGCTTGGGTATACCACTGATTGTGTACTAATTCGTTCAAAAGTGTTCAAATGGAATATATTTGAAAGTGAGCATATCAAGTTATGATGTTTCATGCTGAATGAATGAGCAGAGATTTCCTCCATTTTTTGCTCTCCACCCACGCGAAATTCTGTTAGCGAATAATAGTTTATCCATAATGAAGGTGTCTGTTGTATAAATGATGAAAGTCTATACGTGGCATAGATGATGCAAGTGAAAATCCATATCTGGTACAGGTATGCGCGCGTTGCAAGGATGACTTTTATAGAGATGTAGAGAGATAACTGAGGTGCTAAAAATGTTGCAGGTGTCATTCTACCTCGGTCCTCACAATATTCCCTCGAGAACTACCGTTGGCGTCAACTCGTTGCTCGCTCTAACGTAAGCGTTTGTCAATCACCTAAGTGATGTCTTCAGCGAAGAATACCTTTTTAGGAGTCTTCCAAATTTGCGCCCATCAATATGTCTATGTGCCTAGTGGTTTTGCCTCGAGAGTCATCAAGGCTCGAGCTACAAAATTTTTTGCGCAATGCGAATGATGCTACGAAATCGCCAACTAATTTTTAGATTCATCCGCTGAACTCGAAAGTATTTATAAGCGGTTAAATGGATTCATAGAAAAAATATATGCACATTTTCCTGTCATTTTGCACCTATCTGAACAAATTTTCCTACAACGAGTTAAAAAACGAATTCTTTGAGATTATTCTTGGAGGCAATTGGTTCAATTAGAATAGGAACACGAATCTGACCAAAGTACTCATGATTTTTCGATAATTTTTGAAATTAATTGTTCCCCACAAGCATGGCTACAAAAAGCACATAATGTGCCTATTCTATGACACGCTTTTCTGCTTATTTTTAGCATATGATTCTGAAATGAATGTGATTTGCCTAATTTCTGAAAATTCTTTCATGTGTTGATCGTTTTTTAAGCAGTTTTTCCGCGTAAATGCTAGCAATAAAAATAACGAATATAATTTTCATATTCAGTAATCTAATCGAAATATTTTTCTCTTTGAATTCAGGACATTGTTTTTCTTTGAGCTCAATGTGCACATGAACTCAAGTGAACACATTTGAACATTGCGATACAGTAGATTAAATGCTTGCATTGATTGTGTTTACACTTCGAGTTATATTGGATGGTAATTATGTTACATATTTGTTATGGTTGCTAAGATGTTTACTTCATTCGTTTCAAATTCCTTTGAATATGCCTGAAAAGGTAATTTAACAAAAAACCTTATAAAATTATGCTACTATATCATTGTTTCGCATATGATTTATGGTCCCGTAATAATGTATTTATCCATTTTAATACATTTTGGTATATCATTTTGTATCATTACAATACACAGATTATAACACAGTTTGTTATACAATAAAAAGTCCCGTTATCTATGAGGATGTTTTATTATATTGCAAATCTATTATGTCGATTGTGTGTTTCACGATTGTGTTGCCCACCTTTACTCATTTATACTGATGTTGTACTTTGACTTAAATATTATTTATTTGCTTTTGCAGTTTTCAATTTGGATCGGTTGTAAGTAATTTACCGAAGACAAGCGACGTGAAAGGTGAGTTGCTTTCATCTTCGTAGCTTCCTCTACAGATAAACATCGCTGGCCATCTAGCTTATATCCTTGAATATATCTCCTTCTGCTCTCCAGTTAATCACTTTTAGGAACTTACCTAAGGAGCAGTCGATAACCTTAAATTTAAACCTTCCTTCAGACACATGTTGCTTCGTACAACCTTCTTTCCCAAAATACCACCCTCCCAGTTTCAAATTTGACTACCTCCTCTCATTAATCAGCTAAAATACGGTGGCTATTAGAGGTTGAATTCTATATTTTTGTGATTTTTAAAACATATGCATTTCGACTGCACTGTTGAAATAACTTTTGGGTAATATAGCTTTTCCACTTCAAGGGGTACCTCTTGAAAGTTCACCTGTGTAAAACCTGCTTCTTATGCATTTTATACTTTAAAAATCTCTAAAATCGAAAACTATGAAATTTATTCGAGAGCATTTTCATAAGTGAACGATGAAATATTGCTAATCTTCTTACCTGTGGAATGAATAGATCGCTGATGTAGGTAGTGTAGATCATTGTTTTGTACTTGGGGATCACAAGAAAGATGAATACATTCAATGAAATGATATGGATACTTTTTTGCAATCCAAAATCGAATACAATATGCAAGAAACGAATGCATTATTGATCGTCGAAATTTGCTTCAGAGTTCACTCCATGACGTGTCTGCTCTTTTGCTTATATATGAAGCAAAAGAGCAGAATAACGCTATTTTCAATTTTGTCAAAGGTTAATCGAAGCTGGTAATTTGGAAACTAGCACCTTTTTTAATCGATTTCAACCAATTTCAATCTTTGTCAAGTTTAAACCATTTCAACCATATTGACACATTGCTCAATTTTGCCAAGTATATGAATGATTCACGAATATAGTACTACTTCTTTTTTTATGCGCTTTTAAAAATTTGCATTCTCAAAGCGCATTGTTGCAATACTTATCTAGAGCTAACAAGCATGTCGTAAAAACTATCATATCTTTGTGAACCACATGCTCTGTTTGCCACTCTAGTGGTTTTAGCTCAAGAATCGATGAAACCGTCCACATGTTAGTCACACGCGACAGTTTAAAGGATTCCTAGATGTTTTTTAAGGGGGGAGGGGATGTGGGGACGAAGGTGTGAAGTTTTCAACCGTTCATATCACTATCATTTCTGTCATATCACTATCATTTCTGTCTAGTATCCTAACTGCTATTCTAGTATTTCTTAAACTTGAGCTTACATTCCCATCTCGGAATATATGCGCGAAGCACCATCCTAAAATACTTCTATGGGAAGAAAAAATCCTGAAACGAAAATTTTTGACTGTGGCCTATATATTGATTCCCTTCGCTGTCGAGGTACCCGTATTTCGAAGACGTTTAATATCTAAGTCATAAGCAATAGGTGATTATCCTAAAACACGTTGGCGTGTGGTTGGTATTTATAGCGATTGATGTGTGGATACTCAGCTCGATGGCGTTTATCTTCGCTTCATTAATCGAACTTGCCATTGTCGGATATATGACACGTGGTGACACCGATTTGACTATGAAGTTAGCGCTAAATTTTCAATTTGGGCCAATAATTGCTGGCCAATAATTGGCCGAAACTGCAACATTGAAGCCTAATATTTGTTGAGACGCTCTAAATTAATTCATTTCAGAAACAAAATAAATCGCTCATTTTGAAGGATCAAATCTTCTCATATTGATTTCCAGCAATCTAAAAAACTGAATAATTTTTCTCCCAAGGTTTTCTCAAATTTCAAATGCTAGGTTGAAAATCTTATTGTTTCCAAATTTTTTCAAATATTTAATAAATATGCCTAATTTTCATACTGGATGAGCCTAATAAGGAGTACCTTTGTTGTCACTACTTTTGCTGTTCTATTACATTTTCAGCAGATTAATTACTTTATTCTTTCAGTTGTAAATGTTCCATTCTATGCATGAAATGTACCATATGGACGGCTAGTAAAATCGACAAGGTAAGCACTGTCATTGCTTCTAACGTATTTCAACACTATTAATTCAGGTTAAAGCTCAACGTTTTTCTTCCTTATTGCAGTGTGTGAAGTTATTTCGCATGGAAAAAATTTTCTTTTCGGAAAAAATTTCGAAAAAAGGGCACTACAGTGATAAATTTATGATTTTAGCAATGGTTTATTATATTTTTATGGGAAGGGGTGGTAGAAAAGGTGTTATTGAGAGGAAGAAAAAGAAGTAGTGAAAGATTTTTGCAAATAAACAAGATACTGTTGTAGTTTCAGCAAAATCGGAATTTTTGACCTTTTGAGGGTAATTGTCATTACGTTTTTTATCGAGCTACTCATTTTTATTCCTTCTCCCTTCCCTTTTCCCTCCTATTTGCTACTTCTTCCCCTTCCCTCCCCCTCTATAAAGGCATTGCTCTAAAGATGGTTATTAAATGCTTTAAATTTCAAAGAAGAATTTCAGGTTTCATCGATAATTTTTCCAACATTTTTCATTGCGTTCAATATTTGGTATTGGTTTTTCTTTCTCGGGTAAGGAACTCTTATTTTCAATTTCATTTATAAATGCATGTATCTATCTTTTGCTTATGTTTGTTCCACTTTGCTGTTTTGCTGTTTTTCATTTCTTTCGCTTCTTTGATTTTTTTCTTTCGTTAATTAGTTATAACTTGCTCATCAAAAAATACCTATTCTATAAAATTGTTTTGAAGAGTTATTTTATTCATTCTCGAAAACTACTGCCCGATTTCGTTCGCTCGCTTTCAAAACTGTTGCAATCATTGCATAAATGCGTTTTTTAAATGAATGCATGTTAAAGGTTCCTTTTTATGCTTGATTTGTTTCGCTTTATTGCGTTTTTTTGTCGCTGATTTTGTCCATTTTGTCCAATTTTCGCAATTATTTCTGCCGTTTTAGTAGATTAATTATTACAGAAAAAAATTCTAGCAGGTACATTTCTCAAAATTTAACCTTTTATTTATGTAAATATTTTCAGAGAGGTTTTTCGGCGATTAAGTAAGTTATCTCTATAAGCGATTTGCTACTCTTGAAATTGTAATCATTTAGCAGTTTGTTGTTATGCTAGCTAGAAATCACCTCAGAAAATTCATGCGACCATGTCGGAACGGTCATGTCTATTATCGAAAAAACATTAGGATTAGTGGAAGAAGCACGAAGCTTTTTTAGAGGTAGATGAGGGGGAAGGGAAGGAGAAGGAGGAAATGCTAGCAAAGAAGGAAAGAAAGTAGGAATCATTACGTTTGTTTTCGACTTGGATTACCTGGGAAATTGGATCATTTTTAGAAGTATGTTTAAGAAACGTTTCCATTAACAAATTTGTAATAGATAAGCCATATAATCGAATGATTTGAATGACTTTATTTGAATATATGTAAATATTTAAAGTCGTTCCGATGTAGTTGTATGAGTTTATTTTGCAACGATTGTTGTCCCCCTTACAAATCATGAATGTAATACAATAATCTTAGTTGTTCTTCTCTTACCTTTACTAATTAAACCTCTCATATAGCAACAGAGAGTATTTAGAGGACGTCAACGCCTGACATTTGCACCATTTATTTCTGCAAGCATGAATAGTAAAAGTTTAATTTCGATATCATGTCATATCCGTTATATGAAATCAGTTCATGATACGCAAGTATATTAAGTTCGTTATATGCGACTATATTAACCATATTTGAAGCATTGAACGTGCAAAACGAATGCATTTTTTAAGTTCACAATCATTGTAATATATAATTTTAATTTACCCATATTTTTTAAAATTTTATGTTTGAGGCACTTTTTTGCTGTGAAAAATTTGAGCAAATTTTCTTCCTCCAGACCTAAAAGAATCGGCACCTAAAAGCTTTTTCTGAAGAGAGTGCACTTTCTTAAACTTAAATCAGTTAAAATAAAGTTATTTTCTCCTTTGGAAATTTTCATGACTCAATTTTGCTTGTTGCAGTAGAATTTTAATTTTGATTTTCGCTAATTTCAGTGAAAATTTTCACAAATTTTATTGCTGTGGGTATTAGAATGGAAACAACGAAAAGTGCCGGCAATGACATCACTAAAATTGCCTGAGGCAATTGCTTTTTTTCAAATTTGTTGTATACAATTTTATCCCATGTTTTTTCCTCAAGTTTGAATTTTTAAATTCTGCTTCTGATCACTTTTAAAACGAAAAATTGCACGTTTTTTTATGCGAAATATTAGTAAACCATTATTGATGGCTAGGAAAGAGGGCTTCAAATTTTTTTCGATAAGTTTTGAGCACACGTGGCAGTTGCTGGTGAACAAAGTAATACATGAATTTCCGTGTACTTGCAAAAGCTTGAGCATATTATGATCGTCAGAAAAATAACGGATAGAGGGGGAGGGGGGGAAGGAATAAATGTATGTTTAAATTCAGTCTATTAAAAGGTTTTTGAAAACCTATTCAACCAGGAAACGAATGGGAATTGTTGGGCGACTAACTTCGAAATTTTTTATTGTTAATGATAAATTCCCTCTCAATCACGTAGCGCATCCATTTTTTCTTATTATGACGCAGTTGTTCTTATTTTAAGATCTTAGTTTTTCAACCGCTAATATACTCCGGATACTACTGAAGAATGTTTCGTAAAATTTTGTAAGAAAGTTTTATATAACATAAATTCGATAAATCTTTTAAAATTTAATTTTGATTTATTGCATCCATATTTATGAAAAACTACCCGGATTATGTCATCAACGAAGCCCTACCTGAGCACTATAGGAAGTTCTACAATAGATGCACGTCTTGTGAATGAGCTGTCTCATTAATGGGTTCCATGATATTCAGAACATCGTTTCATTTGTAACACCGTTCGTACACTTATTGCATGTGAATGCTTACAAAGCTGTAGTTCCTCTTAAAATCACCATAAGAAACAGTTCCTTTGGTAATTATAAATTTGCCATAGCACCTCGAATAATACCTCAGGGCTTATACATTTTTCAACTTTTTGAGGGTTTTATGAATTTATTGAAGGGTAGATATTTTCTTTTCCAAAAGATTGATAATTCTAGAAAAATTATGGGAAATTTTAGATATGGGGATTCCATTCGAGTAATTAGGATATTCATCACAATACTTGGTTCAAAACCTTCAAGACGATCATTAATGATTACTTATCGACAAGCATGATTGTGCATGATGATAATACTTTTTGCTTCATGAGTGAAATATGAGATTTGTGTTTTTAATGTAAATATTCGCCAATTAAAATAAAAGCAGTGAAAAAAATGAAAAACAGTGAGAAAATATTAAGACGTTTTATACCTTTGAATCGTGCTCAAGTATTACAAATTCACAACGACGCATTGAGAGGATTGCATTTAGTTTCTTCTTTTTTTCCCACCGATCAAAGTTTTTTAAAAGCTTATATAGCAAACTCAAAATAAAAGGCATATATCATGTGTATGTGACTTGATGAGGAGAAATATGAATCATATTATGAGGATGGAGGCAGCTATGTGGCAATTATTCAATCGTTACGTATTCGTTCTTAAATACCGTTACATATTTGCTCAATCACAATTTCTACGTAAGAAATTAGAAACTATTCCACAATTAAATTAAGTATTACTCATCTTTCGGAGCTAATTCGAAAGTATACTTGCGAATTTAATCATTATAATCGATTAAGCAAGAGCAAATGAAAGGTCCATATTTATCCTCATCATTCGAATGACTCCTTATCAATAATAGTTCTCGCCGAGAAGAAAATGAATCCTCACTAAGAAGTACTTTTTGCTAAAATCCACCTTCGTTTTCGTGGAAAAGCTATCACCTACTGAAGATCTCATATTCTTTCAAACAGACTACAAATATATGGAGCATTCGCGAAGGAAATATTGTTCTAAGTTACACTAGGATGCACACATAAAAGGGGGCAATGGAACCATATCAGAGTTTAAGTTTCAGAAGCATAAATTTAATCCAGATGAACAAGTAACACATTGATTGATTGCCGCTTCCAGATGAACAAGTAACACATTGATTGATTGCCGCACTTAGTTGCCCGTCAACATATCGGAACCGCGCATGGATTCTTCAAATGTGGAAAAGTAGGAAAGATGGGAGGGGGTGTGACGTTTACTTCACATTGGGAAGGGTGTGGGCTTGATTTGAGTGGATTCAGTTGATTTACCCTCCCAAAAATACTCCTCAAAGCAGAATATCCTATGATCCTTGCAACTTCTGCCTTCTGCCTTCTCCAATTTTTAGAATATCCACTCCGTGCAATATCCAACTTCCGGTGGGCATCGCCAATCGAGCCATCTTAGTGAATCATTGATCACTGCTTTCTTGTGTACACATTGATTTGAATCGGATTATACTGGCTGACAACAGCGAAATGAAATTAATAAATTAACATAACCAAAGTAATTAATTAACAACTAAAGTAGTACATGTGAATGGAAAAATATTTCTATTTAGGCGATTGTATTTTATTCTTGTTAGTGTTTTATTTGAAAATTCACAGCGATATAATGGGTAGGAAAAAATTTTGATAATTTTCATCGAATGGGGCACATTCATTTTTATGATTTATTTCGGCAGATTAAAACGGCTTGGAATAGATATCGATACAATATTCGCATCAATTATTGGTCCAGTCGTCTGAAATTCTCCTCATACGCTGCTGCTACGTGTGTCGCACTTCGTGTTTGTGAGTTGCTTTACAATTTTGCTTTATTGATGTAGTTGCTATCAACGAACACTTATTTAAGGCTTTACTATGCTTATTTGCACTGAAATCTTATTTTTGTGTGATAGCTATTTCTTAGATGCCAACTGCATGGGAAGATATTTTTGCTTGCGCTCGAATATAGAGGACGGGGACGAGGTGGGGAGGGGGGAGGTTGGTTTACCGATTGACCCTTTCGGCCGCATATTCGATCAAAATCACGATATATTTGCACTTTTTCGAATTTCAGCGCAAAATTTCCTGATAATTTATAATTAACTCAAAAGCATGTTTTACTAGTTCCAGTCATCGATTGAGACCAGTAATTTGAATTTTTCAGAATTTTCAAATTTCGAATCTCAAATTGTCAAAAATTTTATGAATTTCAAGAAATGATATCCATCATTGGCATCTTTATGAATAGCTCTTAATTAGTATTGATTGAGTGTTCAATTGTGATCGATTTAGTTTTGTTGTCAAGAGAATGGCAACAGAGTGCTATTGCAAGTTGAATAATTTTATATGAATTGCGGTGATATCTGTTGCAATGCTGAGTATTTTGAAACGTTTGTGCTTGCAGTGATGAATGCATGCCGCCGAATCGCTATTACTCTTCTAATTATCAAATATACTTTAGATTCCAATTTTCTTTCTCACTTGGAATGTTTTAATGAAAGGAGTAGAGGTGGGGGAAGGGGAGGGGAGGAGAATAAAACGATCTTTGTGATAGAATTCATTATCGCTCATAACTCAAGTGAGCATCAATGATGAGATGACCACAGATGTTCCGATGATATTAAAATTCTCTTTGAGAATGCTTATGTTGACTAATTGAGAGGCAATAAAATGGTGAAAGCTATCTAGGTTTTTCATACTATACCTATGAATGACAACCCTTGAAAACGAGAAATATTAGAAAAAAAGTGAGGGTTTATACCGTAGGGAGTCGGCGCGACAAGTGTATTTTTACAACATTGTCCGACGAAGCAACCGATCACAGCAATCTTTCAGAAATATTTGTCTTTCTTGTAGCTCTAGTGCAAAATACAACCTGAACGGAAAATTGGTTTTTTTTTGAAAGAGTGAAAAAAATCAATTTAATATCATTTTCGGCAACAAATTTATGTATGCTGAAATAGAAGAATGAGATTCGACTATTCAATTGCAAAAATTCCGAAAGATACATTCTAGCGAGCAGTAAAACCGAATTCCCTCCAAAAATAGTATTCCGCAGCATTGGTGATTTCCTCTTTTTTTTTTCCGAATGCGGCTAGCCACTTATATGAACTTCCTACAAAAATTTATTTTTTGGGCATAACGCGGCCGTCTCTACGATAAAATTGAGTGCCATGCTTTATAGTATATTTCAGTATCGAAAACTCATAGAGCGGCTGGTCAGTTGGAACGCAATTCATAATTGGATATCATTTTCTTTTGTCGATTGTTCCTGCGAATTTTCATCACCGCAAATTTTGATGCTAAGAGAATTATGAGCACTTTAAAACTACTCGACAGACAGAGGAACACATAGACAGACATACGAATACATACGACCGACGTTGCTATGGCGCACTCTTTTTGCAAAAAAAAAAGGCGAAAGCGAATCAGAACTCTTCAATGAAGAAACATCTTGTTCAGATACCGCGTTAGCTTACTTAATATACAGATGTCGTCTATCAATTTCTCCATAGATTATGGCCTTCAAAGGATTACAAGCAAATTTGCATATTTTAATAGATCATCAAAACTCCCCGAAATTGTAGTGAAGTTGCTCGAACAAACTATCAGAAATCTTATTTCAGGCGTCTCTCGTAGCATATTTCGCGGCGTTCATCGAAGTATTATTCAATGTGATATAATCGTTTTGAATATGAATTAATTGTGATTTATCGTATGCCTCATGCAATTTTTTATCTTTATTTTTTGATATCAACTTCTTCGACAGCTAATATTCACCTTTCCTCTTCATATCACTGCTATCACTTACGCAAATAACATTAAAGATTAGCTAATAAACTTATAAAGTTTTTATAAATTTTTATTTATGCCTTTCAAAATTTCCAAAAAATTGAAATGTCTTTATCCTCTCAGTGATATCCTAGTTCGTAGAATTTATAGTCCCGATCGTGGTATTTGAGGCTATACGATTGATGTGTTTGTGATTTGTATTACTGATATTGAAGATAAACGTCTATTTTATAGATACGAAGTGCATGGTTTATATGAGTATGATATATTCAGCGTTACACTAACAGAACAGATCTGGAACGCCTAATTTCTTTGAGACAAAATAAGTGGAAAATTTGTTCATAATCAATAAATGAAACTTCATATAGAGCTTTCTGAGATTACATTCTCATCTAATCTTTTTAAGGGTAATGATTTGTATAATCAACGAAGCGATCTAATAAGGAGCACTCGGAAGTAACGACTTTGAAGGAGAGTGAATTTGTTGAGTGGATGAAGTTAGTAGAAAATCGACTTAACTTGATTGTGAAATGGATAGGCGGTGAATAGATTAGTGGTCTAAAATTTTGCGTTATCATATCTAGTAGCCATCTCTTGACGGCGCTTATGCCGAAGACGCATTTGTCGTGTCATCTGAAAGTTCATTGAACAAATAAATTGCAAAATTGATATTTTCCAGTAATAAATTTCAAATCGAAATTTCATCGAATGTTATAAAAGAAAATTTTCCACAAAAAAGCTTGCTAAAAGGAAAAGTGATTCTGATTTATTTCGTGAAAGCGAATGTTATGCAAAAACGATCATTGTTCCCAACGCATGAGAGACTTGAAATAGTCGTTATTGATGTCTTGAAAGAAATTCGAATTGAATACGTGAGAATTGAATAAAATAGCAAACTGTCGTTTGCCAGGATATGGAACAAGATCAGTGACGGACAAAAGTTGGACCGAAAACCGGTTGGACAAAACGGACAAATGGACAAAACAAACCGGTTGAACAAAACAGACAAATGGACAAAACAAACCGGTTGGACAAAACTGACGCACATATGTCCACTCAAAAGATCAATGTCATTATTTGTGATTAAGAAATTGTACATTTTCCAGTGTACTTAAAAATTTGTATATACAAAATAAGCATTTGAAATTTTTCGTACTTTTTTGTAGTTAAAAACTTTCAAAAAATTATAGTTCATTCTACAAAGATTCTGATAAAAACCTTTTATGTAAGTTGCAAGAGTGAAATATAATGACTATGTTTGTTTATTGAACGTTGAAATTCATGTGCATATGATAGGTGAGTAAAAACGTTCGATTTACATCTATAAGAGATTGTTAATTGAAAACGATGAAAATATTCTATCATTTCGAGCAACAAATGTGTGCTGATTTTATTTTTTGCAAAATTTCCTGAATCACTCCGTTGACCATTCGTGTCAATTAGTATGAAAGGTTTTGATGTCGTTTCGAATTAGGGCGACTCTCTCAAGTTGCTTCTTTTTCATATATTTCTTCAAATTTATGGCACATCGCAGTTCCGGCGTAATTTTTTCAATACATCAACATTCATCTTCTAAAGGATTATGTCCTTCACACTTATCTTTTAAAATGCGTGAGAGTAATTTTTTGAATGGAAAATTAGGTGGGAAGATATAAATATCATCAACCAACGTCCTTAGAAATTAGCTCATCTGTGTAGGGATTGAATTTTTTTGTCGAAAACTCAACGCCTAACAGAACGATAGGCTATAACAAATTGGATATCTTCTACAGGACTTCTTACGACAGTTGAAAGCACAGAGCGGGAGGGATGGAAGAGAGAGAGCGAGAGGGAGAGGGGGAGGGGGGGTAGTTGCGATTTCACATTTCCGATGTCACTCTTTGCTTCATCACAGTCATTCATCACCATAGCGGAAACCCAACACAGCTCAGTTGTTTCAATTGGGCAATAGCATCATACAATCAATTCTTAGAGATAGGTATACTGAAATGAAACGATCGCTTCTTAAAGGAGGAAAAGGTACATTGAGAGGATTTCTTCGTTCCTATTGGTGTATGTCGAACCTAAAATAAACATCATTTTCGTCCCTGTTCTTTTCTTTCAACGTTTCGATAATTTTCTAATGCATTTTTTGGTTCATTTTTATTGCCGTTTGGATCGATTTTACTTTGCATACTTGTGGGACCATTTGAAATCTCTTAATTAACGAGAGTTGATTACTAAGATGCCTTCTGAACGTTGAGCAAAGACGATATTTGCTTTAGAAATATTCCGGAAGAAGGCACCTTTTTTGAAAATTTCCTAAACTATCTGATGAATCAGCATTATGAAGATTACAAAATTTATGAAGTTCAAATTTGTCTATTTATTTTTCTATTTTCAAAATTTCAATTTTTTCCATATTATTGAAAGACAAAAATTTTTTCAGATGTTAATTTTATTCCAATTGAGCATTCTGTTGCATACGAAGAAATTTTACTGATATTTCTTTTCACATATCTACAGAAGTGAATGGTTCATCTTTTGTGAGCGTAAATGCAAAGAAAAGCACATATAGTGTCAGTGTTGGTGCGCTTTCTTGTTTGTTGCATCAATTTTCATAAGTGTGTGAATTAAATAACATAGCACTAACTAATATATGTGATCTAAAATATTTCGCCCGGTTTTTAGTATAAAATCTGATAGGACTGGATAGGATAGAGCGATTATTGGTTTTTTCTCGTTGAATAATCGAGCAATCAATAGGACAGGTTTTAATGCAAAGTAGATGTATATCGATTTACCGTTAATCTCATATGAACTTGTCTGAATCAAATCGAGTTCAACTCACTATCGTTTCCCTAACTGACCATTCTAATCGTCCATATTGGAAAGGATAGCTCATCATTGTATGCGTTATATTTTTTCTCTCTTTCGCGTTCGCACATTCTGTTCTTCACCTCCCCCTAACTCACCTCCTTTCGCACTCCCCCCTCCTCCTTCACCCCTTCCACACTTCTCCGTCCCCCTTTAAAGCTCACTTAAAGAGTTGATGGGATATTTGAAACAATTAGCAGTATGTGCGCTAATCTTTCATTCATATCGTATTTCCTTAAAAGTCGAATTTCTGCATTGCTCATACACAAATCATCGAGTAATCTATTTCTTTCAAAATTTCGACTCTCCTTTAAATTTTGTATTGTCGATTGACTTTCTTTCTTAATTTTCATTTTCATTGATTAACTACTTCAGCATTTGTTAATACTCGAGTAACCCATAAAAATTTTACGAGAAGACTTTGTACTACTAACGATCGAGTTCGAATCAAGAATCAATTTTCATAAAATTTTATTATCGGCCATCTTCTCCCATAGAAAAACTTTACTGTACAGATTATCAGCGTATTATATCTGGGAAGGTAATGGATCTGTTGATATACATTAGCAGTTTCTTCGATATTTTTCGCAGTCGATGCTTTACATTGGTATGCTCCAAAGAAGGTTTACATATCAGCAATACCCTGCAAAAGATCAACGATCAGTGTCACACGTACCTTCAAATGAATCAACCATCTCTACAAATCGAACGATCACCCGTAGAGTGGCATTGTGATGTGGACGATCGGTGCGATTTTCTTGTCTTCATACTGGTTCAGCATTTTATACGTTTCTGACAGTCGATTGTCACAAGACTTGTCTATCGACATTCACCGAACGTTTTCGATCACTTTCCACGTTGATCCATTTCGACACGTATATACTTTTGCGTTTATTTGCTTCCAATCCGCTCACTTATGAAACGATCCCGGATGTGATGCCGCCAATAATCAGAAATTTATCCCTTGTGAAGTTCACTCCAGTGAACTTGTTGATCTTTGAATGTGCTGAATTCTATTAAAAAACAGAGTGGAAACTACATGAAATTGCATAGCTAAATCTTACTAGAGGAGAAGAGAGGGGAGATGGAGAGAGTGAATGGGCTACAACAATTCGACTTCGATCAGTCTATTGTGACTTTTAAATTTTTTTAATATTCGAATTCTGTGGAATTCTCTTATAGAAATTTTGGAAAATTCTCTGTTTGCTAAAATTTCCAGTACGTATTTTTTAGAATTTTTTAGCGCATATGAAGCGTACGCTTTTGAGAGTTTCACATTTCGAGAGCGCAATTTTGTATATGCAGATTAGCTTCCCAAATTTAAACGTAAATGTTCGCCACGTTTAAGATTCTTATCAGTATTATAGCAGCGAAAGGAAAGATCCATAACCTTAAAGTAGGCCGGCTTAGATCTAATCATTGTAGCCTGTTTACTCGTTCATGCCAAATATTTTAGGTGTTATTTAAAGCTGCTAATATCAGTCCTTTGAAATGTGTATTTAATTCTATTCTTCATTCGTTATTTTAAGTACCAATGATTAGGATACGAAACATTGCAGTAACAGAGAAATTTTTATTTTTATTTTTCTGAATGACTCAGAATCCTACAGTTTCTCTCTTGTTATGTTCAAATGAAAAATATTTCGACTATTGCGTTTCTATGAATCGCTTCAATGAAGTTATTAATTTAAGTTTAATTTGAGTTCAGTTAATTCCATTAAAATCATGATGCAATCAATAATCGTGACGCGATCTGATCAAATAAATTGATTTAAGGCGTGAACTCGGTTATCGAATCTTATACCTCTCATAGTTCATTATATTGTAAACCACTTGCCGTTTGATTTTGCCTTGTAGACAGTCAGCAATTTCCTTACGAATTACTTTGAAAGATTTCTTCAGGTATATTTAACAATTCTGAATCATATTCTGAAAATGTCCAAGTCTAAAGAGAATATTATATGGGAAACGGTTTCTGTTTCCCCAGACATAAGCATGAAAATGAAACGAATAGAAGACTTGCTGAAGAAAGATGCATTCCTCACACGAAAACAGCTAAAAGGAATAATGTTCCCGTTTTACTACAAGGTCTAAAATAAGGGGGTGGGCATGGGAAAGGAGCGAGTAGTATCTCGAAACGATCGAAGAAAAAAGACCATTGTAAAGAATAAGAAGTAACTCCATCAAATGTAAATAAGCCATTGAATCACTGACAATTAAGCGGGAAGCTCATTGCATGATTTCTTGAATTTCACCTCAGGCATCAATTTATAGAGAATGAAATGCCGACTAAATAAAGTAAGTGCAACATTCATAGGTATCTGTTTTTAGTGAAATTTTTAGCCGTTTACACTGAATTTCCGATTTTTTTTTTGCAGTAGCTCCTTTCAGTTTTTTCAGTCTTTTTTTACATACTTGTTTCACTATTTTTTCTCTGCTGTTTTCACTTATTTACTTTTCTGTTTCCATTTATTCAAATTTTCTTGCTTTAAATCACTTTTGCATTATCGTTTTCAAAAAACAACATTTGAATATTAATAGGGCGATCAATTGAAGTGTTCAATTGATAACATTTATGATTCAATGAATCAGCGAATTTGCATCAATCGATATTCAAATACGGATTCATATTTGATCTTATTCACCTAAAACTTTCGCTATAAAACTATCGTCCAGTGATCTTTAAGGGGAACGTTGCTTCACGTCTGTTACCTTTAACTGTTATGTCATGGTTACTGGAATCTTGATAAATATTACTCGTATTTATATCACATCTGTATTTGTATTTGTATTTTTTCCACATTTTGGCTACGTAATCAGTGGAATCTGATGATGTGATGTCATTATGATTTGTATGCGTATTGATGCATTGACTTTTGGCCAAATAATTTCGCACTTAGTAAACGCATAAATAAATAAATATAATTTGGTATATTTTGGCGTTAATATATTTTGGTATATATCACTTCACGAATTGTCACTAATATTTATTTCAGCAACGGAAATTACGAGTATAATGTATCAAGTAACAATTGTACTCATTCCTTGGCTCTATCTTACCTCGAATGCTGATGCACAGGTGTGTGTACCTTCGCTTTAAGTGATATCGAATCGTTGAATGGGACTGGATGCAATACTTTATTTATCGATATAAAACAATCTTTATTTTGCATATAGTTACTGTATATTTGAATATAATAAGACACACATACGGCTTGCTATTCAAAGTGCGGCTTATCTCGAAAAACATTAAAAACGTCAAAAAGAAACGAAAAAAAATGAAGAGGGAAGTGGGAAAGTGCGGCACACAGCTGGAACTTTTTAACCTCTCCAATAATAACGCCTGCCGTATGTGAAAAAACTTTAGGTAAATTTTGTTTTTGAAACTGATAATTACTTGTTGTAGAATCTCCGCAATTTTTATAAGTTTCGTTGAGGGAATTGCACAATGTTAACACTTTTTTTTGTCATTTTTGTTGTTCTATTACCAGATTTTAAAATATTATTCTACAGCACCGATTGAAACTTAAAAGTATAAATTTCGGTCTTTCAGTAACCTTACTTTTCAGTCGTTTATTTTTGAATAATTTAATTTTATATATGCAAAATTTTCCAGCTTTAACCTGTATCGGACTGATTTTCAATTCGACAATCACTTTTAGTGAGATTCAAATTTAGAATCCGCCTTCCGATGAGAAGGTCACCTCAGCACTTCGTGTTCTTCTCAACGCTAATGAATATCTTAAAGGTGGACGATTATATAATGAATTCATGCGACGTCAAGAAGCACTAAAAGATGCAATACAGTGAGTGATTTGCATATTTAGTGTTATCGTTGTTGCTGTTGATGATCTATGATTAATCTTCGTATATTCTAATGAGATCATCCTTTAGTAAAGCAACAAATAGAAAAACATGCCGGAAAAACTGGCACGACAAGTGCATTTGTATTCCGCTTATATGGTTAATAATTTTCATTGGTATGCCAACAAATGATTTAAGATATGCAAGAGCGCACTCAAGTGTTCACTGATTCGATTGCTTGCAAAAAATCTCGCTAAAAAAATTTTTTTACCACGTTCAGTATGGAAAGATACTCGATCGGTCACAGAATCGATGCGAATTTTCGAATACCTTTAAGTTCTCTATGCTTTTTGAAAATTTAGTCGACCAACTTTGCTAGTATAATACGTCATCTTAAGATGCTTATTATATTGAATTGTATTGACTGAATTTTACTGTCTAATATTAGTCGCTATCGAGTTGAAGCTATCAGTTAGAGCGACAGAAGTACGCAGATATCATCGTAATGCTATGCAAATACAAATTCACAGGAGCACATAAGCACAATTAAAACTTTTTTGATATATGTAGATGTGCATTTATCCACTCGGTCTCTAGTTCGTATATATTTGCTTTCGAAGAAATATATCGTATTGAAATCTGGCAAGTTCTTCACTCTCCACCTATGAAAAAATTTGTAGTGTGCAGCAGCGTGATTTAATCTCGAAAATTGAAGAGAAAGGAGTACATCTTGATCGGAAAAGTGGAGGGGTGCCAATTCAGTTTGAAAAATCATGTGGAATTTTCAGAAGTTTAAAATTCGAGGCAGGCTGCGTGTCTTCCCCAATCTCATCCACCTCCTTTTTTATTGCGCTTCTGGTAATGTGTTTTACGAGCCGCTAAAATTGCGCAGATCTCGACCAAATTTTACTTCTGTGAGTTTTCGACTTGAGATGTCGAAACTTACATTTTTGGAAAGTCGAAAATTTCCATCTTGACCCTCACACATACTAAGGGTTAAGATTCTCGATTCTTTACGAACGACATTTTCGACATTTCTTGGCTTCAGAAACCTCACGAAGTTTGCCAAGAACTACAGCACCTTAAAGGATGGGCATGGTATCGTTTAGGGGCTTTGTTTATCCAATCGCTCGAATATGCGCAATCTCTAGGCTTATACTTGAATAAAACAACTAATTTTTTCCCTTCTATATCAAATTTGCAAATACAGCTTTGCGCTTTTCGAACGCTGATCGGTGCGTGATTCGCCTTTTGCAGATCATACTTAACTGACAGACTTCGAAAAAATATTCCAGTTCCCCGATTCAGATTCTAAATCCTAAAATAACTTACCCTTCCGTAATATTGGACTGCTAGAATCAACTATTATGGGCAACAGAAGCGAGACAACAATGCGCTAATGAAATGAAGATAGAAGTATTTTATTGAATTTAGGTCCATAAAATCTTTCACCTTTAAACATCGCCTAAAATAATGATCTCACTGCTGAATCGTTTAGATAAAACGTTATATTGCAATCATATTGTAATAGGTGTTACAAATAAAACCTCAAAAATTGTAATTTTTCCCTCAATTTTTTATGATTTCTAAAAATATTTTTTCAGACCAAATTTGAGCCCACCACCAATGATATCGATTGTCGATGTTTTTGAGCCTTTTCGAAATCAACTACTCAACTTGCTACCACCCACTTCAGGTTCCATTCAGCGCTTTTATTGCTTAACTTTTTCCTACAGCAGTTGTTTTCTTGCTTTTCTATATTATAAAAATGAAATAAGTTTGAAAATTTGACTATATTCTGCTGAAAATAGGGACAGTAGGAAAAGTGAAGGCGAAGGCAAGAAGCGAAGATTTATTCGACTCTTCCACTTTGGCTCTTCAGTTCTGAGAGAGAAATCATAAACTGTGCAAAGGAGAGAGGGGGAGAGGAAAGGAGAGACTGTGGAGCATAATCGGTAAGGGGCCTTAACATTATAGGAGGGCTCATAATAGGACGTTTTGATATTCGCATTCGTAGTGCTTTAGCCTCACAAGTCTTCATTTGTTTTTTTTCCTAGGATGCTGCCTGTTTGTGTCTGTTTACGGTTATTTGATGCCCATTTCACAAAATAGGATCCTGAGTTTGCAGAGTAAACTATCATATTCTTGATTCTAATATCAAAGGTGAAAGAAGGAGGAAAATGGGAGTGGGTTGGTGGTGATAAACACCTGGGCTATCATATCAACGGTCTTATATATTGGGCTGTAACATCTCAGATGTTTAAATATGTATTTCAAACATTCCGCAAGTTGGTTTTTACCACCACCATCTAATGGCTATTTTCGTTCTCTTTTCATGATTTCTCAAAAAATTCCCTTTCGTCAATATTTTTAAACAATAGGATTTCTTGAACGGCTTTATAAAGGATACAACGCAGTCATACAACCACTCCCCAATGAAACTATCGATGGTGGAATATGGAATGGAAGTGAAAAACGCAAAGATCGTTTCGACGAGAATATCACTAAGTTGGCCGAAGGCGCTATAAGGAAAGTTGCCGAGGTTGGTTCATTAAGATTCGTCTTATTTGCAACTAAATTCCTGTTTTTTATGCAAATTTGCAGATTTGTCGCGCAAAAATGCATCATAACGATGTTATTTCTATGCGCCTATACACTCTAACAGTAGCAAAAAAGATTATATATCAGAGAGAAACGAGCGAATATTGCAGTGAAAAAATTACATAATTTGAGAAAATTTGATCGACGAGATTACCAAAGCAGCATGCGTACATAAGTAAGAGGAAGTGAAGTCTCAAAAAAACTGTGGAAATCTTAAGTACGAGTTCACTCCTAGAATAAGCAAACCATATAT
>QEWY01000142.1:4284-126198 GCA_006503575.1 Baylisascaris schroederi | reverse complement strand
GAGAGAGAGAGAGAGAGAGAGAGAGAGAGAGAATATATTGCTGTGTATAATAACTACTATATTCCATCTATTTGAAGCAAATGAGAATAGGCGCTAAAATTGCTGGAGTATGATTTGTGCTTTTGTAGTCTCAGCTTGTAGTTCCATAAAAGTATCCGCGAAGGCTCACGTGAAGCTCATCTCGTGCTTTTCCCCCCTTGGTGGCCTGACCAATGTGAACCTAAAATTCAGCCATCTGCAAGATGCATGTAAATTTCTATTCACCCTCAAATGATCATAATTTTTTGCATAGTTGGTGGATGAGTTTGCATAATGACAGGGCTCCCCTTTGTGTACATTACACCTATCAATTTTCGCGTCTCTAATTTCAATGATTACTGAGTTGAAATTAGCAAACAAAGAGGAAAACAAATATATCTATCCATACGTACGCACAAATATAATGCAGTGCAGTTCACTTTGCAGGTGAGAATCACACTGCAATGCAATTGCAAGTTGAATTATATTGTAACTGCAAATTGCATTGCATGCTTTAAATTGTAAGATGAATATTCAACCACCGTTAACATTCTCCGTTGATCACATTGAGCAGTGTTGGAT
The DNA here is from genome assembly GCA_006503575.1 of Baylisascaris schroederi. Taxonomy (NCBI): domain Eukaryota; kingdom Metazoa; phylum Nematoda; class Chromadorea; order Rhabditida; family Ascarididae; genus Baylisascaris; species Baylisascaris schroederi. Next base: position 125,598 of record QEWY01000142.1, on the reverse strand, counting down.
GGCTGCGAGACGAACACTTCGTTTTAGAAGATCGAACCTCAGAGACCAAAGGAAATACCAAATGTTGGTGGTTTTGGAACGGATATCGGTGGCATTCCGACATTGGAAACAAAGAAGGATGAGAGCGATGTTGCATTGAAGAGCTCTTTGAGCACTGATATTCCACAAACGTCTCAACTTCCTTTAGGTATATTTTGCTACATTTAAACAATGCAAATATGTATTAATCTCTTTTATGTCGTTTTTCGCCGAAACCGAAAAAAAAAATTGCGGATGTTATAATTCAGCGATTTTTAATAAACTGAACTCATGAGTAGATTAGATTTCATCACAAGCATTCGCAATTCTATTAAATTTTCAATTGATTCCGGTGCATTTTCAAGCCCAATCGTGGCTATTTCACAGAAAATGGACTTTCTGATTATCGATTCTTCTCAATTTGAACGGGTGGAGGAGGGTTGAAAAACAAGGGAGGGGTGGGTGTTATGATAAATGCAGCTTAAATTCTGTAGAATGTAAGAAGTCGCATAGATAAAATTTTGAGGCAGGATACTGGTATCGTCATCTCGAAAAAATGATAGTGATATCTTGTGCATTCGTGATATTAGGCATCTATTCAGTATTGAAGCATTCGGCATCTCTATATTTATATAGCCACTTTATGTCCCAGACTATCAGCAACCAAATTAGAAAATTATATCTGACTGCTTTGCTTTTTTCAATTCCTACATTGAAAAGTAGTCCAGGAGTTAAGCCATTAACGTTAAACCTCGAAGTTACCCCGAAATTTTAGAAGTTTAACTCTTCAGTGATGTCAATAGCTAGAAGAGAAGAACAAAACCCGAATGAAGGTCTGTGCGAACTGGTGCCTTAGGAAGATGAGGTCGAATCCGGAAAGGGTGGGAAACTGGATTTGAAAGGAAAGTATGCGGAAGGATGCCTAGAGAGAGGAATGTTTTTGAGGAACGGATGGAATTCGACCAGAGAGGCATGTTTTTCTGAAGCCTCTTTCACAGGAAGGAGGATTATATTCGGCTGAATCTTCCTTCATTCACTCATAGTCCGCAGATCAGAAATCAAAGAAACCTTTTCTTACAGATGATATGGAGACAAGAGTTGTGGATGATTACTACGATTACATCGAACGTGAGAAGACATCACGAGAATCTGAATCCGAAGAGAAGCCTCCACTGCAAACGACATCGATTTTGACGAAAGTTCACGAACAAGATCGAGTTAAACCAATAAAAACTGCTGATCTATCGACTGTACCGGCCGAAAACTCAGGTTCCTTAGATGTCATGAGCAGCGTTGTCGATCAACCAAAAGCACTCGCTCGTAGAGCAGCAGAGGTATTTGTTTATTCATCGATTCATCGATCAATTATTAGCAATGAAAAAAAAAACGAATCGTTTAGTTGCTGACGTATCTGAATTGATGGAGGTGGCGGATGGACAGGATGAGGGAAGGGAGTAAGGCAATCACCGGAACGGATACATTTGGACGTGAGGACGCAATCCTTTCTCGAATCTGGTTGACGGTGTCGCAGTTTCTGGTGGTTCTATTCTGTGTGTTTCGTAAAACTTACTCGAACATGGGGAACATGAGGTCGCTAGCTTAACAGATAACAAACCTCCTTCCTCCCCTTCTCTTTCCCTCCCCTTACCACTGCTTCGCGCAATTTCAAGACAGCGAGAATTCCGGTATAAATCAGACGCAGTTAAGAAAGCAACGCGAGTGAGTATGAACCCCCACGACGCATTATCAACCTATTCGAAAGGAAAGTGCGGTTTTACGAGAGCGCAAGAAAGCCCTCCGCCCACGTAGGATACATAAAAATACCTGTATTGGACAATCGGTAGAATGTATTCACTTCCCTATATTTCAGTTTCGCTCTTTCAACAATACAGCACAAAATTTTCAAAAAAAGTTCAATTTTTCCATCACAAATTATGTGCTCAATGGTCATAATGCGAATTGAGATGGAAAATGTTGCTATGCTCAGGTTTTTCTATCGTTAACGGCAAAATCAAATGCCTGGTTTAATTATATTTCACTATATCATGTACGAAACTTGGTATTTCGATGAGCTTTGATCCGATCGATAGGTAGAGACATTGAAAATTGTTCTCGACTAAGAAAAATTTGTGAAAATTATAGTGAAAAATATGCCGATTTAAATGTAAAGACAAATCATTTCATTTTTGTTTAGAACTGCGATCATCTTCTTGATCAGTTGAGTAAAGAGTTCCGACTTATTTCGTGCAAAAATAGTGGAAAAAAAAAGTTTTTGAAAAGATGAGACGAGTTCGAAAAGTTCTATTCTGAGAATTTTTATTTATATTGCAGTGGTCATGTGACGTAATATCTACCAAAAATAAATACAAAATATAAACTTATTGATCATCTTCTACACGTAATTTTGTTCCATTTGATTATCACCTTCACAAATAGTCGGTGAGTAAAGGTGCAATATAATTTGCATAAGCACAGTGTAAACCAAGCAGATTTTTCGGTTAAGGAAATTCTAGATCATTTTATGACGTGCCTTTTGCTCAATTACGATGCCTGATGCTCTAAGATGCTTCATCAGATTTATTCATTATTTTACGAGTATTTTTACGGATGGTCGGTCTAGTTGATTAAATTGCAAAAAGTACATATTGTGCTAAATTCTATAGTGCCTACTACTACTTGTTTTGCCAAATGCATTTTGTTGTGATAACAAACATGTATTTATTAGCATTGTTATAGGAAGCGTCTCTACATCAGTCATTAGCCGCATCGGATATCGATGAACTGATCAAAGAGATGAATTTAACAGAGCGGCAAGCAGAAACTTTTCTTATCATCGTCGAGAGGGTGGGCGAGCTCTTTTTCTCCTATTTTCCTTCCTGTACCTCATAGACATTTCTGAAATATGTTATAATTACTAAATACAAGTAAATACTCGTGCTTTTGTTATCACACACTCTTCTATTAATTGGCATCTTTCCCACATATTTCACATGAATTAAACGAAAAGATTTTTTTAAAAATGTTTTTTTTGTATGGCTGACATAAAATAATTCAACTGTATTACTGAGAAAAGAATCTTCTATGAGGTATAAATTTAGGAGGATTTTATGACAGGAGCCAATGAAGAAAATTTTTTTAGCAGTATGTAGCGTTTCAAAAACATGAGAAGAAATTTTCCTTCTTTTATTGTAAAGTTATGAGTTTATTAAAGGGTGAGGAGCCTTTCTTTCTCCTCAGAACACTTTTGCTAAGGATTATCGAAGTAGCTCATTGTAGGCGATTAGAAAATATGAAATGCATTTCCCCAATTTACAGCTTTAGTAGATGCTGTTTTTTCTGAATTTTAAGTGACTGTTTTTGTTTCATTGTAATAAAGAATAAAATTCAAAACAAGGCTTCAATTTGGAGTTTGTATGAAAATGAGACGAATTGAATATTTAAATGAAATAAAATTGTGGAAAATTGCATGTTAAATGAAGACAAGCATGAGGAGAAGTGTTTATTCGGGTCGGCTCAAAATAACTGAAGTTGTGAATTCTACTAGTGGAAAAAGCCTCCTGTCTGCAAATTTTCAATGTTGTGTAGACACGTGGATGCGTGCATGCATCCGCATTTGCATGTATGTGTCTGCGCGTGTGTGCGCGCATGTATATGTGTCTGTAAATAAGCACTTATGTGTGGAGGAAACTTTGATTTTATTTTCTATCTTGTAGAAGAGACCAAGACTGCGCTGGATTCATTTTCAGCAGAATATATGCATTTTCTGGTAGCAGATTTTTGCATAACCTAAGTTGATTCCACCTACTGGGCCGAAGTCCCGCCTCTTGAAACAGAAAATGAATCTGCAAGGTAAAAAGTGGGCATCTTATAACGTTTTATGGAGAACGCAAATGCGTAAAAACGGTGAAAAATTTATGCGACTTGAAGAGATAATAATATTTATCATTCTGTATTTAATGCATAAATTTGATGACATGAATCCTTATATGTTTCTTCAAGAGTTGAACAAGAATAAAAGGTATGAATAGGTAATGTGTATCTCCTGAAAAAAGTTAACAGAAAGCTGCACATCGAACAACATTATATTGGCTGTTGTTTTCGTTTCAAAGTTGAGTTTATCTGGTTAATGAAGGCATCTTTCAGGTACTCGAGGAAGAGTTAGAAAAACGTATGCCTATCGGGCGATCACGCTTCAACACAGTGAGCGACGTTGTGATGAATCGGAAGTCAAAGATGAATGGGATACGATCACGGGAATATCTCAGTAGTGATGAGAAGGTAGGTAATCTGGAATCCGACTCACTTACTTTGTGTCTTCTCTTGATGATGTTGTGATAAAATGTTCGAATAAATTTCTTTTCATAGCGGATCGGTGGACAAATGGACAAAGCAAGATTTAACAATGATTTGATTGACATACGATGAGACTACTTATGCAAATAATTATTGATATTTGAATGAATAGATTGAAGTCGATTTGCTTCATAAATGCATTCATGAACGAATTGGTTTTTAATCTTGAGCTCGAGCTAGAGGCAAATGACGTTTTTCGTTTACATTTTTGTCTATCACAAGTTTCGTTGATGAAGGTGATGCTCAGTAGAAAGGTGGTGAGAATATTGCCAGCCGATTGGAAGTAGCGAGGAGGAGTTTTATGACTTAATTGAAATTTATTTGAAAGTCCCCAATTACGAATAATATCTAGTAGTGACCTAAGTAATAAACTAGCTTGCCTTGCATCCTACAAATATTATATCCCCTTAATATCTATCTTCCTTCTCTGTCTTCACTGTAGAAAACAACAAAAAAAATTTTATTACTTCGTCTTTCCTTTTGTTTACCTTTTAAAATCGTTCAAAATTTTCCAGGTGATCGTCGTATATTATGTAAAAAATATATCACGAAGCAACTAGTAACTGACGAAACTATGCGGGTGGAAGATTATATTTATTATTATTAATATTGCTCACTTATTCACCTGAAAAAGTGTTTTCAGGAAAATGCCCATTTCTTCTATTCTGTAGACGATTTGGATAAGATAGAGCAGGACAGTAAAGTGGAATCAAATAACGGTTTGCATGAGCTAATCACTTCGGATATGCGTATCAAATTCGAGAAGGGAAGTGGTATTGAAGGTGAATTAAAACCATCAATCAAAATCTCCGACATAGACAAGGAAACGGGAACACGTCAGAGGAAACCGACTGTGAAAATTTCATTACCAGGTAATCCCTTCAGTGGTATTTCCGCCGCGACATATATGAAGCCAAAAATATGTGTTTCTTTAATATAATTCTATGCTGTAGGCACGTTGTGCTTGGTCATTAAAAAAGGAATGTTATGATAACATTTGCTATGCGTTTTCATACTTGCTCTAGCGAACGAATCTGCCAGTAGAAATTTGAAACATGAGTTTCAAGTAGCTCAAAAAATCGTTCGGGTCCTTCTGTATATATTTTTGGTATTGATTATGAATGGTCGATGAATGTGCTGCCGTTTGAATAGCGGACTGATGAAGCATTTAACCATCGTCTATTCGTTTGCTTGAGTGAAAGGCTAACAGCTAAGAAAGAGAGCATTGACGATTCACTGGGAGATAGTTGTCGTTCGTATTAAATGATCAAGTAGGAATCAATTATGAATTCTGCTAATGGCGTTCCGAATCCATATTTGGGTTTTATTAGAAATATGAAAGTGCAAGAAAAATTCCAGTTTTGCTGCTTTTAAATAATACGAAGGATGGCGGCGCTCTTCGACGACACTTTGCCGTCGCCTTACTCTATCCGCTGTCATTCCTCATTCCCCCTTTCTCCATATCCCTCGGCTTCCATTCTCTGCTTTTCTCTCATCTTCTTTATCTGTTCTTAATGGAACCCTTTCCTCTTCACATATTCTTTTTCCAGCACCAATTTTCCTCATATTCTCAATCATTTCTCTATAGATACCCATCGAAGCGCATCAAACTATAAACAAATGGAGCAAGCCGAATACGACAAGTTTGTTGGCAGCTATCGTAACCAATCCGCCCCGAGTGCCCGCTTACGTACCGTGAAACATCGCGGTAATGATCGTACTACAATGCCTAGCGTTATAGTAACTCAAGGAACCACACCCGCCCACAGTAAGCGTTCAAAATATCTTTCACATCTGTGCTAACTTTAGTACTACGATATTGCTACTGAAAAAGTCTTATTATTTTAGCCATGCTCGCATGAAAATCTTTCACTTTTATGCCATTACTAAGTAAGAATAATCTTTCTTTAATATTCTTTTGTATAATAATTTTAGTGCTTCAATAGTTGATTACTTAATGTTGTTAGTGGATAACTCCTTCAATAATTTTTCATCGATATGTGTAGCAGATATTTACCAATGAACGGTGATGAAACATCATAGTATTCACTAAATTTAACTCTTACATTCAACCAGTGATTGTTGTTGCTTCGTGGAAGTAGCAATTAAAAAGGCTTGTATTCCACAGAAAAAAAAGTTGTGTAGTACTGAAAATGTGATGTTTCTAGAGAAAAGTGAAGATATTCCTAGAAAGACTCTTGCCTTAAAACGGACAATTCCTGTGTAAAACTTTTGCAACGTTAAATCTCATGATAATAGAATCGGCATGTACCTTAAAATCATCAAATTAATTTTACTGCGGAAGGTGTATTTTTGTCAAAAGCGAAACTCATCATGAAATTGTTCATATAATTTGTATTTGAATTAGTTTTTAAATATAGAAATGTTTGCATCAATGAGCGGACTTTTCTAATTCTTACAATTCTGATTTATTCGTTCAGTTCTTTATTTTGTAATTTATTCATTAATTTTTCTGCATATCTCTTGCTCTATTCATCATCAACTTGACTTAAATGGATTCAGTCGATCGAGAATTCAGTAATTTCGATGGCAGGGTGCTTCAATTCATCCGCCTCAGTATACCTCCACCCTTGATAATTTTTCCACAATGAATTTAAAAAAGCGCACTAAATTGATCACTGTTTATTTGTTGCACGATATCGGAGAGCAGAGACTATGCAAGTTTCTCGATAGCAGTAATGTGTGAGTGTTGGTTAATTCGATATGAAAACGAAGGCATTGTTCAGAAGGAAGATATTAAATTGCAGAGGGTATAGTAGCTAACGGTGATCCCATACGTAATAATTGTCCAATATGTCTAGAGACTTCTCGAGATAGATATTTATATTAACACAGAGATAGCTGTTTAGTACTTAAACAAAATCTGTTTCATTAATGATGTGGTAAGTGTTATTCTAAATACAATTGCTGAAATAAGGCGTTGCTATGTGTGGTACTGCCGCTTCATCAAATACGATAGGAATAATCCAGCTTGTTGCGAAAATGTTATCCAAAAAGTTGCATTAGATTTCTATAAAATTCATTCCTTTAACAGTGATACCAACTCACCATTTGATATATACTGAAAAATACGATAATTCGCAGTGATTATTTGTGGCTTTTTATATAAAATTTCCGTATACGGTCCAAAGTTCACGAAATTTCGAGGGAGTTAAAATCAGCTTTGTTTGCAAATTCCCATACATCAGTTTGCATGCAAAACTTATTGTTCTAAAAAATTAGCATCTTCAGACGACTTCGGGACCGAAAACCGCATTCGAACGTCAAGTTCAAGACTTCCGAGAAAGACTTTGGGGTAATAATGGATTCGGTGATATAATAAAAGCAATTCAAAATGCAAATATCGGATTCTATGGACAGTTAGTTATGAACCATTTTTTCTTGTATCATTCTTCCCCACTCATATTAACGCTTAATCGTTTGCAATTTTTAAATACATTGTATTGCCACATGGTTTATGGCTTTCTGAAACTAAATAGAGACAGGCTATATTGATTGGCCAACTTATATACAGGAAATATTATTATTGAGAGTCCAATTTCTCTGGCGTCTGCTCAATCAAATCTGTGACCAAGGAGCTAGGAGGGGGAGTCTCCTCCCTGATTCCAGCGGTTGGCTATTGAACTTCGCTTGTATTCACCTGATTTATCTGATGATGCGTCCATTCACCAAGGGTCGGCACGATTCTGTCGAGTTCCGTTCGCTTACTTGACTATTTAGCAATTAACGTTTGTGGCAGTGACGTTCGGGTTGCCAGCCCTCTTGCCCCTTTTCGCACTTAGCGATAATGGTCATTGAAGATCAGAACGCAGTTGCCACTTCTGTGACCCCTGGGAACCTTTCTAGCTTGGTAGGATCTGACAGAGAATGCTCCGTCTAGACAATTTTCGTAGGAAAATTGAGGACTTTTTTGAGGGCATTTTGAATGAAGTTTTATTCTTGATGAGGCAATAATATATATATATATATATATATATATATATTCATTATTTAACTAATAACTAACCGGAAGGCATTTCTTAAGGTAGAAATGTAAATAAGCCTTGGCCATAGATCAATTGTGGATTGTGTTGATGGTGAAAGCGCTGTAAACATTTTAATAGTAACTTGCTTTGAAACGTGCGTATCATATCATCAGAACTTTCTAATATTAATAGAACAAATCTTGTAACTATCGTCGTTGATCGAAACGACCACCAGTAGATTATGTTCGGTCCTAACAAAGCATATCTAACTGATTAACTACCGTTGTATATTCTTTCAGGCCTACTTATAATCGTTATCAATCACGGAGGTGAATCACTCCAATAAAAAGTGGGAAAGCTCATTTTCTTTATTTGTACATAATTTGTTCATAAATGTTCATTGTGCAATAAATTATTGATTCATTTATCGGCTTCATTTCGTTAACAATGTTTGCGATCTTAAGATACCTAATTCCCCATATAAATAAGATGTTAAATTTTATCGATGTATATTTGAGGGTGATCATGGTGATCGTAGAACGCATATAACGATGTGATAATGATTGATCAGCAAAGGTGATCAGTGATCTCAGTTTACGATCTGCTAAAGATCGGAACGAAATATATATAAGCGTTATTGTTTTCGTGTGATAACACACAAGGTATTTTTGGCAGAACCGTAAGGTAGGGAAGTGACGAATCAAATACAGATCAGTTTTTGGATATGTTAACAATAGGCTTGCTACAAACGCTGAAGCATGTTCATATTCTGAGGTGAAATACCTCTTACATCATCGGAATTTTTAATAGAACAAATTTATTGACAGCCGGATTTTTTGAGGAAGACATTTATTCATGGCAAAAAAAACCAAAAATGGACGCAGCGTGAAATAACCATTAAGAGAGCGAATGGGAAAGAAAAAGGGAACGGTGCAAGTTTCGTAATTTTTTTTTAACTGCTAAAATCGGTCATCAAATTCTTCGAGGTATGAAAACGAGTGATATGGTGAATTCCAGAAATTAGAATCTCTATCGCTTGAGGCTATTTGTGGCGGTTGCCTCACAACGAAATCGATTGCCTCATTGCCGATTGGTCAGCTCAGGTTGATTTGGCTTGAGGTGAGCAGTTCGACGATTTTCATTTCCACGGATGATTCCTAATTATCTAAGATCGTTCTTTCAATGATAGAATATCTCGGGTACAAAGAGGAGAAAATTTGTTGACATTTTCAGGAGAAAAAAATAGACAGTAAGCGACGTGCGAATTTCAAATTTCATATTCAACCGCTTGAGACTTCTCCATCCAGCGATTTCACTTCACGTAATGTGGTATCCTCGGGTCCTCCCGTACCGGCAACAGGAACATTCGGGGGCCTGTAGTTCATTGATTCTGCTCACCAAGCACTCACAATTCACTATCAGGTAACAGTAATAAAATTTTTTTTCCTAAAAACCTATTGAAAGCAAAAAGAAATGCAACAGATAAATAATTGAATAGTAAGGCTTTCTTCGAAGCGCGAAATTGAATTAAGTGAAGATGGACAGTGAGAAGCAACCATTTGAAAGGTCTTCATGTTTTATACCTACTGTGATGTGATTTAGAACTTTTTTCACCTTTTCATTGAAAGTGCTGCATTATAGCGCTTGTATGAACTAGCGAAAGCTTACATGCACACAATAGAGGTTAAGCATTGAAGTTAACAGCATCAATAGTCGAATGATTAAAATTACACTCACATAAGTGACCTCAATTCAATCTCTTAGTGCGTCTCTAGCTAGAGAAAATTTAGCCTCAGGTGGATTCTTGTTAGCGATACGCTCATAGATCTTATCTGTTGTGTTTAAGTGGGACTTTATTTACTGGGACCTTCAAGATGAAAAGCCATTTCTGATATTGCTAAGAATTATGAAGTTGATAGTTGATAGTGGGAACAGGGATGGGCATAGAAGTGATAAGAAACGAATTCAAGCATAATGTCTTAGCAACGATTTTGTCCGTACCTATCCAATCCTTGGTTTTAACTACTATACATACAAAGTATTCTCCAGATGGCTAATGTATGAAAAAAGTACTCTTTTCAACTTACGGTTTGATTTCAGGTCTTCTATGATGTCGTTTTACACAATTAATGCCTGTTAGGGTGCATAAACACAAAATCTATAAAGGAATCATTCATCTTTAAGCAGTTAAAAGCACAAATATAGCAAATCAGAAGGCATCTCACGCGACAAAATGGTGAAGATTTATGCTTCGTAAAATCTTTTAAATCTCTTCTCTTCAATAAAATTTTCTGCTCTCGAACAGCACCTTCGACTCACCTGATTTTCGAAAGGAATAGCCCTCACCTGAATAATCTCCACTATAAATATCTGCTTCCTTTTCCATCGTGAAACACGAAAATGAAAAAAAAACTCAAAAATGAAAAAAAGCTATTTCCATATTTGTGAGCCTTAAATGCTGCTATTCTACTTTTTCAAAAAGTTTTGATTTCTTCCCATTCCATTTTCAATTGGAAGCCACTTCGTATTTTCCGGCATTCACGTTGTGGGATATTTATTCTCACCTATATTATTAGCGGCAGATTTGTCTCAAATATTATCATATTCCTGTTATGAGTATTTAGTGCCGAAGTAACATCCTATATCACAATTATGGAGTGTATATTAATGCTCATATACATGCAAGCAAATTTAAGTAAGAGAATAGACAGGTACGAGCAACAAACAAACAAATAAATAAGCAAAGAAACGAATAAATAAATAAATGTGTGAGTATATATATATATATATATATATATATATATTTATATATATATATATATATATATATATATGAACATGAACATATGAGCAAATAAACCTTATATAAATATAATAAATTATTATTATCACTGATATTCATTTTTATTCCCTGCTTAATTTGGTTACACATAAAAATGGATACTGAGTGTATATAAATGAAAAGTGATAACCGACCGTTAAAATTAAGAGTGCTAAAACGATCTCATAAGACGATTCCATCACATCTAACAGCACAATGCAACTGTACTCTGCGAACACAATACAAAAAATGTCGAGTTTTTCAACCGCATTACATTGGTTACTTGTTTTTTGAAAAATATATCTCTTATACTACAGCCAAAATACTAGTTAAGTTGCAAATTTATAAATAATCAGTATGTAAAATGAGAGAAAACTAATAGAAAATATGCTAAAGAGGCTGGCACAATATGGGTTTTTTCGTAATTCACTTATCACCAATAACACCTACTTCTATCACTTGGTAATAAATAATAAAAATACGCAATAATGCATCTCATTTTTGTTCATATAATCAGTTGCCCGAAAAAGTATTACACAAAGCATTCTTTTTTTCTCCCAACCAGGTGAAAACTGCGGCTCGATTGATGAAGAATATGATACGGCCGGTCATAAAAAGCGTGCAGATTTCTTGGCAACTTTAAAATAATTTTCGATGTTGACAAGCCAGCTAGAACTTTAGTTCAGCAATCGACCTATGAGAAAGATTTTACTTCAGAAACTTTTAAACCGAAGTTTCGCAGCTCTCGAGTTGAAATTTCCGAAAAGATATAACGGTGAACATATAGGCAGGTAAACAAATATAAATGCAGAGGTAACCAAGTACTGACATGCTTCGCGAGTGTATATTTGCACAGAGTGCGTAACAATTACTTAAATACCGTAAAACTTCCAACAGAACCCACAGGCAATAGGGCTTTAAAGAATATTACAGCGTAATTTTACTCGATCTTTGGATTTGTAGCTTCACTCAATGATAGGATTAATAAGCAAAGAGTTTTATTGAAGGCTTGTTGTGCAATATGTGGTGATTATGCCTCATATATGAGTGAGCATCTGAGAAGGGGGAGAGGGGGGTAGAATGAACTTAAAATAAACGTTCCCAAATTGCATTCGTCGCCCCATTCTCTCACATGTATTCTATTTAATTATATAACACAACAGTTGCTTTCAAATATTGCGCCATTACTGTTGTAAAAGTTTCTCTTATTTTCATGAAAAGCTTCAATTTTAAGGACCTGCATTGTAAACACCTGAAAGGCAATCAGTTCTGGTTTCCGCATTTATTATGAATTCAATAATCGATCGATTGATCATTTTATTGATTGATGGATCAACTGTTCATATTGAAAAATATATATTAACTGTTTATGCATTCGAATGAAAAATAGACCTTTTCTCTCTCAGTTGATGTGTATCGCCTAGGTGTGAACATTTCTCGCGGGTGAATTTGTTTCCATCGTTAAATTGTTCCATCGTTTAGTTGTGAGATAGTAGAGAAGCTTCATTGAGTATGCTTGAACACCACTAGTTGTTGCATTGAGCAAGCGAAAACCGGTTGGCGCTATCGCATACACTCATAGAACTCACTTAATCTTTTGCGAACAATCCTCCATCCACCCACATTGTCAACCGGAGTGTGCGTAAATTTACGGTGAAGTTTGTTGGAAAAAAGTTTTCCGCGCATATCTATTGCATTGTAGCTATCAGTTTCCTTCTGTTTCGCTCTGATTTCAACATAAGATAGATGAGTCTTGAAAATAAAATATCTAATAAATTGCTGTGCAATATCGTATTGTTATGGAGCGTTTTATCACTGAAGTATAAAATAAGCACTTTAACAATGTCATGTTTGATCTCATCTTAGAATGGCTGAGGAGACTGCGGAGAGCTTTTGTTGCCCCTCCTACCCCTCCACCTGCCAAGGATGAGTAAGTCTTCATCCCATTGTGGATCTGAGATTTTATTATGCTATGAAGATGACATATGGAGTGCGAGGTTTAAATGCTCTCTTTATAGGTTTGCGTCAAGTTTTTCTGGAAGCCGGAAACTGCAATAGTGAGGGCTTAATTAGGAGCGTTTTTTAGGTTTAATCTCTATAAATCTTACACTCTGACAGTCATTTTATGCTTTTTTTTTTTGCTAAGCGCGTTATTGCGACGTCGCATCTCTGAGTTCGTATGCATTTGTGTATTTGTCTGTCTGTCAGTCTGCTTATCTGTCTGGTAATTTCAAGTTGAGAACCACTGAAGTTAGGGTTTAAGGCCCGCCTTAGAATGATCTCCTGGAATTTTTCCATTTTGATCTGTCAAGTTTGAAGAGAGCAATAAATATTTATTTATTCGCTGCAAAAAATTTATATTCATTTCGAATTGGATAGCAGAAAGAAGGATCTTTTGTGAGCCAATTATTACGGACCTTTACACTATTTAAAATGTTGAGGCATGTAATTTTTGTATGTTTTGTCTTTTACTGATAAATGAATTGGTTAAACGAACAGATGCATAAAGCGCATACCTGCTGGCTTCTTTGACGTGCTTTTCCACTCATTTCTTAACAGTTTAATTGATGTCCTTGAGAAGTTAATTTTTTTCCGCCAATTCTCTAAAGAAAATAATTTAGGAATTTACAAGTAGGTCACCTGATTAAGAAAAAATTGCACTCGTTTCGCTTGTTTCATATTTTCAAAGATAGGAAATTATTTCGGTTTTCTATGAATACCGGTTTTTCGATTAAAATTTCGCGGATTTCGTTAATGGAATCTCCCTTAGTTATTTATATGCTAAACAGCGTAAAGTCTCTGTGATATTCACAAGGAAACAATAACTATTCTCATATCTTTTCAGTTGTTGCATATATAGGTTCATTCAGTAGTCAGCGAGTGAGAGAAGGTGCCTGAAATAGTGATACGTAAAGCGCACTGATGCGTGATTATTATGTGGATCTCTCAAACGGTCTCTATCGGTACCACTATGACCTTTATAGCGATTTTTAAGTATTAAGCCAGTATTATAGCCATAACCTGATTATGTTCATTTCATTTTCGAATTAATTAAACTCCTTTCTGTTTCATTTTACTGAATAAAAAAAATTTCAGGCATTTGATTATTTCTCAGTCTATAGTTTTACAATATCATGTAATCTAATATAACGAAAACAATTAAATGAAGTGAAAAATATACGAAAAGAAATGAAGATATATAATAAATTACTAAAATATACGAAAAATGCGCTATAAAATTGAAATATTCAAGCTAAGCATCAACAACAATCTTCTACAGATAAACTTTTCGAATTATATTTGTTTGTGAAATGGGCGAGAAATTACACAGCCATTAAACACGTGAAAGCAGCTGGAATGACAGAAAATAGCCATCACAATATATTGCTTTGCAGAGGCGGAAAAAAGTGTGACTTGAGAAGGTGCATCACAATCCATCTGTGAGCAACTGAAATGCTTCACCATCCTCTTTGCTTAGAACTTCAATTCGTTCTTAGTATTTCATATTTTCATGCTTTTGACTTGTGGAAATGAGAAGGAATCTATCGGACTGGAAGGCGGAGTTAAGCTATTGTTACGCAATAGCCTTTATTTTCAAATATACTTAAAGCATATTGCTCCACATCATTTTTACTATTTTCCACTTCGTTTCTTCTATGGCATTTCTTTCGTTTAAAATCTTTAGGATAAGAAAAAGTTAAATTTTCGTCAATTCACAACGACTTCAATATGGCCAATTGCAATTCTCTATATATTTGTGATAATAGGAAACTTGCAGCATAAATACTTCTTTGCAATTTCTTTCCGCTGAATTGTATTGAGAAATTGTTGCTGACTTTGAATGTGTTTCTTTTTTTTGCAAAGAGAAAACACATTTTCATTTGATGAATGGGACCTGTTGCATTTTGTGCAATCTTGCAAATTTTGCATTTGCATATGCAATGCGCATTGTTGCATTTTGTGTCTATGCATATATTTGTGCATATTTACCTGTTTGCTAATTTCAACTTGAAAATCCACTCAAGCTATGGTTATGGAATTTGGTGGATTCCACGTACACCATCAGTTCACATATGGCATCACCTTTAACGCTCATCTATGAAAATTGAAAAGGAA
The DNA here is from genome assembly GCA_006503575.1 of Baylisascaris schroederi. NCBI lineage: Eukaryota > Metazoa > Nematoda > Chromadorea > Rhabditida > Ascarididae > Baylisascaris > Baylisascaris schroederi. The sequence goes on along the minus strand of QEWY01000142.1, from coordinate 110,304 downwards.
TCATAGGTATTTGAATACACCAGAAAATTTGCATACATTTCGTAGCAATCGAATTCTCTTTTTTTGCATCGACCGAATTATGCAAAAGCAAATCTTCCGTGGAATATTGCCCAAACGTTGAATCAGTTGAAATAGCAGCGCATTTTATCTTGCTATTCATTAGTAACCCATGAAACGATTGGCCATATTGACGGGATAAAAGAACGCATATCGTGCCAGATCCTTTGGCCACTTCCCCGCTGGTTAAATTTTATTTGAAGAAAAAAACCGATCAAAAAAAAATTCTAGAGAAACACATATTTCAAAGCTAAGAGAGACACATATTTTTATCAACGGATTTAAAGTGCCCGTTTGCCAATCGATGCTCTCAAATACGCAGTCAGTTGAATTAAAAGCCGAAGCAACGTTCTTAGAATGTAATCTAAAAAAACGTTTATCTTCTCCTGCAAAAAAAGTGTTGTTCGGATGCTATTTGAACGTTATTGATAACATACTGCTTAAATATTATTTAAATGAAAGTATTCAGCCTATATTACTTAATAAAAAATATTATTTATATATTACCTGAATAGATGCATTGACTGCAAATTAAATAAAATCTAAAGTGTTCTAAACTTCGCAGAATTCATGTGAACTACAGGAGAGAGCATTTGATGTTTTTGTGCGGGAATATTGCTCACAGCTGCGTGCCATCGTTTATTACACTTGTTGGCGAATTCCTTTTTTTTCTTGCATTGTTATTTCGAAGTGCAAGCCTCACAAAGTGTTTCAACGATGCCCAGCTAACATTTAAATCGATTCCTTAGGTTGTTCTATCAGCTGATTCTGTAAGTGATGCTGAATTGCAGTATTCTTTTGAAGAGCACATTTGAGCCCTCTAGTCTAGTATACCTTCATCTCAGTTAATAATATTTGTCATTTTTATCGATTATATCACAATATTTTTGAATAATTATTGAGCTCTATCTTCAGTTCCATTTTCATTTTTTTTCTTCGTTGCTTTTTCACTTGATCACAGCAATGGTACCCTTTTAAGAAAACTTTAAATTACAGAAACAGACCGAGACTACTTCCCAGTTTCGCCCATACTTGAAACATTGATTAATTCTTTGAAGCAATCACTGCGAGTAACTTTATTATCGATTGGTCTTGCTGCACTTGGAATACGCGATAAATAGCAGTCGCTCAATGGACGAAACATGTTAGTATTTAATCAGTTCATAAATTTTATCAATTAATTTATTAATTCTTATTCAGTCATTAATATTTCTTATTTCACTGTGTGGTTGGTACTGATTATCGATATTGAAGAGCAAAGATTTCAATCAAAATCTCGATTCTGTGCGAACAGAATAAAAGCTATTGGTAATCGACATTTTTTTCTATGGAACACGCGTGGGATGTTAGAAGGATTCATTGAAATGATGATGAACGTTTTTGCGTAAAGAATGATCCATTGGTAATTCTATCTCATTAAATTAGTCGTTGTCCACTCGAGACGCATTGTGCCACTTGAGAGAGCGGCATGTACTATTCGATCGGTCGAATATGTTCGAATTTTACATTTGAGTGGTATAGATTGAATTAATGCACTTAATAATGCAGCTTTTCATTACAGCTTCAAACTCGACTGTTGTATAAATAGGTATGCGTCGATGATGCAAGGGACAAGGTAAAAGGGGTAGACAGGCTGGCCAGTTTCCTTTGGCTTCGCCTACTGGTTCTGAGCGATTTTCAAATTCTATCGCTCAGAAGTGAAATATCTTCAACCCTTCGTTCCTTTTGCCCTCATTTCATTCTCATTTCCCTTATAGACCTAACAAAATTCTTTTTTAAATGTAATATTGGTGTAAATACAACATCGCTCCATCCGCTCTTATTACTTTCGCTTGCAAATTTTCCGGAGATCTCCCATAGCCATTTGCCGGATCATAAATTGCAAATGGAGAATTAGCAAAGTTTTTTTTTCATGTCTTTAATATTGCAAATTAAATCCATTTACCGATTAATTTTTCTAGCAGTTCAGTGAACAAGGTCGCATAGAGCGCATGATAAAACAGTTCAAAATTTTTGCTTTATCGTCTGGTTGTATATGCTGATGATCGTCTTGCTATATATGCTGATCTTGTGTCGTAAAATCTCATCAAAAAGCAGCGATTGAGTTGCTCAGCCTCTAATGTGCTATTCGATGTTCATATGATGTGTGCTTATCTAATCTCGCTCGCAGAGTGATAGCATAGAATAGTGGTTAAACTTTTTAATATTGGTAGTTTTGTTGCCTGGAATATTTTTCTCATTTAATCCGTTCAATCGCCAAAAAAGCTGAAATGATAGCAAATGAATAATATTGTTGGTTCCTAAAAGAACAGAGAATATTTTCAAAAGATTTGATTTTTTCATTGTTCTATGTCTTGTCGCCTACAACTTTCCACTGAAATTTATTGAAAATTTTCGTTGGGTTTTTTTTTTTTGCAATCTCCGCTGCCCTAATTCTTTCAGATTTCCATAAATTCGAAATAAATCCCATAAAAAAATTTATTAATCAGCATTAACCTAAAAAACAGGCCGTTCATTGATGAAAAAGTCAAAATCGTTAATTAAAAATAGACGTTATTAATAAAAATTTCTTTTTATTTTGCTTTTTCAATGGTGATTTTCAATTATATTAATATTAAATATGCGGAGAGAAGCGATTCGTTGCAATTTTATATTTATTCAGTATTGTGGTTCATCTTTTTTCTTCACTATTTCTGTTTTTATCAATATGAATTTCGAAACTCTCTTCTTCATCATAGGATCGGTTAATAGCAAAATTTTTGCTCTAAAATAGTAATAATCTCAGTGCTAATTTGTGGAGTAATATTTTCAATAACCGTTGGGTGATTTTGAAATTTTACTTATGAATTGATGCAGAAAATTGAAGAAATATTTTCAGATTTGTGATGTTGAGTGCTTTCGTTTTTATTTCATTCTTCAAATTCCTATAACATTTGAATGCCTTTTTCAAAATATCTCCAAACTTCTAGAATCCTAAATATTTTTATTCATTTTTCACTGTCTCTAATCATAGGGTAATTGTGTGAAAATATTTTTGCGGTGGGATCTTTGGATGTCATTGCCACCCATTTGCTATGTTTTGATATGAAACTTCCTCAAGTTTTATCAGTGAAGGAGGCGCTTTGTTTGCGAAAAAAGTTTATGCAAACATACAATCGTCTCATTGGAAACAGCAGACGTTAAATATTTTGGAATTGATTAAACAACTTCTTACTAGTGTGAATAAGGAGGGAGGAGAAGGGACCTAAGAGTGCATTTCCTCTAGTATCCCCACGTTCAGTGGTCAGATCAAGCTTGAACGTCTGATGCTTTAATCCTTATTCTCCTCCTCGGAGGGAGGGGAGAGGGAGCGGACGCGTGGCGCAGCCTTAACCGTGCTATAGATTTTTATCTTCTAGACCTATGGAAGGCGACTCAATCTTGGCATGATCGTTACATTTCCCCACTCAATGAAATGACCTTCAATTTGGCCATTTTTTGAACCATCACATTATTTACTGCTCATGAGGGTCATTAAAAATTGTACTGTTCATTTATATCTTCTCTTCTTCTCATATTCCAGCCATTCTTTCTTTAGTCTATTCTTTCTTTCACTGGCAATTCTTCTCTAACCTATCCGATTAAATTTTCACCTCTTGTTTAAAGTTCATGACGAAAATGATAGGTAGTTGAAATATATGTGGCAAGTGAAGATAGTCATATGTGAAGATTTTCATCGAATCAATGTCACTCAGTCGTATTTGTTGCACTTTCCATTTGAATGTCGTTTTTCATTTCACCACAATCGATTCGTCTTCTCATACGTTTGCAATGGCCTCATTTCATTGTTACTGAATCCATGCACTCGTACGTCTACTGTGTATCTATCCCAAAGGGCAGCAACTGTCCTTTCCATCGTTAGGTATATATGCTTTGTGATGTTTAGATTCCGATCTTACAGCCGTTTAGTCAATCTGAAAAAATTCGAAGGAAACTGTTTGATTTTTGCATACAATATTTATGGTTATGCTGGATTCCTTTATACTTTTCCTATGCATTTACACTGTTTGCACAAAATTTTTAGTCTTAGACGTTTATGCAAATCATCTTGCGTTATGATAATTATGCATATATGTGCATGCATACTTATTATAGGTACGTATAATATAAGTGTGTCTGTTTATCCCTCATTTTATGAATCATTGAAGGTAGATTTGCGATATTTTGGTGGCTAAAATGCTATGCATTGCATTGAACTGTAATATTTTAAAATCCAAAAAACTATACATATTTTACATTAGTCAAATTTTAATTTGTTCACCTATCGAATTATAAAAATGGCAATCTTTGCGGGCGGCATGAAAAGAAAAAAATGATTGAAGAGGGTACAGAAATTTTTTGAATAGAATATCCTTTTTCGAGAATTAAACTATGCAACTTTTAATGATAGAACTATTATTACTCAAGTGAGAAATTTGTTATCATGCTATTAAAAAAATTGAATGCAGATTATTTCCTTTAGTGTTGCTCGAAATGCCAACGCTCTTTTCTTTTTCGCTTTTCTTTTATCATCGGCGGTGAATATTTCTTCGAGAAGTTTTCACTTAGAATGCCATTATTTACAATGAAATCGTTCGCTGATATTTCAATCATTCATGTTTTGAAAAAAAAAAATAAAAAAAAAAAGTATTTCTTCGAGAAACGAAAGTGATTTTGTGTAAATTCTCTGCATGAATTTTTTTACGTTTCCTTTACCCTCATTTTCTCTCTAAATACATTCATTTAAAAAAACTGCTGACAATGTGGAATTTCTCAAAGATTTTCACAATTGTAAAATTGGTGGGTTTTTCTCCACTATTTGAGGTAGACGAATTAATATCGCATGTGTTGAATTATCGAATATCCCAATCACATAGCGCTAGAAAAACACAACATTGAGATACGTGCATCTATCTATTTGGCAATTATTCATTATTCGACTGGAAAATCTAAGAAAAAGACTTATTTAATTTTCCGTCATTGAATGAATATTTCTTAATTCAGATGGGTTAGTTTTTCACATATTCATTAAAGCGTATTTGCCCAAGCGAATTACCTCAAAAGTCTGGCAATATGCCAAATTTCAACTCAACAGATTCAACATATTGCTAATTTTTAAGCGTTAATAAAGTTAATAATTTTAATGTTGTTACATTATGCTACTTTTTCTTCATTTATTTGCTGTTGATAATACAACTATAAGGGTGCGAATATTATTTAATTCTATTATAATATCGCGATATGTTCGCTGCTTAGCATCAAACTTCGATAGTGGAGTCCCACCGATTACTGAGGCCAATTATCATTCATATGAACAAGTGAAACAGTTATATTCATTAATAAGGCGAGAGAAATAAGCACTTGCGCTATGTGATGCACAACTTTGCCAACTTATGCCCAAGCGTTTTTTTTTTGTTGTAAATTCGACTCATGTTGTATTGCATTCCCTTATTTCTAAGATGACAACTTCTTTGATTTGGCTAATTTTGTGCTATGAAACCTAGGAGGTAATGCAAAAGGGGAATCCATCCATGTATCTGAGAGTAGGGGTACGTGGTCAAGAAAGTGGGAAGGGGGGGGGTGGAGGAGGGATGAAACCGTATATGTTATAAGACAATCAACAATAGATCTCTAATAAATAATATGAATAAGTGGTAGAATTGAATATGTGATTTAGTTGCACTATTGAAAAAGTAGATGCCACATTTGTGAGAATTCTGTAGCAAAGCGAGCGTAATTCTCCCATCAATGTCACTTCTAAAAAATGATTCTTTAGAGGTAGGACAGAATGCATGGAAAAGAAGTTGGTATTTTCGAATAGCTGGGAAGTTTAGCTGAAGGTAGGGAATCGTTTGTTCTATAGGGCAACGAATTCGGTTGATGCATCTTGATTTGCTTCATTCACCTTGAGTTAGATATGATGCCGAAATTTCTCAGAAAATTTAAATTTGGCAGATGTACTTAAGTGAATCAGAGACAGAGAAGGAGGTAAGGGAAGAGGGATTTATGGGATTTGTGAGAGTTGGAGTGAGGCGGAGTGAGGATAACGAAATCGGGGATGCTGTGAATCACTAAGTTGTTTGGGGCATCGTTGTTGGGTCGTTCACCTCAAATTGCTTCACGCATTAAGCAGGTAAATATTATTCACTTCCAACGGGGTCGAACGTCTAAAAAAATTCCCCTTCAATTTTCGTTTAAACGATTCGCGAACAAAATTGTACCCAATCTATACGCGTTACGTTAATTTACGTGCAAGAGAGTTGTTCGTTGACATGCATTTTTCTCAAAATTTTCACTACAATTTAAATTTAAAAAAAAAAGAAGAAAACACCGCTAACATAATGTGCTTATGTTTATTTATGGTGAGCAGAAGTATAGATGGATTATATAAAGTAATGACCATTATGATATAAATTATTGTTGATGTAGGGGGGAATTTAATGAAAAATACTGCCAACGTTTTGAAAAATCATGCGTTAATTTGTTGCTGTTGCTGGGAACAAAAGGTAACATTTATGCTGGTAACGGACGCTTTGCCTATAATTATTCAGTAATTGTCCAAAATTTGTCCAAAATTCATTGAGTTGCTGTTGCGGTTTTATGTATGAAATGCATTCTGCATTAAATATGTCATCAAACATATACGCATACATCATAAATGTATGTGTGACGTCATATCTATGTACGTCATACTGCATTTATGACGCCATATCCCTGTACGCCATAAATATCGTCAACTATGTGTGTCATCCCTGTACTGTGACGTTATATCTATACAGATCAGATATGTATGCACGGAGTGCGAATTTCATCAAGTTGCGAGCAGAAGTATAGACGGATATATAATAAACTAATGACGTCATCACCTAGTGTGGTTTTTTAGAGATTCCCACTACCGAGTGATTGTTTTATTTGCTACGATATTATTTTTGTGATATTGACAGATGGCTGGGTGTATTAGGGGTGCGAATTAGCGATAGTAGCTGACGAGAGTATATCCCAGTTTAAAGCGCACGCTATTTGCATTAAATGGTCCCTTATACTACAATACTTTCATGTGCTCTCATATTAATAGCTGTTCACGACATTTCACTGTCGCATCTTTGCAATCTTGTTTCTTAAATTCAAAAATTCCAGAAATTAATCGCATTCCCAGAAATATCACGGCAACAGTATATCTGCAACACGATCGTTGTTTGATGTGTTACCAGTCATTTTTGATGCGAAAACAGCCCCGCTTATTGGGGATCAATGGCCTCCCAAATATTCTAATTTGTTTTCTTTTTTGCATCGCGCACAGCGATTAATGAAAAGTTGAAGAGGAAAGGGTTTAAGAGGGGTGGGGGAGGGGGACGGGAAAGGAAGAGCGCGATTGATTTCTGAACTACATTGCTGCTAACATTCCATCAGAATAACCTCAGAGGTCATCTCAGTTTAATAACCTCAAAGGTGAATTAAGATCGAAAATTGCTCGATTCATTCTCTCGCCGGCGACCTAATCATAAATAAAGCCTTTGATAACTTCAAATGAATACTCTTGTGGAACAATTCATTCCCCGTGATATCTCTTCCGGTATGTTATTGCCTCTGACTTCTCCACTAGCTAATCTTAAATACAATCAGAACATAAACCAAAACTCTGAGCGTATAAAAAAGAAAGTACCTTGATCAGACCCATGAAGTTAAATTTTTCGATCCTTTATTGACATCTTTTTTTGGCGTCTGCGAATCTTCACCGATTGAAGTTGGCGAGCAACTAACCATTTCTCTGAGCACGCATTCAACCGAAAAGGACAGCGGTAGATATTCTTCTGATAACGCCAAATAACTATTTGATTTATTCTCCTAGGTCTTTTCTTTCGACGTAAATTACTAAAACTTCTTTTCCAACTGCACTTTTTAAATGCCCTTGAGTGATTTCGAAGGGTGCTGCGAGAGGAATAAACGTCTTTTTAGGGGTATTACATTGGAAAGATCACTCCATTTAAGAAACATTCCTTAATCGCTCCATTTAAGTTCTTCTTTTTTTCGATAAAATTACTTAAATTAAAAAATGAAAAAAAATTTCCATATTCATATATAAGGATGTGAATTTTTCTAGAAGCCACTTAAATTACAATCAAGTACAAGTTTTGTTGTCAGTAATAAATTGAAAGCGTCTAATATAGGTTCAGCTAGGCATGTAGCACAACCAGCCTCTCAAATACACGCTTTTAAGGTGAGAATTGATATATCGGAAGTAGTATATAGTCTATTCATTTACAACTGCAGGTTGATTGAATTTTATTATAGGCATTGATAGGTTGTTACTAGAGTTTCATTAGCTTACTTCGAGCTTCAGCACGTGCCTTTCGATTCCATTCCAGCAACTAGTGCCATAAATTTGTGAATCTACCCGGCATGTAACTTCAGATTTCATAGGTTTCCGATCTGTTCCAACTCCACGAAAGATTTGCATTATTTCCGGTAGTATAACGGGAATTCAATAATGAACTAATGAAGGGAATTCACTGAACTCAATAATTTAATCAGTTTTTATGTCACAATTTCTATTCAACTTTTCGTGCTTCATGCTGTTCCTTCACTCATTTAGGCTCATGGGTCTTATTGCTCTGTTTAGTCTATCATAAATGTTATATAAATTTTTGTATCGCTAATTGAAATCCAATTATCAAAAGTGCCATAAATGAAGAGCTATAAGTGGGACATTTGGACTACTTATAGACATTTCATAACTTTATCCTTTTATAAATAAATAAATATTCAAAGGTGGCTTCGTTTTTTAAATTATTATTTGATTGTGCTCATATTATCTCGTCAATGGCCTCATATTTCCTCGTCAATGATAAACGTTGAATTGACGACTCATTTTCGCTTTTATTTATTCGAAGCACTCTTGAAATTAGCCCAGCTATCGAGATTTTATTTTATTTTATTTTATTTTATTTATTTATTTTATTTATTTATTCATTTATTTATTTATTTTTTTGCAAACTGAAGCATAAATAACTCATAGTGCTTTAGATTCGTTAAACGTGCGAGTTATCTTCTCACTCAACGAATTCACCTTTGTTCTATTTGTCTGCGTTGATCAAGTATAATGACATAACAAATCGCCTAGATCAAATTATATATATATAATTTTCTACCTATACTCACTCTAATTTGCAAAAGCAGCCATGTTTTAGATATCTATGTATTTTTGAATGTTCCACGTATGGCGGTTAATTGTGAAAGAGTACGCGTCGCAGGTGTGATGAAGTAAATAAACGCACCTGAAGTGAGCATAGAAGCGATGTGCGGCCGTTTGGTTGATGATAGAGTTTACACAGTGGCATAAACGCAATGTTGATCAAACACAGCTATTTTCTGAAGGGGGAGACAACCATCCAATAGCACTTACATCTTTCCACAAATATATTCATTCCACTGACCCTCCATATAGATAAGTGATACTCCTTCACTGATCGAAACACTCCACGAGCAGTTTTGATCTTTTACTGAATTCCATCGTGCCGTTGGCGTTGTTTATCTCTAGAGTGTTGTTGAAGCCTGCTTCGTGGTATTCATATCGATTGCCTCTCCACCATCGTAACGCAAGTGATTCTCAAAGAGCACTTTCGCGTCGCCTTTGAATCTTTGTGCGCAGTTGTCCTTTGCTTCGTTTTAAATCTTTGTGTGCATTTGTTTTGTTGCTTCGTTTTAAAATATAGCCCTGAATTGAGCTTCCTTTTGTAAGAAATTGACGTCATCTCTCTCTAGATATGTTATATTTTTTAAGCACGTCGTTTAGGTCGTAAATTGCCGATTTCCTATTGCATCCAATTACTGTAAAAAGAATTCAACTGAGCTGGGAAATGCACAATTTTTATTCGTCATTCAAGCATAATTCTGATAAATTATGCATTTTCTGGGTAATTATATATATATATATTGTTGTGCTTATGCAAGCCATATTATGCGCTTGTTTTAGCGTATTGCAGAAGAAAACCATTCTATGCGTTTTTTGCAATTGTTTTTGGGAAAACGTATTATGTTTTTAGGAAGTGGAATCCTAATGATTTTTTAAACCTAATTTTGCCTCCACTGATTATCTCGTTTACGAGTTGTTGGCACTTAAAGACGTTAACTGGTATTTAAAAGCTCTTCTACAGCCGATTAGGTGCAGGCAAAACCAAAAAAGAAATAAATCAACAAGGTGGTTTACTTTTATTTTTTAATATTTTGGTGACCGGTTGTTTCATTAAGATGAACTATTAAAAAGCGCATATCATGCCATCATTATCGAAGATGTGTTTTCCCACTAAATGAAGTAATTCATTTCATTCAGATATGAAAATATCTCAATTGGGCTGTCTAGAATGGAATAGTGCATATCGAGCAGTAAGTGAGTGTTGCGTATAACGGTGCATAAAATGTACGACCTTGTTTTCCATTCCCCAACAAAATATTTCTTGTTTTCTCCTCTTCTTTTTTTTTTCTGCGAAGCATTAATCACATTTCGAAACGCTCATCACTGATCGTCAATATGTTGAGAGGAAGTTGTCTTTTTGATAGAATATTGTCGAACTGGGAATTAAATTTTCATAAAATATTCAACTTATTCCACTTAAAAAGATTTTATGAAATCTCAGATTAAATCTTCTAGGGTTGAAGATATGAAAAAATTATAGAGAGGATATTCCGCATAAAAAGAGTGAACTTATTGAGACGTTTCATTTCTCAGTAAGTAAAAGTTTAAACACTAATGAGTTGAGCTGGATTTCACAACCGCTCGTCATGCTTTGGGTGTTTCATACGTTGAAATGAAAATTGGTCGTTCAGTGAAGTTGAAATAAGATTTTGGTGATTCATGAAAAATGACAACCAATTTAGGGAATGACCACCATAAATAGGAGCAAAAGAGCAGGAGATTTTTGAGGCCGTAGAAGGTATTGCTCGATGCGTACCTCTGGTTTTGCTGGAAATATCGCTTCAAGACGCATATCTGACGTCTATTATTGTTGAATTTTCATATAATTTCGAAAATATTTGCTTTTTTTATAAATTCAAATCGGATCTAACTCATCTCATCTAATAATTACCAATTCAAATATATTTGTTACGTATAAATTCATATATAGTTAATATATTGAACAGTAATTAAATAATGCTATCAAAAAAATAATCTTTTAAAATAATATTTGAGGGCATTTGATTCGTTGATGCGAATAGTGATGCTTCAGTGGTGTGCTTTTCCGCAAACTTACACACTGATATATGAGCCAACGAGAATTAGACGATGTGAAATCGTTTAGAAAATTGGACGAAGTGTGAAAGGTTTCTATTTATTGTCGGCCTCTGTATAGTGCGCGAAATTATTGGTCAAAAAAAAATTCACTGTAGAAAGATGGCCGGATCACTGCTAAACAACCGGCTGTGTCCGAAACGACGAACATTTTATAGAGAGAAAGAGAGAGAGAGGAACCAGAGAGAGAAGACGACAAAAAAAATAGAATGTATAAAAAGAGGTGAACAGACGAAATAGAAGGAAAGTTTATTTTGAAGAGTGCAAAATTTTTGGAGGTTACTGCCATCATTAAGGTGCATTAATTGCTGGCTGACGCTACCTCTCACTGTATACGTGTGTCGCACCGCAACGCGATGCCGACTTTCCATATGTAACATCGCCATTATATTACCCACCAGCTCTTGGTTGCTCCCTGTTGGTCACACGTTGCACTTATCGTTGCATAGTTACGCATATGCCGACCCTGTCTGCCTCGGCAGGGCCACCTGGCTGCCACTTCAGCTGCTTTTTACAGCTCCGCTGTAGCTCCATCGGACCGTCACTTTCAGTGTAGATCCACCCAAACACCATTTTAGCTCTTCATCATCACGCTTCAACTTCATCTAACCAACAGTTCCGCTCCAACATAGAAACAGCCGACTGTTGCTTCAGCTCCCCATCGTTGCACTGTGGCTCTACCTTATCGTCACTTTCACTCCAGCACAGATCCATTCGTCTGTCACTTAAGCTTCCCCATCGCTTTGCTTTAGCCGTATCCGACCGTCACTTTCGTAACGCCGTGGACCTACTGACTGTCACTTTTGCTGCACTATGGATCCATGCGTCCTTCACTTTAGCCTTCCATCGCTGTGCTTTAGCTCCACTTTACCGCTACTTTATCTCCATCATAGCTGCATCTGATTGCCACTTATGCTACATGTCGATTCGGCCACCTATTTCAACCTAACGGTAACTGTCCACCTTGCATAGCCATTTACATAAATAGTGAGCAGTTCAATTCGTTGCGCATGCTAATTTTGTGGAGATTGGCTTCCTGGATCTTCTGCTTGCTTGCCTCAGATTACCCTTATCATCTATCACGCACTTTTACAATTATTTCTTTCGTTATTCATTCGAGCAGCGTACCGTTACCAATTCAGGACACATGTCTAGGGCACACGACAGATTGTTCATCTACTTATCTTTTAGCTTATTGTTAAACAATTCTTTGCTCTTGTTATAGACCTATCTGTGACCGCAATTTGTGATATTCAAGGGAAGAGGCAAAATTTTACTGGATTCAACCATAAAATCCTCTTTGCTTCGCGAAGATGCAGATATCTAATGCTGTCACCCATGCTGGAAGAATCTAACGGTGGAAGAAAAACTGTCAAATTTCTCCATCCCTTTGTCTGTCTCTGTCTGCCCACCCTGCCTGTCTGTCTCTCTGTCTCTGTCTCTGTCTCTGTATATATATATATATATATATATATATATATGCAATAAGGAAACCATTGAAATGAGTAGAAATAGACAATGTTTGGTGACCGATATAGGAAGCTTTGTTTGAGATAGTTTGAGACATGGAGTGCGATATCGTTGACAATTAATGAACCGAAAATAGTGTCCGATGGATTAGTTTCATCATCAAAAAACTTCATTTCTCTTTATTTTGCTTCTAAACGAACAATACGCTAAGATTAACCCACTTGTCATCTCAAACGGATATTCTTAACTGCTGTCCTTTATTTCTTTTTTGTGTTTAACCAAATAGTTCGGAGAGCGAAAGGGAAAACGATTCAAGGATGATGTTATTCGAAGAAATTTTCTAACGAAATCTCTAAATTATATCAATGTAAACCGTAAAGTAAATGATATTTTCTCATTTGTTTAATTATCTTACATTCTTCGGTTCATCTTACTATTTTTGAAAGAATCACTCGTTATTCTCTAAGGCTCTTAAACTTTATAAAAATTGCTTTACTCAATTTAAAGACAATTTGCTTTATTCTGAATCATACTTTATTGTACTGTTTTCTATACTTGCGTATTGGCTTGTTCAATGATTTCATTCTAATTTATTATTCTGTCAAAAAAAACGGTTATCGATGTAAATACTTGCGCTTTTTTTTTGCTTTTTTTAAAAGTTTTTCTTTTTATTGTCGAGCATTTTTTATTATCGTGCGTAAATGAATCAATAGCGTATTTTGTGTGAATTTAACGAGGTTCGCAGCAGTGAAATTTTATTAGCATAATTGGCACCTAGAGAGGTATGTTAAACTTTGCTTTGTTCCTACAAACCTTGAAGTCTTAAATATCTTATTGGTTAAAAAAAAGCCTACAATGATTTGCTGAGATGTTAACTTAACGCCTAGTTTGTATATGCAAGCTTTTTATTGTGTAGCTGAAGCTGACTGAGCATTTTCTTTTCAACAACCAGTTGCTTCGTTCAAGAACACTAATATTCGTTGGTTTTTTTTTTTTTTTTTTTTTTTTTTTTTTTTTTTTTTTTTTTGCTGTTTCCTTCATATGTTAGTGACTAATTTAATCGATGTGTTATAATGCAAAAAATACAATAAACTATTTTGTATCTATGTATATCGTCCATATTTGTTGGCGTATTATATTTTAAAAGGAAATGATTTTTTTTTCATAGTAGATTTGAAGATTTGTGCGATTACGGCTGATGCTTATTATAAAGTACGACTTTTAAGGATTTCAATTGCTTCGTTCATGAAACATTTATTTTATTTTTTCTGTTTCGTAAATTTATTTTTAACATTACTTTTACTCTTTCTGCATACTTGTAATCTTGGGATTCCATTCCACTATAGTCTAGTTCTTCGAGAAGATTGTCTAGATATTGCTTGATTATTCACACCAATTTAGTTAAAATCTCAACGATCTTATGCTTCATCATTTAGTCGATTTTGCTTCTTTTCTGTTCCTCGATATTTAAGAGAATGGTCGAATTTCCTGAATTTTGCAGATCATTCGCATACTGCTGTTTACAGTTTTCTACAACATGGGAATGTCTTTTGTAAGCCATTCCTGTTACTGGTTGGAATAATCTTTTTTTTTTCATTTGGGCTGTTTATAGAGCGTTGTTGCATTTTTAGATAATAGTGGTCATATTGCTTTTAGGTAGTGGATGTTTATGGAGCCATGTTTTGAAATCTTAGAGAAGTTTCAACGAAATATGCAAGTTTATTTGGCACAATCTTGTTTCTGGCAGTTGTCTGAGTGCTCTTCTCAAGGCTTCACTAAGCTTATCTGAGCTTCAGTATTTCGACTATATGAGCACAATAATCTGAGTATCGGCTATCTTAGATAATTTAATCACTTAGTTGAGAGAGGATTTATTCATTTGTTGTCGGAGACCATATTTGTTAGAGATGATCTCAGCTTCGTTCAATTACATGAATTTTTATCCAATATATCTGCCACAATTTTCACGACCTCTTCTTTTATTTTTCTTTTCTAGGTTGCTTTTTTAACTTATGGACTCCTCGTAAATTATTTTCAAATTATCCGCAAATATAACGAAAATATATGCGACATATATCAGGAAGATAATAGATAAATAAGAGGTGGGGAGAGATGGTACTGTGCCAGGCGAAACTGAAATCCCTTTCATGAAATTAGGTAATGATAAGAACGAATGTAATTGTATTCAAATACAATAATATCTATAAACATTTAAGAATATCACTTATGCTTAATGAAGTTAGACGCCATAAAATAATAGTTAGTATTCACTAATACTTTTTAATTTCATCGTTGTAAACTTCCTGCTTCATATTCGATATTCAACACATTGCCTTATATTTGGTTTTCTTCAAGCGAACATTCATATTGAGGGGTGTTAGGGGATTCGTTTTGTAGGTCGATTGATGACCACATTGTACGATTTCTTTTATGAACGAAAAAGTCGAGTTGGATCTTTTCATTGTATTCGACCTCCTGTAGGTGATTGTTTATGATTGAGCTTGCAGAACCACTGAAGGTCATATCTTTTTTAATAGATACTTGAACTTGGGAGCAATTAATTCCCAACTGACCGCATCATTGTTCATCCTCAATCATAGTAGCTATGTAGAAAATATTTTTTGAATATATATGAGTGAAATTATTTGTTAAAATTTCAATTTTCAATAGAAAGACTGAAATCTGTGATTAGGCGTGATTAATCATAGATCAGCGATATAGAGTTACTTTAGAAAATTTTATATTTCAGATTAAAATTTCATCTCATCTTGTATTTCCAGTATTATTAAAGCAAATATTTTTTCGTGAATATTCACAAATCTCTAAGTCTGTCGCAATGGTTCTCTGTTGTAGCAAACATATAATTGTTTATGGAATAATTCTTTTAAACTATCATGTTCGAAGTATTCATAAATTTCCCATAAATTTCTTTTTTTAGAATATTAAATATTGGTAATTTAGGCCTTCGCTCATCGAATTATTATAAAACGTTTCAAATCTGTCACCGTTTAATGGTTATAATTTTATAAACACGGTTATATTGCTATTTTTCCTATTATTAGAAGTGCAATTTTCTGCAATATTTAACCGCAACTATCGTTGAGATGATCATGTATCGATATATATGCGTACTCAACAATATTTGATGATAGAGGAAGATAGAAAAATGTATGGTGGGTGTTGGCCGATAGAATGGGATGCGTAAACAAGTTTCCGTAAGAAACATAACCGAACGAGAACGGAGCACTGTGGCGACGAGACACATCTCGAGAAACGATTACTCTCGATCGAATTCCCCATTTATTATCATCTGTTTCTTATTTCATCGTCAAAATGCACTTTTTAAAAAATTTTATCGAAAATTACAAAATTCACTTTTATTTTCTGAAAAAAAGTAGTAAGATTTTCGAATTTTCTCAAAATACGACATCATCATTCATTTGTCGACCATTAAAATACCTTCATAAAGGTGTGGTTTTATAAACTAGTTTTTATTGGCGATCGTCAAAAGAAGCGAAGAGTGTTTGTGGTGTGACCGTTGAATGAATTCTTTCGATGCGTTTTTTGTTCACACCTTTACCTTCTTAGATGTTCATCCTCTGCGAAAAAAGGGAGCGGAAGCAGTTAATACTTGAGATACTTTTTAATGATTTACAGATTTGCAGATTTGTAGAATATTCAAATACTTTTAATGATCAGAAAAACGAACAACTGAGATGGATCTCAAGGATATGTTAGGACAAATGCTCATTGATGGTATATATCATTCAATTAATTCATGGTACTTATAGCTTTATAAAACTTTAAAAACATAATCGCTGTTTCAAAAACGTTATAACGTTGTAATTAGAACTGTTCCAAAATGTCGTTAATATTATGCTCGAAATCGGAAATATTTGAAAATCACGCTTGTAGTTTTCATATTTACGGCGTTCTTTAAAATTTACAATTTTAACATTGCTACGGGATTTTTTTGGTAGAAAGTGGGTTTATTTATTTGCAAGTGCTTTCATCGTATCGTTTATGATTCAGTGATGACATCCTTAATTAAACACCTCGGCCAACTCACCGTTTCCAATTTGAATTGTTGAAGTTACGAAAATATTTCAGGTAAGATTGTAGCCGATTTGATTGACGCGTCTATAAAAGTTCATTCGCTTATGCTAAAATGCTGAAAAATGCTAAAATATGTATAGTGCTGAAATATATGAATCTAATAGACACAGCTGGTGTCTAAAAGGGAATTTAATATTCGTGATTGGTCACTCAATCGTCGTAGGTTAACCGCTTAGTTATTTCCTGGTTTCTATTATCAATATCTTCACTTTCTTTAACAAAATGCGTTTTTTCTAATAAATTTCATTTAAAGCATTTGATTCGTTATTTAGAATTGATAAGTGAAGTTTCTACAAAGTGCTATGGAAGGAACAAGTATGTTGTGGAAAAAATCGCTAATTCCGAAAAAGTTCAGTTATATTATATTTTTATTGCAAAGTTCAATTATTATACTTATTGAGCTTAAATGTTTTTAAGTGATGCGAGATTCATATTTTTGTTGAACTCATCAATTCTACAACAACCATTTGTATAATGTAAAGTTGTCCCTATGTGTTATGTGTAAAATGTACATCACATCACCTCTGCCATACTATAATATCTTTGTAAATGGCTAATGTTCTTTCCATATACATCTGTTCAAAAGGGGGGGCAGAAATTGAGCATGTTGAAGGTGCAGCTGAGTAAAGCACATCGATGGCCAAGATATTTGTATCGACGACTTTTAGCATTTCGAACACCCCTTATCGAATGAAGGAGGTGGTAGAGATTGCATCGTTCTCATTTAGTGAACACTTCACACCTACGTGCTCCAGTGATCCATGTAAATTTCATTTTTGAAAATATGTGGAAGTAGGGGTGCAAATTTCCTTTAAGGAAGCGGGGGGGGGGAGAGAAAGTCGGCCACAACATGGAGTTAAGCCATAGAATACGATCTAACTCAAAAACGCTGAAGAAAGGGCGTTTCAGAATAATTTACTATTTCCCTTCGTTCATTAATGTTGGAGTGTAAAATTCTTGCTGCAAATGTCCATCTCCTTCCCGTTCTCACCTCATTCAGTTGTGCATCTTGAAAAGGAAAAAGAAATTTATTGATCTTCATTAATTTTAACTGCGTTTTTAAGTGTTTGCGGTATCTTATACGTGATCTGCTTTTATAATTATTACTGACGTCGAGAATATATAAGCTGTTTTTTCAGTCTTGATCATTGATTTTTGAAATAGTCCATCATTTTGTGGCATTTTCAACTCTTAACGTCCTTCTACAAAATGTCAGCCAGATGCACTATACCGATGACCTGTTTGAAACTACCATATACTGTCATATATTCGTTGTAGTCTCAAGTAGTTGTAACGGTCCATTCACTTTGTCTGCCTAAATGTCTGCACAGTGTCTGAATGTCTCAGTGTTTGCATATTAACTGTCTGCACTTGCATATAGTTTTTTTTCTCGATTTTAAAATTTCACTATGAATAATCAGACGATATACTCGTTTGAGTACAACAAGGAATTGCTCTCAATTAAAAAACACATTTAAATAGGATTGAGTGGCCTTTCTTCTCTCGCCTCTCATTTTTGCATAGTCGTATAGTGTAATTCATGAGTTGTTTGTGATGTTGATGAGGTGCTTTGCATGATGCATAAACATACACATTCCAATGCCATTACATTACTGCGTTCATGAGTTGTTTTGACGCAGCACTAATAAATTTTGGCTTTTCTGTTCGCTCCGGATCCGGTTCTACGTTTGCTCTAATAAAATTGTTTGATTCTCGATCGAAACGACCGAGATTCTTCATACTTTCACTGAGCAGTCCACTTCCCTCCCTCATACAACTCTAAATTTTATTTTAACAACTTCATTACTTGAGGGAACTTGATTCGTCAATATCATTTCAACTCATCGAAGCTTGGTGTTAGTTACTCATTGCAAATGATTTCATATTGCTTGAGGCTATTTCCTTCAAGTTGTTTATGCGCTAATTTTTGACTTTATATAAGTCGACTCCCTCTTCGATGAGTCAAATAGTCGTCGGTTGCTGATCTGCCACCACCGTTGATCTTATAGAGAAATAGGATGACTGCAGTGAGGGAGGAAGAAAAGCTAACTGAATGCGAATCCAGGCTTGTGCAAATTTTTATAAAAGCGCATTATGATAACTTCATTTTTATCTCCGTGCACGGACATTGATGTGTGTTTCATTCCGTTCCACAGATTCGACTCTTAAGCCACAAAAACTGCGACAATGAAGTCTGATTGATCAGAGCTTAGGATTATCTCAGTTCTAAATTTTAATACGTTATCGACAATTTATGTGCCATTGATAGTCTCCAATCGGTGTGCCCATTATTACGCACTTTGTAGTTTTTGATGTATTTTAAGAGTCGGTTGATTTTGCTGACTGAAATCCATGGGCTGTTATTATGCCACACTTTTCCAGCACTTCCTTGCCAACTTTTCCTGGGCGCTTTTCCAGAAATTCACAGTGATACCAGCTTTTAAGGCATTTTTTTCAAGTTGTTTGTCTGCTTTTAGGATTTTGCAATATTGGTTTATTACATTTTGCATTGTCTTTGTTCGATGTTTTTATCGGCGTCGTTTCTCTAATAAATTCCTATTATCTAGGCAAATTTCAATTCCTATGATCAAATTTTTTTTCCTATATTCCTATAAATCTTATAATATGGTACTGCTGTGTTTTTACTTGCTTTAAATTCTAATTCCTGTAATTTGTACATTCCTGTTACCTGATTTATACGATCCATGCAACTTTTATTCATTTCTCAAGCTTTTTTTTTCAGCAGTCGTTGAAAATTCTACTCACTTGATGCAATTTTATTGTTTGTTTCCTCTTTGGAGCACCACCGTCCACTATCATTCAGGAAACATTTGCGAAATTTTCGTTCAAAAAATAATTGTTGCATCTCAATTCGGTATTACTTAACACCTCTGAAAATAATTTATATTTGTAATCGGGGAAATAATATACAAATCTAACTCAACAAATTTGTTTATTTTCATAAACACTTCAACAAGATAATTGTTTTCATATTTATTACACTTTAAAGTTCGTTGACGAATTAATTTCATTCTCTCTCTCGCACTCTCTCTCCCCCTCTCTTTTTGCTCTCTCTCTATCATTTCTTTATTCGCCTCTGCAATCTTGTTTGTCATTTTCGCGGGTTTTACGCGTTTATAAAAGAATAGGAAGTGAATGAATAGAAATTGTCATTCGTCATGAATTGTATGATGGATTATTTTTTATGTGAAGTTCTCCTCACCACCAATTGGTTTTAGCTTAGGTATCGCAAATCTTTTTCTTTTTGTTCGCAATAAAAATGCGATATTCGATTGCGAATTGAGCGTAGGTGGATTTAGTGCATGGATTTTGCATAGCTGCATATAAATTTCATATCGGATATGTAAATTTGCTCCTTCGCAGTATTACCTATAATATCGTTGTTGTGGGCTTTTCAGTTTCTTAATGCTTCATCGTTTTATCCCTGAAGTCTTCTTGGATGCAATCAGTAGATCGCTAGACTCCTCAGTTATCCTCGTTTTGTTCTCATTATGGTTGTATACAACAGCCATATTCATAAGCACGATAATGATATTTTTATTAACAATAGAGACCAGTCAATACTACTTAATATTTTTGCAGTGAAAATTTATGATCTATTATGTTCCAAATTCTATTCCTGTTCTCTACTCAAAAGCATTTTACATGGAATAAGAATTATTTTTAAATTGGACCCAAGTATTCATTAATTTATTGAGCTTTCCATATTCTATTTTATTATTTTATATATTTCGTTTTTGAGTATTTAATGAAACGTTTTTTATGATTACAAAAATCCTTCATTGCTAATGACTGCAAATATTTGAAAAATTATTCTCCGATAAGGATACGGGAATAAAAGAGATTCAGTCTTACAAAACATCCGTCGCCTATTATGAGAATATATGCAATAAATAAATTTCAATTTATAGTAAATGAGGCAAAAATACAAAGAGAGTGAAGAAAATTTCATTAACAAAAGTGAAAGACGTACTCATATATGATTTCCTCAATAATTTAAATAAATGAAGGAATTTGTTGAAATTTCAAGGCTAACGCAGCAGAGTTGAGCATCTCTCTTTTTCCTTTTTATCTTATTTAATAACGCTATTGAATGAGTGAAGAAGGTAGAGATATAGAGAAGAAATTTTTCATGAGGAAAGCAAAGTTTTTGGAGGGGATTTTCCGTTTTGAAGGAGAGTATTTAAAAGAGATGGGAAGAGTGGGAATGAAGGGAAAAAAATTTTTGGAGGGATCTCATCTTCTTTATTCAACCCGTCAATCATTATCCATGCTTTAATTCTTATTAGTTGAACGAAAATTTCATTTGTAGAATGAGAACGAGAGAGAGAAAGAGAGAGGGAGTAGGGATTAAACGACCGTTACCTGATCAGGCGTAAGTTCTAACAGTTTCTACCCACTGTTCCTTGATGCTATAAATCTGCGCACTCATACATTTACTGTCGCTATATTGCAAAAGCACTAGCACCATAGTTTAATTTCCATATCCTAGCGAGGTATATATTTGCATATTTATCGTTCCGCTTAGTTTCGATTAGTGAGTAGAGAAAAGCACATATTGTGCCAATGCCCCGGGCGCGTTTTCTCATTTCTAACGTTGTTAAATTGACAGCGACTCTTGATGTTTTGCAGTGTTTATTGAATCGAAAATGAAGAAGCATTTTAATATGTTTGATGGTTTATGGATGAAATTAGCTTTCAATTGTTAACAAAGAGGACTTGGAGGAAAGGATGGGGGTAATCTAGATATCCTCCCACTGAGAACTGGAACAATTCACTTTTTTCTATGGAACTTCATTTTAATAAAAGTTATAATGCAGTCTTGTAATACTTTCATCATCTAATTATGTCATTGCTATATGTTCATTTGTTCTTCTTTTTGTTCATTTTCTATCCTACTCTCACCCTCCTTATGAAAGATATTGACTATTACATATTATATATATATATATATATATATATATATAATGTTTCTTTTCCTTACCGAAAACATGTTTTTTTCATTCGCATCGAACAAAAGTTTATTCTCACTTCTAACCAGTCTATTGCGGAAAATGTCCATTAGTAGCCTATTATTTGTGGAATGTAAGCGTTGGCGAATTCCGGTTTTGTCGTTTGCGTATTTGTAGTGGAACAAAACCGAAGCGGTGACTGGAAGGTGCTAACCGTGTTCGAATTGTTAATGTCGTTCATTGCATCGAGCATTGAATCGGTCAACTCTTTTGCGGTGATCCTCTTTGATCAACTTCGATTAACATAAATTCTTCCTCCCCTTCCCTACAATTTCTGAACTTTGTTACGATTATCTGAAACAGTTATACTTTTTTTGTTTTATACATGCCTCACTTTATAATATTTTGTTAAAAACTTGCATAAGAAACATGTATGCCAATACTTCTTCTAATATATGGAATTTATTACACTGCCTAACATTAATAAATCTGTTGAAGGGGACAAGGATTGTATATAAGTGGAGAAGAAAACCTTTATGCCTAAATTATTTTTCTTGAAGATTCTAGTGCCAACTAATGCAGAGGAAGTCTCTTCTCTAATTTTTTTTCAACATTTTTGTGGTTTTTTGGATATCACTCTAATGGCCTCTGAATTTATTGACGCATAGTTGATAAAATATTCCATTAAAAATAATGAAAAACACGTTGCAAAACTTTCAAATAAACGGTCATAGCGTTGTAATATAAATAAGTAGTGAGACCCAGAAGCTAAAAATATCTCTTGAAAAGAATTTTTTTTTTTGCGTAATTATCCAGAAAATAAACTGGAAAAGCGCGAACTTAGGGAAGCAGCGAAAATCCGAACGGTTACACTTCCAGTTCTGAATAACAGCACTATCCATTATGCTACTGTCGGACTGCCTTCAATTTTTATGGATTTTTAGTTTATTGCTGCAACCTTATGGGCTTGGAGCGTTGAGGGAAACTTAAGTTTATAATATGCAATCAGTAGCACTTTTTTTTACACTTCATCATCTCTTCCTTAACAATAATGTCCTGAAAGTAGTGTGAACTCACGTCCTGAATCCAAGCAACCGTTTTGAGAGGATTTTTTGAGCATCACGATGCTACAAGCAGTGCATTAAGGGAATATGCGATTTTTTGGTTGGTTGCGGCGTGATCGAAGCACCTTCGGGAGCTGAAGCAGAGTCGTTGGAGCTAAGACATAGCTGTTGGAGCTGAAACAGAGTTATTGAAACTAAGTAATCGAGTACTTCTCTAAGCGTCACCGTTTAGCGGTGTGCAGCAAGGTAAGAAAGGTATAAGAGAATGGGAGGAGTTGGGTGAGGGCACGTCCATAGGTGAATGTGACCGTTAGAGTGCTTGCGGAATCAATCCATTAACATCGAAGGCCAAGTTCTTGTCTTGTCAATTCGGTAGGGAAATTGTATGCCCTAATGCATGGAACGCTTTGCTGTAGAATGTCATATTTGATGATCATTTGCTTTAGTGTTTCTTATTAGATTATCTTGGTCATAAATGCAGTATTTTATTTCAATTAGTTTTATTCCATGATATTCAAGTCTTATTAATTCCATTCTGTGGTATTTCATTCCAATCAATTCCGATCTGTTTCTGCTGTATCGCACAATATCGACGAAAAGCGCATCCCCAGATACAAATCGTTTTATTCGGTTGGAGACAGTGAGCCCTACGGCATTCCAGCAAATTTTTTATTCACAAAAACTCTCAAAAATATTCATTTGTTCATTCTGAGCTGAGAAAGCGTTGACCATTCTCCAGGATGTTTTCGTCGTCTTTATCATTGATACCTTTATGTTGATTTGATAGCTTTATTAATAGCTTTACGTCATATTGGTTGAGAGGTCAAAAGCTCTCATCGTCAGAGGTTATATGGATGGAGGATAATAGTCAAAAAGGAACCAAAATATGAAAAAGAAAAAAGAATTAGAAAATAACGAGATGGGTCGAAGGTTGGAAGAAGAATAACGGCTAGAAGCATTTTTTCGAACAGTAAGCATTCCTTCATACTAAACATCTCGCAATCAACTAAGGCATAAAAACAGGTTCTAAGCTATTCTATTATTTCTGATGTTAACTGCGATTCCATCTTATGAAAGTTTTATATACAAATAAAAACTGCATTAGCAGTCTTTCAAGTAAACTTGTAAGAATTGATTCGATGTCGTTGTGTAAAAATGTTTATATATTTCCAATCAGTGATTCAGATAAGTACTTGCAGTACTAGAGGCGATCCAGTTGGGCGATGACTAATACAGCTCAGTATTTTGCAATGAAATACACCAAGTGAAAATTTTCTGAAAATAACATCTCTGAATGCGAAGCCATTCACTGTGCGTCTTATTGATGATTCGACGATCAGCACTGATTCATTCGAAGTCAAAAATTGCTATTGAAATAATTTTTGTGTAAGCTTGTCGAACTGATACATGCAAAGTGCCTTATCGAGAAGACCGTAAAGCGGATTCTGACTCCGTTTTCCATTTCATCTCCCCTGATATTGCTTTATTTTATGCGCACTCAGTATTCTTGCGATTTTTGAGCGCTTTTGCAATATCACTTCTCAAAAACATGCTATGATGACGTCGTATTTCCACCTATTTACGCCTATATAAACTTGTCTCTATGCATGTCTGTTCGTCTGTATGTGGGGTAACTTCGAGTCGCAAACCATTAAAGCTATAGTTACAAAATGTAACGTGGTGAATGTGACGTACGTCATACACCTTTTCATGATATCTCGCATTGATCCAAGACTTATAAGCGTTTTAAGGCATCAGAAAATTTGTACACATTTCTCAACAGCCGGACTTTTTTGTTTTACGTTGTTCATCTTAGAGCAGTGCTAATCTTGAAAGTTTGTGCAAGCGGTAAGGTCGCTTACAGTATTCATGCATCATTCTGCCTGCATTATTTGTTTCTATGAGATTATTCAGGTGAATGGAATGCGAAAGCACATATCGCGCCAACTCATCTGGCGAATTTTTCACTTGTTGTATATTGATGCTATATGTAGTTCACTTATTCGTGGGCATCTTTCAAACGATCGTAATTTTTGTTTTCCTGCACTACGAGAGTTGCATTTTGCTATCAAAGACATTTTTTTACGTGAGAGCATTGCTTGCTGATCTATTCTTTGCGTTTGGTTGAAAATATTTTGTTGTGCAATGAAAATATTTCGTTCATTGATGACACGCTTGGTGTTTTGCCAGATTAAAATTAAAGACTTTTTTCAGCACCATCGCGAACGCATTTGAGTGAAACAGCAGCCGGTTTTTTCCTCTCGACAGCGGCAATTCCTCCTCCTATTCCGAGTGTTCCTTCTCCAGCTATCCCTTATTCTCAATTATCTGATATTTTTGGTAAATTTTGAGTTTCTTCAATTTAATTTTTGGCCTTTCAATTATTTCCTTGTCTGCTTATATATATTTTTTGATCGAATAAGACACGTCGATCAATTGTTGCAGAGGTACCTCATGAGTCACTGCAAATATTAGTGGTTTTTTATTTAGATTCAATGAATATTTATTGTACTTGCTCCTTATTGTGTCCTCATGTTCCTTTTATTCACTAAGGTATTATTGTAATATTTATTTGCGTGTTCATGTCTTGTATGCAAATTTCCTTCTACCTGAGATACGCAGTCGATTGCACTACAGACAGCATTGGCTAAATAAACGTGCGTAGTTAACTTTTATTGCACTCTAAAGTATCGTTGAAAGTTGTTTCACTTTGAAAGTAAATCGAGTCCAGGCTTCATACGTTTTAACAGTTATGACCGCAAATCCTCTATGGATCCTTTTTTTTTTTCCAGATTTAAGCTTATTTTTCTCTCTATTTATCAAACTCATTGGAATGTTTTTACACATTTTTTTATCTCAGTAATATTGGTCTATTATGATTTCTTACTATTTACTCATTACTGCCTGTTATATCATTATTTGCCATATTACTTTTTATCTTGTAATAATATCCTACTGCTAAAGCTATTCGCTCTTGGCTTTATTGAGCATACCCAAGTATGAACATTTCCTATGTTTTCATTTCCTTCACTATTTGTTCTTAACACTCTCCATTTAATATCCTTCCGCTTATACCGGGAAAACCTTTGCTATTACTCCTTTACTGCAATAAATCACCTATAATTTTTGAATATAAAGTTTGTACTTTACATTAAAAAAGCATTTTCACTGTACAGTTAATTAGCTGGAATATGAAATAACTTGTTTTCAGTGTTTGTTCTACACTGCTGCCAATTATACAACTATTTTTCTTTCTTTTTGTTTTTTTTTCGACATTTCATTACCACTTTCAAGGCTCAAACCATTCTTAATGATGCATAAATTTACTGATATTATTTTTTCAGTCTTCCTTTTGCGTAAACCCTTATTTCAACCTTACCGTAGCGTTGGAAACTGTTTACTTTTTGACATCATTTTTGGTCCTTCTGGCCTCATTTTGACTTTTTGACATTTTGACTTCTGGTCCTTCAACCGTTCCCTTTTCATTAAATTCATTTAAAACAGTTATAAGTTTTTGCTGTATATATATATATATATATATATATATATATTTGTTTGTTTCATGTGTTTCATGGAGTTCGCATATATATGCTTCATGTCAAATTTGTTTCATGCTTCAAACATATATAGGAATTTCATGGAAGCAATACGTCTCAAGCAGAAGGGCCAGAAGGGCTGCATCAAAGGCGGAGTTATGGGCTGGCCTCCGAAGTAAATCCGTTTCTTTTCGCTATCCCGATGGCAGCATTGTTTTGTAGGATTGAGTTGGATAGTCTCGAATTCGTGATTCTCTCTCGATCCATCGATTATACTGTTCAATTTGAGCCTTAGGTTTGAATGGAACTAAAATTCAACTCTTCATATATTTAGGTCCTCTTATTTTTATATACTTATGTTGAAGAAACCAATACATCAACACAACGTCAGTGGACGAGCAATACGAGTGATATGTCGGCGAAAGTTGAAACTACGGTACGTCAATGGTCGACTCCGGTTCAGAAAATCGTCGAAGGACAGCCTCCGAAACCTGTAAGCGCTACAGCTATTGCCCATTAAAAAATTATTTACCTGTAAGAATTTAGAAAATGTTCATGTGGAAAAAATGTTGAAAGTTCTTATATATATATATATATACTGATAATTTTCCTCTATCTTCATTGTTGTCCTTCTTCTGCTATAAAATCAACCTTACCGAGCTGATGTCAGGCTGAGTGCCTTACGATATTGTTCGCAAGTTGCGTTTACACTACGTTTTATAAGTTTAAATAGCAAATTTTCATTACCGCATATTCATGTTGTGCTATTCATCTTGGCTTGTTTTGCTTAGGATACGGCGTCTAATGCACGGCATCGATTAATCTCTTAGAGTTATAAATTTTCCATCGTTTAAGGGAAAAGTAACTGAATAGGAGAAAACGTCTTTGAAATACTCCATAAAGTGTGGCGTCTTCGAAGTCTTTCATTCAATCCCAATTTTTTTATATTGGGCGAAGAAATAGTTCGTTTTGGAACGATGGATGACGTTTATGAGGGCGGACGATTATTTTGTTCTAAAAAAGTTAGTAAAGGAGAGGGAAGTAGAGTGTATATTGTTATGTAATGATTTATTGAGAAGGGGTTTATATTCGAAGTATAACGGTAATATGCGCAGCAATTCCCAGCATTTCATGAATTCATTGAGAAGCACGAGAGCTGTGCTCCTCATTGGAAACATGAATTCATTTACAAATGGTGACTATTATAGAATTTAATGCGCATATGATTTAGTAATCTGCATATATCAAATCGCTGCCTGCACATACCGTAACATTTCCAATGTAAGCTCCTCCTCAATAAACCTCCAACGGAGAACAAGTTCCAAACTTCAAATATAATCTGTTACTACGTATTTTATACGTATTACTAAGAGGTAACAATCTATAAAATCGCCACTCATCTTACCGCTGCTTTGCATTTGTTGATTTAGATGAAGGGACTAACCCAAATTCGCAATAATCTGGATTTGGGAATATATTTTAGTATTTAAGCATATTTTGCCTCAGCGTTATGCTTAATGGAATGCTTATCAAAAACTTGCATAACATGCGATAAGTATGTGCTACTTAGGCTTAGCTATCATAAGTGGGCAAAATGAATATATTATGAACGAATTTTCGTGACCTGTAAATGTCGTAAAAACGCAATAGAGATTCCAACATGCAAGCGTCGAAAAGGTATAGGTGAGCGGAAAACTGGTTTTATTATTATCGACGGTAATATTGGTGAAATTGAATTTAATATTGTATGATTTTTTTAATATGACAATGCATTAAATTTATTCATATAGCAACCCGCATCAAACAGATAGCCTGAAAACTATTGTGTGATGCGTTTTTCGTGTACAGTACACACCACTTAACGCTCAATATATCTATCTCAGAATTTTTTTTTTCATTATTATAGTACATTGTAATTCAATAAATGAATAATGGATGAAAGCTGTTCTAGATGATTAACAGAATTTGCTAGCCATTTAATTTGGCCCATTTTGGATGTTTTTTACACTCTATTTTACTCTTCTTGGCTAGTTTCTTGTGAGCCACAGTTCTATTGGCCTGATGATGTGCTGTTAAGGAGTGGACCGATAATCAGATAAATTACTTTTATGATATGTTGTTTAGTTTATTCATGATTGGGGATTTTGTTTTAGTAAGTACTATACCAGAATCACCACTCTGCGTTTTCTACACTTCCAAAATTAGCCGTCATTTAAGGCTGTGTAGTATATATATATATATATATATATATATATATATATATATATAATAGGGCGCTGGAGATCATCAATCCATGAGCCTAGACCATTACTGTTCGCTCTAAAACAGCTCTTCATGTCCATCATCTAGGAATGATCAGGGAACAGCTGTTTTGAAGGACGCAGCCGAATTAGAATCGTGCACAGCGGTGGTGAACGTTACAAGACAAAAGGCGCTCATTTTGCCAGTTCTTCGTTAATTTTAGAAGATAGGTATACTTTCGTATACTGAATGGTGGTTTTTGAAACGACTACTTGCAAAGTTTAGTATTGCAATTTGCGTTATCTATTCAACAAGACTAGTCGACCGATGAAATACGCACATAAAAAAATGCACCATGCGAACAGGTTTTAAGCGCCATGGGACGTCTCCTTTTCGCGCAACCAATTTACATTTTTATGCTGCAACGTGCTATTTGGCTGTTATTGTTGTTGCTCCATCTTCGACCTGAGCTTCATGTTTTTTTTTCAGTCTTTTTCTCACTTGAACGAATCTCTTATCGTCGCAGAGAGAAATTCGATACTGTAGAGCTGCTTTCTTATTCCATTCTAATGGTCATTACATATCCTTTGCAATAAGCATTTTCTGGAAATCTGCGATAATTTTATTTAATGAAAATATTGAAAATATCAGTTCAGGGAATGGCCATCGCGGCGACGAATTTTCCATCGATTGGTTTTTACCGCAGAATTGGTCGGCAAATATTGCCGGTCAATTTTTACGTCATTCAGCAACGTATTTCCAAAATACAGTATTTGCGACAAGTGCTGTCACAAACCATTCATCAGTTTTTGCCGTCAAAAATTCATTTATTGCATTTCTGTTTAGCACGGCCACTGCAGACTATGCTAAATATTAGTGGTTGAATGCTCTGTCGGCAAAATATTATAAGCGACGTTTCGCTTCTACTGGTGTTGATTACCACTAGAGTTTCGGCGAAATCAGTTTAAGCTAAAATAACCGAATAGTTTTTCGAACGACAGTGATCGAGCACAACAGCCAACTGAAAACACGGAATTTATTCCGTGCTTTGTATTTGCATATCTAGAGCTTATTATGTTCCCCATTTGAATGAGCTTATGCCACTTCATTTGTCAAATTTTTGCAACTCCTTTCCAAGGAGGAAGTTCACATCTAGACAATTGGCGGTTTGCCAATTATCATCATATTCATTAAAGTTGAGTTTTAAACACTAAAGTTCGTGGATACCGCAGTGATATCCATGAAAGTGAGTTTTGGTAATCTAACATTTCGATCAAAAAGATGTCTAATGTGTTGTAATCTTGCTTTTTTCAGAACAATTTTGCTCAAATATTTCTGGAATTTTGATTTTTCCTCATCTTCTTCAATGAGTCACTTCCTGGAAATTGCGCGCCTTCTGCCTTATCTGCTCTTCTATGCTAAAAATTTTTCCTGAAAACTTGCTCGATTATGCTGAAGAATGCACCTCCATAGATTTGTGAAATGTGATGAGTATCCAGAAATCGAGACGCAGCACTAATTGATAGGGAAGAGAGCGGAAGGGAACTTTTTATAGCTAGCGGTTTTAAATTAGCGATTGCTATGGCACTGTAGACGATCAATTTTTGACTATTTCGTTGATGATCATTTCCAAGCGAGACGACGAATTCGCTCTCACCGGAAACTAGTTTTGCAATCGGCGTACTCACATATCTTATCTGCGATACTTTACTCTTGATCTCAACTCCATTCCGCATCCCTTTATTGGTCATTTCAACACGTTAACCACTCCAATCAACTTCATATCTTTGTGCGCATTTCTTTTCTGATTTTATCTCTCAAAACTGTTTCACTAGATTCAACTGCTTTTCTTTATTGATAAAATGTTCATTTGCTCTATATATCATTAGTAAATAAAATAAAATCGTAATCAAAGTATTAATTTATCAACATGACGTCCTTTCGATGAATTATTAAAGGGGCAGAACCCTTACCAACACTGATATTGTTGTATTTCTTTGAGTGTTCAAATTATTGTTGCTAGTTGTTTCGGTTATTTTACAAAGTTTGATTATTTTATGATACTTCCTGCAGAATATTTTGGAATACTCTCATAAGTTGTCGAAAAAAGCAGCTGATTTCGCTAGCTGCAATTAAATTAAGCAATTTATATATCTATCCCTTCGCCATTAGATAGAGGTTCCACGATTTACAGAAAGGTAATGGGAGTAAGAAAAGGGATGTTATTGGTTGGCAGGGGGTTTAAACCAACGGCTGCTATAGGTAATAAAGCATATATAGAGCGAAATAACCCCATAGAAATCTAACGCATCATGCATATTTATATTTTACACTTTCCTCTTCTATCACAATATAAAGGGTTCTGCATATTTCAGTGTTCGAAATGGCTACATATAAAACAGCAAACATTTTGCAACGTAACATCAATCAGATCTTGAAGTCATCTTTCATGATTTCCTCCTTTCCATATTTATGTCGTCCCATCCGACTGAAGGTGGCACTTAGAAGGGATCGAATGAATTCTTGGTTAAAATTGATACCAATGGAGCTTCACCTAAAACCTTTCCCCTCAGTATAACCTCGTATCTTGAGTAGAAACTCTTCTAAATAATCACAGAATTAGTGACTTGTTTTTTCCTTTTCACTAATCCTCTATCTGTTGAGAATTCGAAAATATACATTTCCCTTTCGAATGCGACCTGTTCATATATTACTCCATCTTTCAAAATGCCGTTGCTGTAGTTTGCGAAAATCATCAACGAAAATTAAACTCTATCTCCATGTCCGCTTCTTTTCTTTCTCTATCTTCTAAAAATTGTGGCATTTATAATTCGAATTTAAATGCTTTACCTCTAAAGTTATGACTCAATTTAAATCGAATTAGAGGTTTTATTCGTATTAAACAGAAAAATTTTTCAACTGATTGAATCATTTCTCATTTTCCAATTTCTCTTCTATTTTCCTAATTTTTTCATTCGACTACTCGTTGCAATCATATGAGTTCTCATATATCAACGGATCACTGCAGTCTTTTCAATGAATGTCGAAAAATTGATCGTGAAATTGCTCAACGAATTGAATGGAACATGAAAATTGCAGTTAACTGGGTTTTGATGATACAAAAAAAAAACGTTTTCAACTACATGTCATATTTTGGCGTTCGTGAAAAAATTTATGGTGGCCAATGAATTTCTAAGCGACAAATCGCTCCTTATTTTATCTGATTCACTGTCGTTGATTTCGTCTTTTTTGATCGGCAATATTTCCGCCCGAAAATTTTTGCATCACTCATTTTGCAAATTTCAACGGAGAATTTTAACTTCTGAAATATATATTTTTGCATTGCTAATTTTTCGCTGATAATATTTAGGTGCATTTATGTGATATTTGATTTAATGGTTCACAAAAAGAAGTGTTTTGTACTTATTTTATTATTGTTGCGGTGATAGTAGAAAAATGAATGGTAAATATTTTGAATTTGAGTATTTCATTTTGGCTCTCAATTTTGATCAAATTACGTCTCCACTGTTGCTTCAACACGATCAATGTGAGGGCTTCGTATTTTTCTCTCTACTTCCTCTCTATCTATCTCTTCACTCCTCCTTGTCGCTTAGTGGCCCATTGTCTTCCTCTCTCTTCCTTAACCTCTATATCGTCGCTCTCTCCTCGTTAATATGCTCCACTTTTGCAAATTTTCATTTGTAGAGCCCAAAATAGTGCTGCAGTGTTTGTGCGTGTGCACTGTGTGTTGTGTTGTGTGTCCGTGTATGTCTGTGAGTACGTACTTCTCTACTGGATTTGCATTTGTCTAGGGCATTATGTTAATGCCCGCTTGTGTGTGTTTTTATGTGTCTGCTGTCTGTTAGATGGTTTGGACACCGCGGAGTGACATTTTACAACAACCTGAAAAAGTAATTCAAAAATTTGCATACATCTTGCAACTGGTCGTTTCGACAATGACAAATCATTTTTGAATATATGTTGTATTGTTTGTTGACAAGTTCACGGAAATGGTCGATCAAGTAAGAGGAATTATAAAAGTTGATCTAACTGCCACTCTTCCAGTCCTTTTCTTTCCTTCTTATTTCGTCCTCAAACTTGGAGAAATATGGAATATCTTGTTTATATTAGTAATTAAATCACATTATGCAATGCTTTTAAGTAATCAGATTCCATGATGCAATATTTTTGAGTAAGCAAGTCGTGCTTTGCAATGCCTTTCAATAATGTGCATTGCAATGCTTTTCAGTGATCGAATTTCATTCTGCAATATTTTTAAGTAATCGAATTCTTTTCGGCAATGTCTTATGTAAGCGAGTGCTATTCTACAATAATACTTTTAATCGATCGAATTATATGCTTTTAAATGATTATCTCAATGACTATCGCGGTCATTAGATAAAATCCACAAAAGAAAAGGCGTTGTCTATAGATCGATGATATTTTTATTGAATTTTTTGTTATTCTTAAAGTTTCTTAATTTAAAATATTCTTATTGCCAGTAAATCAAATCAATGCAAAAACTTAAGATCATTTATGAATATTTGAGATTAATAAAATAATTCCTCTAACCATTTTTGTTTATAATATTTTTGTTTGGTGAAATTTCAGTATAACTGTTGGTTTCATATCTGATACCTGGCGCCATTACCATTTTTTTGGAAAATATTTTTAAATTTTTTATTTTTTATGAATCTTTTTTCGCAACGTTTTTTTAAAATTTCACTGATAAGTGTGATTTGCTCATATGTGGGAATTTTCCACAAAACCAGCTCTGTAATTGGCACAGTGCGACAATTATAGCGCATGAGAGGCATCGCGATAGGTTGGGACCGTTTGCTGCCCATATGTGCTCTTCGCGAATCAATAGCACTCTTCCGATATAATTTGTGTTCGATTGAGTTATGTCTGTCTGTCTGTCTGTTTGTCTGTCTGTCTGTTCGCTTGTCTGTCTATGTATTTTGATAAGAAAAATAATAAGTACAGTATGAAGTCGATATGAAATGTTATTCATATAATGTTTGTCTATCCGAGTTCTAAATGTATCTTTCCGGAGGAAATGCTGCTCTATGCGTATTCTCGTTGCATATTAATAAAAAGAGATTGTCCACTTTGCGCTAATTTTTTCATCTCATTTCGATACGTTTCTTCTCACATAAAGTGTTCTATTGTCTTTTCAAATATAGATCATCATCTCTTTTTGAAGTTCATGTATTCAATTCTGTCATCGATTTGTTTTGAGTACTATAGATTGTGATCCTATCAATGTTGAATTCAAATCCAGGTATTGATGTCATAAGTGTGAAAAATTCAGGATACCGTATTATCTCGGAATTGATTTCCAGGACTGCAAAAAAAATTACGCCATTTGCGTTTGTCAGCATTCATAAGATTTATTGGAATCTTTAATGATGCATATTGCAGCACATATTTCATCCTTTTTTTCAAATCGCATAAAGAGCGCATTAACCCAAAGCACTTCATATATTCTTTTATAGTTTTTAATTCTTTCAGATTATGCAATAATGACGTTATTTGAACGATGTTAACTTAAAATCTCATTCGCATCGTACGTGAATGGTCTATTGCACTAATCCATACAATTGCTTTACTTTATTTTTTTCATTTCTCGATGTTCGTCGTTAGAAAGGAGGAAAAATGATATTATTTAGAAATTCTAGGAAGGTGAGGAAATGCAAAAAAGAGACTAGAGAGTTAGCGAGTGCATATTCCTGACGAAAGGAGGACGGGGGAGTAGATGAGTGAGAGGAAACATTAGCTTCAAATTGCATATTCATTTTTGACTATAACTCAAAAACTACCGCTTCATATATCTACCGTAAATTGCTTGCAAAACCGGATTTAAAATCCAGTGATTATGCTCGTCTTATCGCTTTCTTAATCACCACTTTGTATTATTTCTTTTTGGAATTATCTTTTAATTCAGGAGCGTACTAATCAGTTTCCGATACGCGCCTTTCTGCACTCCGTTCGCTTACTTTCATGCACTCTTTGTGCGTCCAATCAAGGAATTCTTTGTGCTGCGTCATTTTCTTCTCATAATCTCTTGCTCTCTTTTTTCTTTGTCTTATTCCCTCTCTCTTTGTCCCTCTGTCTTTCCTTCTGTGTGTCACTCTCAAATGGAAAACGTTGTTAGGTAAATGCAAAGTCTATTGAGTTAGTACAACGGAAGATTGTACTTTCCTGCTGATATTTTGAGCGCTGGTTTGCAGAATTTGGCGTAAACATCTCTGAAAATCGCTCTTACATCCTGTAAACATCGTTCTTAGAAATGGTTGCGCATGTGCATAAAAAATATTTTTGATATGCGTAAAAATATCACTTAGAAGTGAGTGACATTGCTTTTCTCCCTAAATGGTACTTTAATTGACCCAAAATAGATCCCCACGGATTGTATTTCAATGTCAAAGCATCGTTCCATGAAACTGTAAATATTGAATGAGGTGATGAAGGATGAATCAATAGATTTGATTACACAGACATGCATTGTGCACAATGAGCACATTGTCATTTGTTCAACGTTGATTTCATTGGTTGGGAAACACTTTGCTCGAAATTGATATGATTCAATTTTCCACTATAGGAATTGATAGGATAGAAATTAATACGATAGGAATTGGCTAGATGGAAATTAAATAAGATTGAAATTAGTGGGGCGGAAATTGATACGGTGGAATTTAATGCGCAAGAAATTTCCTAGATAGAAATTGCTACAATAGAAATCTTCACTATAGTTTGCAAGACTGTATTAAAGCAACTAACTTTTTAAGCTGCCGAAATGAACTTTCGAAGTTTCAAGCTGCAAGGGTTTCGACCCCCTTTTTGCCCCTCTACCCTTGGTTTAATGATCACCCCCTACAAAGCTATTCAAAATTTCAAGTATGCCTGTCCTTCGTTTAGCTTCGACGGCTAATTATCCCTAATGCAGTACTTTTTTTCATATTCAAGGTTGTTTTTATTAAATACATAAACGGGCATTTCTTTGTGCACAATTCGGATTTATTGAGTTATTTAGAGAGTCGGTTCGATTTTTTTTGATCGAAAGATTCAAATTTTCATTGCGATTTTTCTTTCCATCAGAATAATTTGTATAAAAATCTCTCAGTTTGTTTGCTTTCCTTTTTTTGCAAATACTTCGTGCATACAGCATATTGATAGGCCACTGTCGTAATCAAATATGCCTTTTTTCAGTTGATTTGAATAATTTCACCTCACTTACTGAAGTGTCATTTGTTCATGCTCGTGTGCTTGTGTGTGCGTAATTTGCATATGCTAACATATGAACAATTTTATCGACCGTTCGCCTTATAGCAACGTTGAATATTCGCTATTTTCGCGACCATTTTGACGATGATCGAAAAACCACAATATCGACGATTTTCTCCAATGTTTATCGAGCGGCTTAAAGTTTTTGTGCGTATAGTTTCAAATTGATAAATCTTTTTTGAATTTTATTTTCAATGCTAAATGCGTAAAATCGAAATTACGCCTTGTAACAGAATAAGTCTATTTTTTGTTTTTAGTCGTATTTAATTTCTCACAAAACTTAAGCAATTCCAAAAAAATGTTTTTCATAAAAACTGTAAAGACAGTAATAGTCCGGTTATGTTTTTACTATAAAATTCGCGAAAAAATCTGATTATGACATGGAAAATAATTTGTGACTTCTGCATTAAAATAGAATTTCTTCACAAGATGGCTAGAAATATAAAGATTGAAAATCAAAACCCTAATTCCAACTGTGACTTTCAAAGAATTCATCCTTTAGTAGTAGAATTATGGTAATAGCCGAATAATTATAACTAATCTTGTTCAGATATCAAATTTCCTCGAACAATTGCTATAATTCTTTTCCAGAGTAATGATGAGTACAATTTTTTCAGAATTTTTAGTACGGAATTTGTAATGTATTGCATATTTCTATTTGAAGAGTTTAGAAAAGAATATAAGGATAACTGTATTCTGTACGAACAAAAATTCATTTATTTCTTCAGTATTTTAGTGTCTTTTGAAGTAATTTTTACAACATTTTAAGATGTTTTGAAGTATTTCGCTAAATAGGCAAATGTGAGAGGTAAGCGATTTTTTCTGTTCTTACTGTTTATGTGAGCAGAGGTCATCTTTTCAATGTGTGACAATCACGCTTGCACTGCCGAAATGGCACAGCTGTCCAGCTGTATCACCTCTATAGTGGACAATCCTCTGTGCGTACAAATTAATGACTTCCAACAGCTGTTTGCATTGGCAAAGTGCAATGGATATAAAAAATGCAGGTGAACTACGAATAAAATCCAGGGGACCTTTTCGTGCAAAGAGGAAGTATGGATGTTGGGAGTTCTGCCGGGTAATGAAGCATATCTGATAAATAATATCGTCTCAAGAAAGGACGAATCCTCCTGTTACGAGATGCGTCATAAATTGATCAACGAGTAAAAAAGGCGTGTAAGTGAAATGAAACTTTTTAATGTAATCTGAATACATAAAAAGGAGTTGGAAGTTTCAACTGTGAAAATTTTTCATATCACTGTGATTTTTTAGGAGGATAATCCAACAACGATAAAAGGTGAGGCGAGAAGATCGGATATCCGCACAGTTACGCCGAACTATAAATATGGCACCGAAAAATCTGTTCGTTATTTTCTTTCAAATACTATTTCAATATTATGAAATATACAGGAAAACATGTCCGCGCCCTGGCTATGAAAGCGATGACAGGTTATGAAGCGTCTTAGCTAAAAAAAATATGTAGCAAATATCTAAGGTATAAAAAGCACGGAGAAATAGCTATCACAGCGTAACTCCTTCTCTCCTCTCCTCAAGCATTTCTCTATCCTTTTCCACCGTGCATCCTTCCATCTAATAATGCTGGTATAGAATTTACTGATGAAGAATTGTGGGATTTTTGAAAAAAAAAAAATCCGGAAAATTATTCATCAACAGGAAACGTTTTGGGCATTGGTATAAAGAGGGCTAATTATCCGAAAATTTATTTGCATATCTGCAAATTTGCCCAGTTAAGTCAGCTTTTTTTACTGACCAACAGGTTCGAAAAGTTGTAACGATTGCAGTTCAAAATTGTACACGTTTTATCTCTATATCCAAAATATATGACTCAAACATTTTTTTTTCTCAAAAAAAAGCCCGTAATTGCGTTCTATCGCTGTCAATCATAAGTTGAAATTCTCTAAAATATTGTTAAATACGATGCTATATTAGTAACGCGTGGAATATATTAATAAAATAAAATATTGCATTCATTATATTGTTTGAAAATCAATGTAAAAAATTTCAGTCACATGAGTTGAAATTCGATTCATCAACAAATCTTCCGGAAGCAGTTGGGGATTATAAAGTAAGGTTTTTATCTCGATCATTAATATATTTGTTCTTTTTTTTAAAAATAATTTTCGCTGCTTTGAGGATGGAAATCATTTGAGTGAAAAATATAAATATTCAATGAGGGTCGTCATATTATAGAATTGAGGTTAATCGCTTGCAATAACTCAATCATAGTTTGTTATCATAGGCTGTAGTGTATCTCGATGCTATAAGATTCGAAGAATTTCTTTTGATTTTTTTGATGAGTAATCTGTTTATGAAGTAGTCCATCACTTAAATTCGCGAATATTCCTGTATTTTAAGATTTTCCGTAATTTTTCTTTAAGGTGAAAGAGACACAAGACCATTTCAAATTACAAATCATCGATCCAAAAGTAACGTCAAATGCAAATATGCCCGCATCGAGTCAAACAATTCCAACCGCATATCGTCGGAATCTCGATTTTCCAAGTGAACACAGCAAACGTTCGTTCTTAAAACTTGAGCCTATGGAGCAGCGCAAAATTCGTGTAAGTTTATTTAAAAACCGATTAATGCAACTCGTTTCAAGTTGATCATATTCATTTATTCGATACTTTGGTCTATTCGAGTTGGACGCTTTTTGAATTTCTATACTGTTTTCATCGTAGATGTAATTGCATGATATCTCATATTTGTAATATTGTCGAAAGAATCTCATAAAATGGTATGGTTAGCTTATTAAATCATACAAACGAATCTTTGGGATTGAATAGAATCGAATCTGGCCTGCAAGCAACTTCTTCATTAATGTATGAAAATATTTCTGCTTGTAACGAATAAATCGCCACTTTAAAATCTTAACTATGTGTCACTTTATGCACAGAATTGTTGTTCATTTTACCTTGATTTTATGAGCGTTGATGTTAGTTTTTCGGTTTTTTTTCGAATTTGAAAAGAGGAATATAAAACAACTCAAGGCGGAAAAAATAGGAGTCAGAACAATAATAACATCCAACTTATTCGAAAGTAAGAGCTGTTTTCGTGGGACTTATCACTTATCTCTCTATCCTCTAAGAATTGTTCACTTTCTCTTTTATACAGTAACGAGTTTTCTGATAATATTTGAAATTTCTATTCAATCAAAATTTCCGCAGCAATCATATAAGAGTAATTCATGGAGTTGAATGATTCATAATTTAAGAGTGAAAAAAAAATTGCACTAGATGGGACAGGTTTGCCTATAAAAGGAAGCCTTTGAAAATTATGGTGCATTCGATAGGAAGCTTTCATATGCGATAGTGCTGTGATCTTTTTTATATTAACGTTTATCGTTCACATACTGCAGCACTTCATTATTGAAGAATCTTCTTCGAGCTTTTTCATCTTTTTATAAAACAAGCAAAATACTTCATATTTTTTATTGTAGAATTTTTAAATTTAGCGAAGCAATGACATTTTCTGAGTTCATATGTAAATTTTACAAAGTTTACTCAGTATCAAAGTTAACTGCCATCATTTTGTTGGCAATGCCTTGTTAATCTATAATTGTCGAATAGGTCGAATAATATAAGTCACCTATCGGCATATAATATTTACAAGCATGAAATTGCTCATATTTTAACGATATTACATTGGCCATTCGAATTTAAATAATTTTAGCATGCCATCGTTTAAGGGCCCACAATTTATAGCTTGTGAATAAATTGTATAATGAGCATAGTGGATGGATGAATAATTAATTATAGGATGCAAGTCATTAAAAATGTTATGAAAGCCATGGCCAAATAAGTTGTTGTTCCCGTCTAACATTACACGTCATTTTTGTTTTGTCTCTGCGGCTTCATGCTTTTTTGGCAAGAAATAATGCATTTTTTCAGTTAGAAAGCAATGCACGAGTCTATGGAATACATGATGTAATTTGAATTTTTTACATATGAGGTCGATACTGTTGGGATGTTTGAATTTTATACCTTTCGATGATTCCGCATAGTCGTATTTATTCCTCTTGCTTATGCTGTAACATTTCGCAAAATTTTTAAATTATCACTTGAAATTGCAATATACAGCTGCTTAGCGATGCATTCGTTAATAGCTTTGCAATAATAAGGGTTGAAGTCTAATTCCTTTATATTTCCGTAATTTTGTACTTGATCAAGTTTGCAATGGACTTGAGAGGCAACATCACTGAAATTAAGAGCACAACATGCCCCACTGGGCTTTTTTATATGTAAGGTTCAAAATGCTCTCCACGAAGCCGCTCAAGTGAATGTACTTCTTCAGTTATCGATATGTAAGAGGAAGTAAATTTTCAAGTGATTTGCAAGATTGCAATTTAAAAAAATCGAGTACTGCAAGGGAAAGATCATCATTGC
Organism: Baylisascaris schroederi; assembly: GCA_006503575.1. Taxonomy (NCBI): domain Eukaryota; kingdom Metazoa; phylum Nematoda; class Chromadorea; order Rhabditida; family Ascarididae; genus Baylisascaris; species Baylisascaris schroederi. Next base: position 69,849 of record QEWY01000142.1, on the reverse strand, counting down.
AAAATACATAATGCAATATTAGAATGTTTGCATGAAATAATTGGTGATTATGAATAGAATTGCAGTCAGTCGAGACAAGACCAATAACGACGAGTGCATATCTCACAGAAAGTCTCGATCGCCATCGTGATATGGAAGCATCTCGATTAAGAGAGTATTTAAAAGCGAAGGAAAGCGATGCTAATAAACCGTGGAATAAGCCTGATTGGCCTGGCCCAAGGGTATGTTCATCAACTCATCCGTATTTAATATCAGATTTTACTACACTACTAGTTTTTTTGGAACGATGGCAAAGGAGGAAGAGGGCTTCATAGAAAGACGTATATTTGAATATTTAATCATTTCACTATTAAAAATTTCCTAAATCGATAATTTCTTAAACGATTCGATAAAATTTCAATGAAAAATTGACAATGATGTGTCATAAAAAATAGAAAATTCTTTAATAATATCATTAATTCGCAAAAAATTATGAAATTTCGGTCTTGCTCTCACTTTTTATTTATTTTTCGAAAAAAAATCTTTTACAGAGCATTTTTTTCAAATACTGAAAAGGATGAACTTATTTTCGGATCACATTTTAATTATTTTCTTCAATCGTTTTGTGATTCATCGATGAAACAAGTTTTAAATTCTCACAATACTTATGAAATATCGTTCTACAGATGTCCTTTTTTTTCGATTGACAAATCCAGTTGATCGTGAAGTTCACAGGTATTAGATAATAGTAGTAAAGAAAATTAATAATTTTCTAGGTAGTTAATTATAATGAGTGAATAATTCATGAAGCAAAGAACTAAGGAGAAAATAGTAACCGAGAAATAACCCCCATAGATGTTCTCTTCATTTTGAGTAAATAAGTGAACAATTTAAGTTCTTAAGTTTTCCTTAATAAAAAGTTCACTATCGATAAGTCATTGTATATTTACGCTGCTATTTCATCCGCAGTTTTTAGTTTTTATTTATACTTTTACTCTTGCTGATAATAATCAAAATATGAGAAATAGTAGGTCGGAAATGTTTAAACTCATATGACTTTTAATAAATGGTCAAAAATATTTGAAATTAAGTAATTTTAAGCCAATAATTAAAACTTAGATATTTATTGGTGCTTCCAAGTGTAAAAGGATGATGATGCAACTATGGAAGAGGCAGTAGAGTCAACGATCGGATATGGATACCTTTGAGTGATCATTGTTCGAAACAATGCTAACAGCTAAAGATGTCAAAGCTTGTAGCTGGTCACTGTTTCAGGCTACACAGGACAATGAACAGAGTATTCGAGAATTGGAGGAAATCAAAAAGGTTACATTCTCTTTCTTCTCTAACGATACCTTTATCGTTGATCATTTTATCGATTAAGATTTCATTAACCGTCCCCGATCAATATGTAAACCAAACTGAATTCAATAAGTAAACCATTTTAATTAAAAACTGAGATTTAAGTCGAGTTAGGGGATGAATCAAATTTAAATAAATTTCAAAAAATTAAATTAAAGTACTATTCGAGTTTATATCTTCAAAAACTCATCATTTCTTCCGAAAATGTATTTACTGTGAACGTTGAAAGTAATATCAGAATTAATCACTATAAAGTATTCCTCCATTTGGCCATAATTTTTCACGAAGAGAAATTCTTAAGTCACCTATCTAGAAGGATATATATGTCTCTTCATCACTCTATCCATCTTTTTCTACTGTCTCATAGTATTTTTCTCTACTTTCCTGAATTCTCTAGATCGCCTTCTTTTCTGGACATTCTGGACAATTCGCCATCCTTTAATGAAATCATTCCTTAGCAAAACACACTCCTCACAAACAAGTTTGTTTTATTTGCAATTGTATATATCGCATTACCTAGTTTATAAGCATCGGGACCTATACCTGATTTGACTTTTCAGAATTGTTTTTTGTTGGGAAGGAAATTGATAAAGAGCGGGGCAAAGTAGGAAAGATTAATGCGGAAAGTGTAAATTTCTTTTAAAAACAATGAAAACAGATTTCTTATATGTTGCTTTTACGATCGCCAGATGAATTGCATTACATATATATGAGTCATTCTGTTATGATAAAACTGTAATTGAAAATATAACTAACCAACACAGATTACTAGTAACAAATAATAAAATGATTCACTTATCGATAAACGAAATAATGCTTCGGGGTTAGAGAAATGCTAAAGGTTCGATGGGCAGTTCAATAACTTCGTTATGCACCGTTTGAGGATTATATAAGCTTTAAATGAGACCAATTCGTTATGCCCGCATATCATAACAACTTTTTGCCTCATTCATAAAGTGGTACTTGAATCGTGCAAGAAACCCCAATTTCACTCTTCATTCACCATTCTTCAATTATTATTCCTATCCAAATCCCATTAATTGAGCTATCGTATTGCCTCTCTTTCATCAAATATGATCACTGCAAAAATTTCATCGCCATTTTCTAACTATCATTACATCGACATTTTACTGTGAAATTCTCTAAAATAAGCGACCAAATATATTTGCCAATTTTTGAAATCAGAAATTTTTTGATTTTAAAGGGGCAATTATTTTTTGCTAAGTAGAAACAAATTCTATCTAAGAAGATAATTCAGCTGGGAAATAAGGTTTGCAATATGCTCTCAGGCTGCATAGGATTAATTTCAACTGAGTCATTAGATTTGAATAAAAATATTTAATGAAATTGTATCTTTCGAAGTTAGAATAATCGCTATTAAAAACACAATTACATTTGTGGATGTCTCATGTTTTGAAAGGTTCTCAGCTTCTCTTTTATAAGCGAGTGGCAACAGTTCATCGACCTCAATTCTGAATAGATGCAAAAAAATGCACTCAATGGTTTCTTTTGTTAATGACCTAAAATTTTTTATTTTATGTTAAATTTGTTTCATAAAGCGACTGATAGTTTGTTGTTATTTTTTTTCAGACTATCGAAACACTTCAAAGGGTAAGTTTCATAGAAGAGTATTATTGTTTGCACTTTGTGCATATTTCTCAACGAATGCACCTATTGTTGTTCTCATGCTGCATTCACGCGTCGTCAGGTTTTGCGCTTCATCTCTTCCAACCCTCCAGCACTCAACACTTCTTAGTTATTCTTCTTAGGTCTGCCAATTCGACCGAGCTGACAAACAATCTTCTTTAAGACCAACAGTTTTCAAGGTACAATTGAGATAGTCCAAGTGATTGAAATAGCGAGTTCCACTATACATTTGAATATGTTTTTTATGAGTACAATAAGTTGGAATCATCTCTCTCCAAACTAGTTAACAAATAAACTTTCGCTTGAATTATTTCATAGGCGTCAATGAAATAATTTCAACTGATAAAATATTTCATTATCACATTTTATCAAGTGCGTTTCCAACTTTTGTCACTTCATGAGTATTAGCTTCAAGCGACTTTTTGAACAATTCATAGAGATGATTGTGAGGCTCATGCTAACTGTTCAGAAGTTTTCGTTGCCTGACAACGAACATTCCTAATCAATCACTTCGCAGAATGCGCCTCACATTGAAGTAGTTTGTTATTCTGGTGTCCTCAACGATTATGTTGTCGTAGGTTGATGCATTCCTGTTACCTCAGACATTAGCAGACACATTCCTGTTACATCAGACATTAGCAGACAATGACGTGTCCTTATCTGTCGTAACAGACATGCGCACTTCTGTGATACTTGATTTCCTGGTTGTTCCACGCCTCTTGCGTTCTGACTGAAGCACAAACATTCTGCATCACTTCTACGATTGTCTTTCCTCTTCTCCCATCATTGTGTGCTGCTTTGTCTGCATCCCTTATGGGAAGCATGTTTCGCACCACTGCTATGCTTTATCACTAACATCTGACAATGGAACTGAGACAGAGAGAGCGGCTTGGTAAGGGCCAACATCGTATCTGGCGCAAATGTCGAGTAGCTAAGGCCACATTTGGCAGAAGCGGTCAACATATGTGAGCAACAACATCACACCAATATGCGAGACCGACCGATCACTATAATGTGTTCACGACGATCTCAACGACTTCATATTATTTTGCTACACTCGGATATTTTTCTCGTCCTTCTCTTCTGCGACTATTTTGCCGTGAAATGAACTGCATGTGAGTACATTCACATTTCCTTTTCCCTTCCGCATATACACCGATCACATAGAGCGAGTGTGGAAAAATGCTAAAATATTTTATAAATTACAAACTCCTTTTTTTAAAATATAATTTTATAGTTTCGATTTCCTAAGCAGCAAAGGTTTTCTACCATGTTATTAGTATCTGTTCTAAAATGAGAGGGAGAGACAGAGTGGGGGAGGAGGACCAAGAAGACACTGGCCTCAGGGAACTGATATGAACTGGGTTTGGAAAAATACTGCACGCCTTGAGTGTTAGTGAAATTTTGCATCACGATAGTAATAGCGTATATCTTAATTCCTGACAGACAGTATTGATTTCATTACAATATTAAGTGCTAGATTCCTCGAAGTGAATTATTAGGGTTGTTTCATCTGAAATTTCTGATAGAATTTTTGAATATTACTATGCGAAAAAAGGGTCTATTATCGTAGATCTCATTGTTTGCTCAAAGGAGTAAGAGTTAATGAGTAGTAGTTAGCTATTGGTAGTTAACTAGCAATGAGTTAATTAGTAATAAGAAATGAATAAGGAATAACACATATGGATACCGTAGGCATCAGATTAAGCTTTCAATGAACGCTTCACTGTTGGGCATTTATAACACACGTTTTATATGTCACTTAAATCACAAAAAATGCACACTTACAAATAGCAATTCTCTTTTGAATTGTTCTATTCGATTTTCATCCGTATGGATTTATTTATGCAAATGCGCAACAATTCAAATTTCACTACTTTGTGAGTGAAAGAACTCCGAAGTTATCTCATATGAGCCGAATAGTAGGCCACTTGTAAGATAGTAATGCTGTGTATATGAGACTATGAGTTATTCTTTCAATTGTACAATAAAGTTTCACGCAAGCTATTATTTATCATTATATGGGATTGGCAGATAATTTCAGGAGTCAAATTTATATATTTGTTTAAAAATTCCTCTCAAATTTGTTATTGAAAGAATCTTTCCTTTTGACATCGCAATGTGACCACCTTGCGTCACTCTTCAAAGTAACGATATATTTCGAGTTTTCTCTAATTTTGGCCAGCTGTTCCGTCACATTTCATCGTTAGGAGCACTTTATTTGGCTGACATATCAGAATGTTTTGGAGGAAGATGGGGGAGGATTGTTTTCCTTTTTTCGCCTTCGATATATACAGGTAGTTCAACGTTTGTGTAGCACCTCAATGGCTTGCAGCCAAGTTTGTCACTTATGGGGAGGGGGCACTCTCAATTTGCATAATTAGTGCTACCGAACAAATCTGTTAACGAATTCTAAAACAATTTAAGAAGAGCGCTTTAATGTTTCAGGATTTCGAGAATTTGTAGAAATTCGCTACTTTGAAAAGTTCCGCAAAAAAGGTCATAAAAAGAATTTTTTTTTGAGAGCAGAAACGCCGATATTTTCTGTTTCCAACGGATGCAACGTAAAACATTTTTGTTTATATGTCATTGCAGTGTTTCAAAACAAACTTTCAATTAAGAAAATTGTTGAATATTGGTGCAAATAAAAGTTTGGAGAATAGAAAAGAAAGGGAAATTTGGAATGACATATAAGCAATGATCTTTGAAATTTACGTTGTCAATTCTCCTTACAAGCCTCATCTTTAGAAATATTCAATCGAACTATTTAATATTATAGACTCAAAAAAGATTATATAAAAAGATATTGAAGAAAGTATAAAGTGAAGCAAAATCAGTCGCCTAAATATTTTTATCAATTTATTCCACTATTGTAAATTTTTTAGTGGAATAGGTCTATTTTAGAGAGTTGCATTACGTGCACGTTCTATGGGCAATCTTTCGATCTTTATATCAACAGAACGCAGTGAAATGTCTCCTGAGGTAAGATTCTGTTTGCATTTAACGGAAATTTTAGACGATTTAAAGAGATCACCTTGTCAGCTTCTCATAAGGAATCTTTATTTATAGAAGAATAAAGAAGACAGTAGTGAAGCAGTGGAGTACAAGAGCAACATTAAAGTACATCACAAGACATTCATGCATCAGTTGTCCAAAGTCTAGCATTCTTCCTCTTCTATGCTTTCACAGCACTCGTTGAAGTCGTTTTGTATGGTTTTTTTCAATAGCGATACAATTTTAGGTTGAAATTATTTTTATTCACCTACATTTTTTGTTTTATATGATTTCCTTTTAGCATCCAAATAAAACATTTCAATTCTATGAAACTGGAATCACAATCATAAAGTTTATTATCATCGTTGCGAGATATTTTTCAGCTTTCAAATTTTATTTACTGATTGAGATAATAAAAAATGATTCATTGCAAAAAAGTTTTCTTAGAGATCTATTCATAGTGAAAATTACTCAAGAAAGGAACGTAGACTTTTAGTCTTTTTTTAAAATGTTCAGTGTTTCTTTTTGTATAAATTTTCAACGTTTTGATTTTCAGTCAAATCGCTCACTTATTTCAAAAGTTGATGGTGATTCGGGATATACTGCTAATGCACAAACAAATAAAAGTTGGCGCAAGGGCAAAGGAGGTCGTGGTAAAAATGACATACGAAGGGCGTACAGCGTCGCTATACCAAAGTAGGTTTATATAATGGCACTGATTCTAAGATCCAGTGCCATTATATATAATGTTGATTATACGTTAATTTTCACTTATAGCATTTCGTGAATTCACGAAATAAAAAATCCTTAATCCGGATTCCATTTTTCGGATTTTGCTAGCAGATTGGACGAGGACATATAACTGTCGATACTAAGGCAATTAATTTTTTTCTTTTATTTTGCCGTATTTTTATCCAAAAATTTAGGCAATAAATTCGAACGTCAAAATTGGCATGTTCACAAAATCTTTTTAAGTGATTAATTTTCCATCACTTTTCCTCATCGATTTTCAGGCAATTTTTCTCACTATTAAAATATTTTTAGTTGATGCAACGTCTGAAATGGTTCAGTTTCTGATGACCCATGAATTATTTCTTCTGGTGACCAAATGCACATTTTGATCCTGCTTCAGTCTAATTGATCCAGAAATTCGTATTTTTGCCACCGTTTTTTATCAACACTCACAAAAACTGAGGCCACAACACTGCAGAAAAAAAAAACACTCCAAAACTTCAAAAAATTATTGGAAATTTAGAATTCCGGCACGGTCCCAACAAACTGTTCTAGTCTCCGAGCTCAAAATCTGAACTCTGAGAACGTATCGAAATTCGTGGAATTTCAGAACCGGAGCTGGAGTTCTGGTGTAACCCTACCTACCGTACATAATGAATGAACTGCGCATTTAGAATAAGAGAAAGCGGAGGAGAGATGGGAAGGGGATATCAAGGATGTGACCTCATTTTTTGTAATTTCTCTACATTTTTCGAACATCTACCATTATTTCTTCACACAAATTTTGCGGTATATTTGCGTCATCACTTTCATCAATGTCTTTCCACTCGATTGCGTCGATTGCATTTCTTCTAAGACGCACGAAACATTTCATTCTTTTCTTGATATATTCCTCCTCATTCTCTCCTTTTTCTGCAGTTTCATTTCTCTCTTTCTCTATTTTTTCATGACGCTTTTTTCCTCACTACCTGCTTTTTCTCATAATTCCTTCTCACTCGCTATCTGTTGCTCAAAATCCTCATGAACGATTCCTTTATATTGCCTATACGTGTCATATTTTTGATGAATAGTAATCACTTATCAAAGAGCGAAATTTCGAAGCGATTAGAGAAACAGTTTTGAATTTCATATCAATTTTGAAAAAAGTTTGTAGAATTAATAGAAATTTGAATATATTGCCTCTAATTATATATACTCAATTGCTGACCACTGTGGAGTATACTGATGACTTTAAAGGCTTTCACCGCTACTAAATGCATTTCTTATCTATCAATTAAAGTTTTCAGATGCACTTTCTATGCTCTTCGATGGGAAATTTTTGCAGACAACGTTTTTGCAAATTCCATCGCCAATATTTATGATTCCAATTATTTTGCAGTTAATTTTTATACCATAAAATTTTCCCATCTAATTAGTTTATTTATTAATTTATACTATTTTTAGTAATTATATCACCTATTGATATTTATATCGTTTTCAGCAACGATCGTAGAATCAAGAAAATTAGAAATAAAACCGAGAATTGTGGGTGTACGTCCAACTTGGCAACTCCAACAGTACAAGTCAACGGAACTTTGCAGCAGGTTGTTTATCGATGTAATTTTTTGTAAGTGAAAAAAACGTTCTAAACACTTGCATTTGCATAGAAATATTAAAATTACTTCAAGGAATTCCTATTACTAGTAGATTTAATGTTAGTAAATGAATGAATTAATCATATAACGTATTTGTATGATTCGTGGTGCAATTGAAGCAATTACCACCATAAATTTACGACCTATTCGCATTGGAATGAATTTTGAATGAGGCTTCAATATTCGATGGGAGTTTCAAAGAAGAGGAGAAAGGCTCAAAAGATTGGTGAATTCGTTATCATCGGTTAAATTTTGGATAGGGAAAATGATCTTCGGTGTCAAAATTCAAAAGACGGAGGATTTGCATTAGCCTTCATCTTCGTCAGTTATTTCAATATTCTCCTAAAATTCTCCTAAAATCTAAGTTCATTACATTGGAATTATAATCTTATCAAGCATTCTTACATTATAGGTGAAGTGTTTTCGCAACTTTGTATTCTAGTAACGATCATAAACACATATATTGTACCGGTAATCTCCAGTTCTAAATTTTTTGAATGAGCAAAGCTCAGTGAAAATTATTCAATAGATAAATGCAAGAAGATTTTTGATTTTTTTTAATGGGCGAATATTGGTTACTCGAAAAGGTGCTGGCATAGGTGAAACGTTGCAAATGTTATACTGATGTACACTGTCAAGCGGGTGACATCGATCTTTTAAAATAACACTCTCACTGCTTCTCGCACTCATACCTCACTTACACTTTTAATTACATTTTGGCCGACAACTTTGCACTTTTATGACTCCAACCTTCCACAATTATTTCTTCAGCTTACAAAGTTTTTTCTTTGTAATATTTCTTCTTTCATTTCGAAAATTCCCAATAAAAATATGTGCTCAATTATTGCATTAGCGTTATTTTAATCTCAAATGAAGATGTAGTGCTCAGAAGTAAACGACTTGCTGATTTGTAGATGAAAAATATAGCTAAACCTTGAATAGAAACCCTGCACCTTCTTAATTTTGATGCATGATTTCAGTAATCTGAGTATAAGCTTCGTGATCCGTTCATTTAAATCCTAATCCCTCAAGCGTCTACCTCACCTGAGATGTTGGTTGACTTCAGAGTATTGCATAAATCAGTTGCTATAATATTAGAAATAAAGTATGCTTTGACTAAAATATTCTTTGGTATTTCATCGGGGAACAGCGAATTTTTGCGATACTATGTACATCACAGAAATCTTAAACTCTTCTTGAAGTAGAAGACTATATTAGCCCATTTCAAGTAAACTTCCTCTCCCCCTTCCCTCACCTCCTCCTTCCCTCTCCCTTCTCTCTCTCCTTCCTCTTTCTATAGAAAACTGTTATACTAGAGCGCACAAAATGCAGCAATACGGATAGTGCGATAGGATAAGCTAGTGTTTGGGATCGGGATAGCGTTGTTGAATTGATTTACGACTCGTGGTTATTGTTGGCGGATAGAGAAGACTAACTATTATGCATTAGATGTGTGCATTCTTATTTGTTTTCTTACAAAGGTTTGTGCGCACCGCAGTGGGGAAAAAGTGTTAGTTTATGCGGGGGTTGTTCACTGAAACACAAGCCGGTTTTAAGCTCTGACTAGCTAATGGTTGTGCTTTTCGTTTCTAAAGCACTTTCTTTACGTTTCCATCTCTTTTTCTATACTAAATTTATGATATGCAGTACTCTCTTGCGTTGGCACAACTTTCCGACTCTCAAAAAGATACTATCTTTCTACGGTATGTTGATCAGAATATCGAGAGACTCATCTGTACTCATACGAGGATAAGAAACGTGAAACACTGAGAAAACAACCTGGAAATAATTCAAGACTTTGAAAACTGCTGAAGACACAAATGAATAAGCTGGATTGCGTAAACAAGTTTTCCAGGTTTTACTCATCTCAAAATGCACAGCTTATATTGTCCTTTTTGCGACTCTTCATTTGCGCGTTTTCAAGCATCACAAAGGCCCAAAGAGCGTTCTCACAACGTCTAACTATCGTTGAGGATTTATCTTAAACTCCAGGTTTTGTAAATATTTTTTTAAGTTTATAACACTTCTCGCGAGTCTTTAGTTATACAGTCTAGAAAATCGTAGTTTTGGATGAGGTCGAAGTTTCACGAATTTAGAGCTGCAGTAGATTTCTGAAGATCTCATCAAGAAGCACTTAAATATCAAGGCAGTAACGGAACGTCGCGAATGCGGAAAATGACCTTTTCTACGGGGAACGCGAGTGTTGCTGCATTTCTTTTGGAATGTCCATATTTAGGGGTTTCGATCTTCTGCAAGTAGCGGTGAAACATTATTCCTAAGAATGTTAAGTCTATATTTGGTAGCTCTTTGAAAAACCATTTTTCATTTCTGTGATGTTTGGTCTATGAGAGGCAAAGACACAGAGATTCGAAAATAGGCTCGTGATTTATGACGAATTTTGGAATGGATGCGATGAAATGCGGGTGGCGGGGAAGGAATCCAAGATGAGGTTGTGTTTTTCGGTTACTGAGGGCACTTGATTCATGATGAGGGAACAGAAGCATGTTAAGTGACGGAAGGGTCATATCTTTGGGAGATAAGCTTGTTGATTCACTGAAATTACTGCTTAGCGAGAGAGAGATGGTAAGCGTGTGACTAAAACTTGTCGGGGCCCATGCAGGTGACTATAAATCCTGTTTCAAAGCATCTCGTTGATCGGTAGGGAAAAAGGTTTGTAATCATCTTCCTTCATCGTTTCGGTGAGGGAAAATGACTAAAAAATTTAGAGGTGTCACAACTAAAAGTCAACGATGACTGTATAGCCGTCTAATTCAGGGACGGATCGCTTCGCCGTGTTGCATCCTTCTTCTCTATCAGCCGAAGAAAATGTTTTCTGATTTTCTTGAATTGAGTTTTTAGAGTTTGACAATTGTTTTTTATTTTAGGGACTTTTCAGTTGTGTTATTTGAATGCGTATGTTCTATATTACGGTAGTAGAGGTTTTTTGAATAACATTTAAATAGCTAAGTAGTATACTTGAATAACCAAACTTTTGTTATTGCTATGTATGATGTTTTTGCGTGGTTTGCATTTGTGAACGCACTGAGGTGATTGATGTTGTTTCTTAGAGAAGAAGGGATAGGATGGCTTGAGTGATTTCTGGGTATTAGCTAGGATACTAGTTATGATTCATAGAAATTTCTTGTTGGAGTTTTATTTGACATTCATACTGTCATTGAATTAACCCGCTGGTAGGGAGGCCAACAAAAGGATAATATGCACCAAAGGTACACGAACAAACATTTAAAATGAACATAAACAAGGCAGAATCTTTTTGAAACCAAGGCCGGTATTACTGTCGTTCGATGTAGACTATACTGTTACTCGTTCTCCGCTACCTGCCGTAGCCACATATGAGCTGATGTGCCGATCTCCCGATTCACCGCCGACATACTTCCACCGTTAATGAGTGCTCGACCACCGCTGGGGCAAACAATCACATTCACTGGGCTTCCGCCCTCGAATGACCTGGGGTTGCAAGCTACTCCAGATGACGACGCCTTCCATGTATCAATGACCATCTTTTGCTTCCAGTTACTCAATAATATACCCTGTAATATTGAATGGTTTATCTTCCAATATCAATATCGTATTCCGCCGAGCACAGACTTCTTGTTTGCACTTTGGCGCTCATTTATGAACTACACCTCAAACTCGTACTTAACTAATTGAACTTTTAATGTGATATTTAGACATAGAAAAAACGACAATAAACACGCCCAAAGCAAACGCACGAATATCTGCCAACCCCAACACTGACGATGAACACCACCGCAAACAAGACGCCTGACATTAGCATACAATGACAACGAGAAAGTATACGTGTATATACACAGCAGCAAGCATTGACGTCTAAAAAAGTTCGAAAGAAAGAGGAAGCCATTTTGTATGTGACCCAGTTCCCGCACAAACACAACTTCAATATCAGCAATTCAAAACGACGTTAATTCAGACTTTTATTACTACCAACCCGTAGACGGCGGGATACAATCACAAAGAACGAAGTCACACCTTCAACGGTTGAAGTCGCGATTTAACAACTGCGAACCTTTGGGGTGCGCTTATATACCCTGGTTGTTGAGGCCTTTAGCAGTTTAGGGCTTGCCACTTTTTTGCGCACCAGTTCGATATGCAACTTTGATATCTTCATGAGCTACATTTCTGGTCGCCCTCTTTCCTTTCTTTACATTCGCGCACAATCACGACACTCATCGAATGAAGTTACACAGTTTTTAGTTCAAATTAAATACCAGGTTTTAGCTGAAATTAAATAACATTAACCTACTAGCCTGATTTTCGCATAATATTTTTCTCTCGTGCGAAAATGTGATGTTGTAGAGTAGAGGAATTCGCCACTCTCAGCTACGCAGTTGTTGCGGAATTTAGGGTATTTGGGATAATCAGCGCAAAAAGTGAGTAGCTGAGAGTGGCAAATTCCTTTACTTCACAACCTCGCGTTTTTCCACGAAAGGATCGTGAAACCCGCTGGAACGCTGTTATGATACCGTGTAGAAAACACGACCAAGGCCATGCATAATGCCTCTGCCTTAACTTGGCCACGTAGCGATCAGCGTGCCTGCTGCGGACCGAAAAAGGGAATGAATTGGTTAAACGGAGCCGCTGGCCTGGCCTTGTCCTCTTCGACCATACAGATTGCATATGGCACGTCTTTTCACCTTCTCAGTCAGTGTCGTGGACGAGGTGCTCTCTCGAGCGATGGGCACGAGAACTCGTTGTGCTTCCCTTTAAGTGTTTACTGTTCGCAAGCAGATCGATCGCCTTCATTACTCATCAAACTCAGCTTGCCACTCTAAGCATCCATCTTCTGTAGTGTTGTTCTCCTTTTTGTCGTGCTTCCTCTTGAAAGAAGGTCACCTCTGTCCGCTGCTTCTCCCATCTCTCTTTGTTAATGAGTAACGCAGTAAGTGTTTATTCTGCATGTTTCCCTTTTATGTACATTTGCAAACTTTCATTCAACGAAATGCGTTATTGATGATATCAGATATGTGATGCATATAATTATGTGTCAAAGTCCAACTGCATGTCTGTGTCTGTGCGCCTATGCAATTTGCCAACTATGGAAATTACGTCTATGGAATCTCTATAAATATAACATATGTTATAGGATGGATTTCTATTCACAGTTATTATCAATTTCATTGCAATTCATAATGCTTCGCTTGAATTATTTACACTTGAAGTTGCTTTGAATTTGCAAGGCAGATGATTTGTTTTGCAGTTGATCGGATATAACCCACGGGCAAATTTTTACAAGCAATTAGCTTCCTGGGGAAGCACAATGGTTAAGGCAATTTGTTATTATTTTTGAATGTTTCGGTGGGCTGAAGTGTAGACGGAAGCGTCGTATTTGATCACCCGACATGCTTTTGCAATAGTTTTCTTCCTTCATTGGTTTTCCTTCTACAGAGAGTTGAATGCATCTACCATGTGAGTTGATTTTTCGCCAAAAAAAAATTTTTTTTGCACCATAGCAGGCTTGCACGGACTCAAATACCACTTATGAAAATGCCTTCTGGATAAGGTGAGGTTTTGGTTAAAAGATTAGGAATTGAAATAATTATGACTTGGAATATGGCTGACTTTGATAAAAGTCTCCTAAGAGAATAATGTATTTACCGATATATAAGATCGTTGCTATTCATTTCACGTATTGGATGCCCGCCCTATATCATTCTCCGCTCTCCACCAACTCATTGGTAGTAATTTCTTCACTGGATGTCGCACTACTATGTTGTTCTACGTTAAATTTATTAATTTCTCACTTACTATTCCATCTTATCTTATAAGAGCCGTGCTGGTGAAACTGGTATCGAATCGCTTCTAGGTTCTGCTCATCTACTCAACGAGTTTCATAAATTATGAACTAAAAATATGCAAAACAATGATTTCACACCTTAGCTGATTCAACAGCCCTTATAAATCGTTTACAAATATCCATATTTCTGCGATCGAGCTGCTATAATATTGAAAAACCAACAGGTCTGATTAGTCATAAATAAGAACTAATAGCGACTATAGGAACGAGTGCCTTAGGTTCTAGTGAAACATCATCGAAAATTATCATCCACATAGCATTTACTTTACTGGACAAAGTACTTTTAGAGCATTTTATGCTTGATTTCTTTATATTTCTTGCTGAAAGCCCTGAGGGACTATTTATCGTCGTCATTCAAAAATTCATTCCAATCGCTCGTACGTACTGAGAGATTTATTTTTTGTTTACACACTTCCTAAGTTTGCTCTATGAGCGCACATTGTATGAGCATCGTACTCATGCTATGTATAGGTATTTATCTCTTTTGTCTTCCCGATAGTTCGAGAACCACTGAAGCTGGAGCTACAAAATTTGATTCGTATGATGGACATCATGGGTTGATCTCGGCCTCGTGTTTCACAACCATTCACCAATTTCGAAAGAAAATTAAGTGAGGGTAAGGGGGGGGGGGATGAGGGAGAGAGAGAAGTTCATAGAGTTACCTTTCTTGCAGAGCAATCATTTATATTCGGTGTTAATCAAGGTTTCAAAACTGCAGCATTTTTCTATTTAATTGGATTTGAGTTTTGCACTGATGAATTTAACATCCAAAACTGGTTGTCATTTTTTCGATCACTTTTTTGATCGTTGATCGGGTTTTTCGTGATCAAAATTTTTCCTTGAAACGTTGGATCAATTCCCAATATTTTAGGGCAAACGAGAGGAAAAAAGAAGCGAAGAAAAATCAGATGACCAACTATCGTGGCAATTACGGAAAGGCTATCGTATTTCGAAAAATGTGGTCAGTTTTTTGCATTTGCTAAAATTCTCACTACATTATAGATGCAGTTTTTCTGTTCTTTTTCTATTTAATTAACTTTTACTATATCGATATTTAATTATATCGACTTCTGTTTAATTTCAATTTTCGATTATTCAACAAAGTGACACAATAATTTTTTTCTCTTGTTTGTTGCATCGCCGTTCCTTTGTCATTTAATTGATTTGAATGAATAATGCTGTAATGATTATTAAAAAGTAATCGCCATGCAAAAATTCTATAAACTACATATAACAAACAGTAAAAACGACTCTTTGCAATAAAATATCGTTTTATAAATCTATACCAATATAACGGTATCTGTGGGTAATATTATTTTAAAAAAATAATTTATGTGGGATTTATATTCAATAAGCATGCGCAAGTTTTTGCAAAACTAAAAAATGCATCCGAATGTGTGCGAAAATAAGATGAAAGTGAACGTGGTTGAAGCGATAAAACCGGTTGTGTTGAGTATGTGCACATTACCAGCTTGCACCTTCAATGTCGCAAACATTGAAAATACTCTTCGTTATATTATTGATCGTCCTGAAAATCACCGTCTTCGAAGTATTTGTTTCATTTGACGAAGTAATAGTACAGCAGTGATAACAAGAAGAGGGAAAAGTAGATGTTAACAATGAAAGGAAAGAAGGCAAGGGGGCATGTGATGTTAAGAAGATCGGGCAATCAAATAACTGCGCTATTTTTAAGGTTACTGTGGTGAATAATTTCAGTAGTTGCTGGTAAATGCTATGATATATAGGAGATGCCCTAAGAGTTACAGAAAAAGTTTATTTTATCGTTTAAAAAAATTAATTCGAGGAGTTTTCGTTTATTCATTTTCTTGTGGTAGTAAAAGAAGCTTCTGAATTGACTGTTGTAAAATTTCTTCCACATGGCTTCCATCTGCGTTCATACAAGCGTGCATCGAAGTTGGCAAGTTGTCCACATTTTTTCAACGGTTCAGTTGGAATTTACTCATAAGTTTCTTTGGATTATTTTTTCTGTCTTGGCCGTTTTCATAGGGGTGGGAGGAATGATGAGGCAGGAGAGAGCAAGCCGTACTGATATGCTTTTATAGTAAATAGCAGCGCTTTGCGTTCTTTGGAGCGCCTTTCCCTCCCCACGTTTAGGTTTCGTCGACTGAAGGGAGGGGGTGGCAGTATGAAGCCACTGATGATCAAAGGCGACAGGAAGTTATTCTCGTCGTAGCCTGGTTATAGCATAAATTGTTTTTTGTCGCTGAAATAGCGTTTCATAGGCCCGGATCAGTATTCGTTTTTATCTAAGACTATTTTTTTGTTACCATAGATGGCCATTTTAATAATTTTGCACTCATCAATAACGGGCGTGAAGTCAAACTCTCTCATCTCACGTGTAAAAATTGGAGTTAGAAGAGCCTCGATTTCATCTTGGTTGCACGGGATACTGTATCGTTGCCCTTAACGTACTGTATGAACGAAGAAACCCTGGTTTGTCATATCAAAGTTTGTCGTCTGTTATTGGACAGTGAGGGTTCATCCATTAGAATTATATCCGATAGGTGGACGCATATACGATAGGCGATCTGCTTGTTCGATGCAGGATTGACAGCGTTTGTGCTCACCACCGGCTGGTGCTACTCATATTCTCGTTTACGCTATGTTTGTCGACTGCACATTTGTTGTGCACATTCGGCTGTCAGCATCTTGCACGCATTCACCACCACTTCTCCCTACATTATCCACACTTTGAACACCCACTTCTCTTTGTACTTATGCGTTCGCGGATTTTACAATTGTTGACCCTATTGAAGTGCTAACTAATATTTGCATCGTCCTATTACTAACTAATAAATATTTGCCTTATACTATTACTGCCACCACTGTTAATAGCTCATCTTATTTCTATAATTTTTTGCTTTTATAGTTTAATCTCTATCAGTAGGTAGTTACAAAGTGTGAAGTTTAATAGACTTCAAATAAGTTAATCGAAAGCAGTATATATTGATGATTTTATTGCTGCGCTTAACCAAAAATTCTTTGCGCCATCCACACGTCTTACAATTTGTGCTTTTTGGAATCTTTTGTTCCTCTTAACTTCAAGCATCATTTTTTTTAAATAGGTGACATAAAAAGAGCCGCTGCAGTGAATGTTGATAATTTGTTGCATTATGTAATTGCGTTTAAAGGCTTACAAAAGTCATATTCATCGATATTGGCACGAAGAACTCGTTCACATAATTTGATGCTGAATTTGCCCCACCGGATTTCATGGGTATGTGGATTAAGTTTCTAGGCGGTTGCCAGCAATTTATAAATTTGTGTGGTCCTTAAATGCAAGGCATATATATATATATATATATATATATATTTATATATATATATATATATATATATATATAAGTGCAGAAGGATTCCAGGAAATTATATATGACACCAGGATCCTTTTGCATTTATGGATAAATTGTGATGTTTTGTCTACATATTATAATGAGAAGTCAACTGCGCCATGGGAGGTGGGAAAAAGTGGCCAAGAGCCACTCCTCCGTCGCGGTTAGTGTCCTTGGCCATGCGAAGGAAAACGCGGCCGGGCCATTATTGAGATGAAAGCACAATTAAGAAGGCATTCTAAGGTGAAATAGAAAAATATTTCCAGCTCAATTTCCTTTGTTGGGCGAATACAGGCCAGAACCAATCGCCTGGCCCGTTTACGTTCCATTCTTCTGTTCCTCCCTTGCTCCCTTTCTCAATTCCAATTTTAGTAAAAAATTGCATTGTCTCGTCAGTTCTAAAATGGATTAATTTTGTGATTTATGAATGCTTTTTCGCAATTATTTCATAATGAACTTAGCCGATAAAATGAGTGACAAATAGATGCCATGAAATTTTTTTGCATCTTCGTAGACATTCAATAGATTCCTGTAGGGAAGGAAGACTTCTGTCACATATGCTTCCATTCTGAATTTGAAAGCATACACTGCTTCTTTCATTTTTAAGAGGGAGGCAATAAAAGGACATATTCCCTATTCACGATGAATAGAACCCTCTACGTCCATAAATTTCTGGAGGGTTCTCGAAATAAGAGATTACTGTAGAAATTTTATTGAGGCCCACTCTTTTCCGTTCTCAGTATTCTTCGACAGCAGACAAGTTTTATAGCTGTATGATTAAAAAAAGCGAAGTTATTGAGGAGGAAGAGCGCTAATTTCTTTTAGAAGGTTTATTCGAGTTGAGGTTAAATTTATGCGTGGTTTTATTTCATGTTCTGCGATATTTACTTTCTTTCAGTTATCTACAAGCATCACTGCATGTATGAATATGACTAGATAGTACTGTAAAATCCCTTCATAAACATATAAATATATAAATACTGTATAATAAATATAAGCATAAATGTAAGTATAAACATAAATATAAATACAAATATTTATATATATATAAAGTTTCGCCTCGATTTGTTCACCTGTTTGATTAACTAGTGGAAGGCACCCTCAAGGTGGTGGTTTTTACATGCTGCAATGTTGGAATAACGGTATGTGGAGATGTGACTGGAATGTTAGCAAGAAAGATTAACGGTCCCATTGGATTGTTTTGTTTCACAAAAAACATTTCGAAACTGCCCAACGTACGAGAACGTTATTCACGATGTAAACGTAAAGGGCATATATACATATAACTTGAATATTTTGTTTCTAATCCGAATTCAGTTCTGCTCGTTTCCTTTCTTAGTGATAATAATTTATTGAATAAACTGAAATTCTGTAGTTTTATGTTTTCATCATAAATAATTTAGTCACTTCGGTATGCTTCAGCTATCATGCTACCTGTAATAAACTCCTTTCGCCGGATGAGTGGTCCTTCTTCATTGGAATAGATCCGATTTCGGCGTTAAATCAAAATAATTTTTTTGATTACACTTCTCACCCATCTTTCAATCATAAAACCCAAAATGTTTTTATATCTAAAATATCATACTGTTGTTTTATTCTACTAAACTCCCGGTTATAATAGCCGGATTCCTCAATAAAACATGAATTCGGGTGAGTGGGACCTTTCATTCGGTGTGTTATGTATTGCTGCACCTGTCGACTTTTTATGACATCAGATATTTTTCCGAAGGCGTAGCTGTTTCTGCAAATGGGATTTTAGATAATAAATAATTTTCCAACTGGTGCTTGTGCAACTCTGAATTAGTTGTTAAAGTGCCTGAAAGATTCGTTGAAATTTGAGGGAGAAATATCCTACAAATTGTTCTGCTTCTGGTAGCGTCTTTTTACGTTGTATTTTTCTTTTTCTTGGGAAAGATACTTCTCCTTGCAGTCGGAACTTATGGCATGTATTTTCCTATCCCGTTCGGAGTCAGGAGAATGGATTTCGCCGGGGGACCGGAGGGAGGTAGGGGGAGAGAAGGCGGCATTTACTCCTACTTGTAAAAGTCATCCCAAACATTAGCGTCATGCGCAGCTTAATTTAACTCTTTTAGCGCATTCTTAATATGACCTAAATGGGAAATAAGGTCTCAAATGAACAAGGAAGAGTTTTATTAGGTGTTGCTAGCGATGTTGAACGCATATTTGCGCATTGATTATGCAACTCGTTGTGCTTATGTTTTTTGATACTGTCAATAGCGCATTAACAGAGGCAAGCGGCTCATCACCACTGCATCGTCGTCATGCTTTGAGAGTCTTTAGTCGTTACGCGCTTGTTTTCTACCGTATCCCTCACCAATTTTCTCTGTCGTATCCCTCGCCAGTTTGCTTCTTCGTATCCTTCGTTAGTTCTCTCCACAATATCCCCCACCAGTTGCCTTCAAAACTTTTACGACTACTTCCTGCTCTCCCACCACATGTAATTTATGATTATTACGTAGCTGTAAAAGTTTAGACTGTTCAAAAGATACTATTGAAAGATCTACACTGTAGAAGTTTTATGTTGCGGATATCGTATTACGGGTGTTCTTCTCAAGAAGCTTCCTCATGTACATGTCGCGTTAAAATACAGTTTTATTTTTGTGGAATATTTACAGTTGATAGGAGTGAGATCCAGGACTTTAAGCAACATTGTCTATTTGCCACGGATGAGTCTTCATCTGTCGACATCTGTTAACGGTTACCCTTAACCACAATAAAGTGCACAAATGCACTTTTATTTGCGTATCGCTGATCAATGAGCTCCCAATGTGAGGCGCCATCTTCTCATCGAGTATCAAAAGATGTTCTGCCTTCATCGGAGCAATTCAACAAAACATCGCTGCAATGCATTTCTGAGAAGGACAGAGTCCACATTGGCCAGAATCATACGTTGTTTCGAAATTCGAGAAGCGATGCTTATGGCAGTGGTCATTCTGGAGTCGAGCATTTGAAGGCTCGTTATTTGGAGCAGTTGCGTCGTAATGAACGTAAACATCGAACACATCGTTCAACACCCTCACCTATGCGCTTCGCACCTATTATTGCTAGAGGAGGCAACTCACTACCGAATATCATTGAAGCTGCAAACGAAGGAAGTGATGAGAATGGAAGTCCAACCTCACCTCGCTTATCAACAAACTTTAACGCTATATTGCCAAAAGCAACCTCCTTAGCTACTCTTCAACCCATGGTGAATAAAGCAGTGCTCATAACACCTCTCAGTTACAAGCAGTAATCAATTTTCAATTATATTTCCATGAGAATATGGAGAATGCGGTTGCATTCATCTATATTTACAGTCATTAAATAATTTTGCATTCTTCTTTATGCATGTTTTTCTTGGCCACATTCTAATTGCCAAAACGTTTCATTTCTTTTGAACACTGACAAAAAGCGTTATAGAGAGGGCGGCTGGTGTAATCCTTAATATTGGCTGCAAGCGGAGATAATATCAAAACAAGAAGCAGTTCTACTTATAATCCAAAAGAAAAAGCAGGAAATACTTGAAATTTTCAGAGTTGAAAAAGTTTGACTAGCATTCATATTCTTTTATTGAATAAAAGTAATTATTTTTGTAGTTTTCTAAACGAAAAATGAAAAATTTCCATTTAGGGAAGGGGAAGGGGTTGAGGGATCATTGGAATTTTATTCTCATTTACTCTCAAGAGAACGAAGGAGAGGTATTCAAACAGTTTGTTATCCGGTTCTTTTCTCCATGCTTTCTCAAGCTCTGATCTCCATTCTGTGCAATGCTCTGCTTCATCACATATTAATTGTAAAAAAAAAAAGATAGGTGAAATCATGGTCAGCATTTAACTAAAAAATTGTATATATTTTTGAGTGATTTTTTGTTGCAGGAAGAGTGGGCGCCGGCTTCAGTTTCTTCACTCTCAATTATAGAGAATCGGCGAGTTTCCACAGAGAATATCCGAGATTCCCGCTCACCGGTTCAATCCCGTTCTCAGACAACTTTCTTCTTCAACGATAATGATTCTGTTAGTCCGTCAACACTGAAGCGATCACCAAAAACAACACAGGTAGCTGATGACCATCATCAATTTTAGTTGCATCCTTGAGTGTCTGCATGTAAAAAAGTGTTATCAGCTATAACTATCATAAAACATTGGCGTTTTCCTGAACTTGTCTCCAAATGCTCTTTTCATAAATTGATTGCTTCGGATGGCATTTAAGATTGCGGCCACATTTCATGTAGCGGACTCGTTATATAGGTTCGTACAATTAATCCTATTTCCCATACTTCATTATCTTCAGTTGTCTCAACCATCGGCACTCGTTGCTGAAGGTACATCATCGCAAAAATCACAAGAGCAGATCATATACGATCACAACCCACTTCCGTCGGCCATCGGTGGATTTAATACTGCCCCTTTCACTCGTCGTTCATCGATTGTTCGACCTGCTCAAACACCATCCACGTTGAGTGGGCACATTATTGAAACGGTATTTGCCTATTTTATCAAATGAACCTTTTCTACTTGTAATAAATTTCCGGGCTGAAAAAATTTTAATTTTTTGTTATTACCAGTTGAACAAATTATATGTTGGCGTTATTTCGAACAGAATATATTATAATAGTAATCATTGGTGATAAACTGATGTCACTATCAGCTCTATTATGCCATACTTATATCTTCACAAGTAATGCTTATCGAATATTATTTTTATTGCTTTCGCATGTCGATGTATCGAGCTGTTGCTTTAATCAGATAAAACCGAAATTAAAATAGATGTTATGAAACTTTTTGCAATCCTTACTGCTCAACCGCAGTCCTCTGACAATTGAACCATTTCTTCTTTTTTTCGGCGATCTATTTTTTTCGAGCTTCAGCCAAAAAATTTGAGTTATTCGTTTCTCTTTTATAAATAACGGCCAGGTACGGGTCATTTTAGGCTTATTCCACTCTAAAGCGATGACTAAACGTCACATTCCCTTTATTGACGGTCGTTCGCATGGGGCGCTCGTGGACGCTTCGTATACCTTTTAGGGAATTCGTTGTGACTAAATTTCCATCTGAATTATGAAGACTATTCTCTATCAATAGAAGTTAAACAGTTCAAATTGTTTGTTTGAGTTTAGGCGGTTGAAATATTGGACTTTTTGGTAGCATTCAAAATCCCATAACTCAGTAATCATGCGATACAAGTTTTCCATATTCACCTAATTTAAAAATTTAAATTTATGCGTTGGCTTTATTCGAATTGAAGATAATATTAAACGGAACAATTTACCTGTATATCGAAAAAGATAATCATGTAGGAGTCCTTTCTCGTTCGTTTTGCGTATCGAGGGCGTCGTATTATATTGATGATGCGCAGACCAGGCGAGTTAAGACAGGCTTAGGCGATGAAACCTTTGCGTTATGTAGATGGTACATCTGGCTAGTTTGCGCACTGTACAGGTAATTAATAACTATCCAAATGAGAGTCAACAAAGGATGGGAATCATGGAAGATTTAAGTTATTCCGAGTTTTCAGCCACGAGGATCATATCGCGAAGAAATCGACCGACAGTCAAGCCGGGCTGGTGCTTCATCGCTTGAAGCCGTCGATCAGGCTACGTTGCCTAGGTCAATTTTGAAGCAATCAACATCGATCATTTCACAGGATGAATCCTCAAGAAGTTATCCAATGAGTCGACAAATCGATCGACGCAGTTCCTACGAGGAAACTTCACAACAACCATCTCATACGGTATGGCATTCCTTTTATGCGGAAGGTGTTTTTCGCCATTTTGCGTTTCCAAAAGTGGATTATGTCTGTGTATGTATGTGCCTGTTTAGCTGTCTGTTACTAGGACCTAGCAAGGTATTTGATGGAGTTATAGTTACGCAATTTCGTTATTTATTGACCAGTTATGGAGTTAATTGTTTAGAAGCGGATTGCAAGACGCGATGGTGCTAAATTAAAAAAAAAAAAAGTTATTCAGCAAGCATGTTGGGACGAAATGTCGCTCACCGTCCTGTTTCGATGAAAAAAATAAAGTAAGTGAAATAAATTACAATAAAATAAATATGTAAATAAATGAGTGAATAAATAAATAGGCAAAATGTCGAAATTATGTGAATTTAAAGTGGAAGAGCATTAGCTGTTTTCGAAATCAACATATATTTATTGTAATATTTATGCTGATTTTATATGACGATATTCTATTGCGGAAATGAATCTAAATTACCATATTTTATTGGTTTATTTAAGTGAAATCTTTTTTCAGCCTGATGTTTCGTCGGCTTCTCAAGGGCCCTATACTACAAACTATGAAACAGCTAACATCCGGCATAGTAACGATACACCATTTGAAATGCAAACTGAAGAAGATAGATTTCGAATAATGCAAGAGAATTTACAAAGGCAACGGCAATTTTCACTCACTCCACAACATCGATATCCACAAACCTCGTTTAATGGACCGTTCTTCAAACTTGAAGAAATTGCACCATCGCAACGAATAAGGTTTTATTTTGTTTATAAAGTTGATTGTTTATGCGTTTTGTAAATGTTTCTTATCATTGTATCATCTTTATGCGTGTGTGTATTTGTGTTTCGGCTTATTCCTCCATTAGTTTTGGTTTATAATCCATGAAAACTGTTACCATGAGATTCGTTGACGTGGCCTAACATATTGCATGATCTGTCTCGTTTGTCGTTGTAATTTCTTGCCATTCAAATTGCCTCAGATTCATAGGTAAGCCTCGTTTAAAATGCCGATGGGATGCCGCATTTAAATGACTTTAATTAAGGAGTATAAAACATTCATTCATGGAAGAAAATGCGTTAAAGGCATTCATTTATTCTTTGAGCTTTGCTTTGACGGTTGGTTTATCGAGCATGTTTGCAAAAAGCACATTTTGTGCAATCCGCTTTCGTAGGCCTTTCCAACTTTTACTATCATCTTCGTTTCAAGCTTTCAATATATTCGTTTATCCGAGTGATTGTTTCCTTAAATATGCCGTTCAGGTTTCACTTTTGAGAATTTAAATTTTTTTTCGCTGTCTCAAATGTTTTCTTTCAAA
Organism: Baylisascaris schroederi; assembly: GCA_006503575.1. Lineage (NCBI taxonomy): Eukaryota > Metazoa > Nematoda > Chromadorea > Rhabditida > Ascarididae > Baylisascaris > Baylisascaris schroederi. Next base: position 45,260 of record QEWY01000142.1, on the reverse strand, counting down.
GTGTTTTAAAATTTTCGTTAAATTATCTAGCACTAAGCTATCATATTCCATTCTCTTCGTCTTGATTGCATCACAACCAAATCTATTTCCATCGAAAAAAGTTCTTTCATTTAAGAAGTGCAATATTGTTTCAATATATTACTGGCAAGTAAAACTCTTTGTATTTATTTGAGTAAAGTAAATAAATCTTGAAAAAAAAACCAAAATTATTCCTGAGGAAGTAGTTGAAGTACCCCATTTTAGGTCACAGTCGGTTGCTCCATTGCTTTCAGTGGAAGGATATTCCGATGATGAGAGGCGATACGAACGGCTGGGAATATCGTCTGAACGAGCAACTAGTAGTCAAGTTTTTCATTCGAATTTATTGTACGAACAGCGAAATTTCGATGAACAAAGGTTTCATATAAAATGTTCTATAATGTTTTTATTCAGTCGCGGTCTATTATTTGCTTATTTAATTACGTATATGGTTCGTTAATTCTGTTTAGGTTTTACGTAGATGTTTAGAGGCTAATCACTCGTTTTTTTGCTTTGCTTAAGTTTTTCGAATATAGTTTTTATTTAAATTATTGTTTAACTTAATTCAATTGGTTTGTGGTTTTATTAGTTTTCTTTTGATCGTAATTGTATAAGTAATCATACTGAGTAAAAATTTATGGAATAATCCGTTCATTTTTCTATTTGCAGATACAACGGTCTAAAAATGATATCGGCCTCAGAAGCAGAACTCACCCAACATCAGCGCAATGAAAGTGATCGTTTTATGGGGGTAAGCATATGATATGATTTCACTTATGAACACAAATCTTTTGAGTAGTCACTTTAACTTAGCACTAAGTTACGTTGTAGTAAGTAAATTAGTCGAATTTTAATCTGCAACATCCAATTTTTTATATTATTGTGCAGTTGTATTTATATTCATTGTTGATCACATTGTCTCCTCTTTTTTTGTTTATCTCGCATCGTGATATGGTAGTAGATAGTGACCGAGTTATGATAAATGTGTGTAGGGAGGGGGAGGGGGCGGACAGTGCTTAACAGCTGCAATGACATCACAATCGTGGATAGGTCATCGTCGCAGTCTCCAATGGATGAGCGACTGCTCTTTTAATGTTTCCTACTTTTCTCGTATCACTTGACTCTTTTACTGACTTTTTTCACCTTTTTTTCCATTGTAACAAATATATCTTTTTTTGCAGCTGCTCATTTTTCAAGTTTTTCAAGTCACACTTTTTCGCTATAGTCTTTTCACATGACTTTCGCAACTTTTCTACGAGAGGCGCATTTTATATCAGCAAAATATGACGTGATAATGGTATCCTGTCTGATGCGTATCCTTATGCATATGCATCTATCTGCTTAGAGCTTCCAATTCCTGAAGCGTTTTAGCTGCAGTAGTAAAAATTTGACGTATACGATCCGCATCATATGTTTTCACCTGAGTGTTTTCTCCTTTTGATTGATTATGTTGTAATAAAATTACGGAAATTATAATTTGTAAAGGTTGTGCTGTTATTATAAAGTAATGAAAGTTTTATTCCAAAGTTATGAATTTCCCCGAAAAGTTATAAAAATTCAAGAATACCATAAAACTCACAATTCGCAACGTTCCAAAGCTAACCGAAAAGTAATGCAAATATTTTTTTTTTTTGCTGCGAATTTGCGCAAGCAATTGACGCTTTTTAATGCATTCCTTGTTAGACGGTGCATTTTACTTTTTTTTGATCTCAGACGTGATCGATGAAATTATAAAAAAGCAAACACTCTCAGTTATGCAAATAAGAACTTCAAAGTTGAATGCTAATTGATGTTTAGCATTTTTCAAGTCATAGATTTGTTTAACTCTCTATGACTTTCATACTACTCATTATGATTGAAACGCTAGACATTCGATCATCTAATCAGAATGTTTCGTCGGTTTTCATCATCGCCCTAGGCGATCTATCTGAAGTTCTAGAAATATTCTTACCGATGTCAGTAGGCTTCACTTCCAAAAGTTGATTAGCACTAAGGGCATCCACCTCTATTTTCTTCTCCCTTTCCTTCATCTCCTAGCTCCAGCTGTCCATCTGCCCTCCCGACTTCAGTTATCCGTCTTCACGTCTCCCCTCCCACCTCCAGTAATCAACCTTTTCCCCCTGCTCCGGTTTTTATGTTCATACCGTTGTAACATTCTTTGTTTGAGTTCACAACTTTTCATGGGTTTTCTTCTTCGCTGAAAGTCAATTTGCATTTAGCTTTCCTAGCCGATATTTTTGGCGTTATGCAGTGGCTCCATTTTATCTTTACGGAGACTCGCATCACCGAAAAGAAGTTACATCTCGTAGCATATTACGTTAGATTTCATTCGCAAGAGTTTACGTTGCAAGAAGCATCCTTTTTCCTAATGAAATATGACGTCATATTTTAGGAGAGGGGATCTAGCATAAGAGGCGAAGGAAGAGGGGATGTGATGCACAGCTATCGGTTGTTGAATATTAATCATGGTTCTGTATTTGCTTGCAAATTCACTAGAGTCTAATCTGAATTTGTTTTTCTCTGCAAGGATATTTCATTAATATAGCGCAGCATATCGACTTCATTCAGGACTATAATTCTGATGCGCCAAATGTGGTATATTGGCCACCACGAAAGGAACGCCCAAGACCAGCATCGGTGATGGCTAAAAGTATCACCGATCCGGAGAGGATCGATGAATATCGTCGACAAAAGCAAATGGAATTGGAAGCAATTCAAAGAAAAGAGGAAGAAGCGATGCGATATCATCATAAACAAGTTCGTTACCTCCTGCAAATATTGTCGCTCGTTTAACGTCATTTTCAAATTTCACTCATCATTAAATCCCAAAAAATGAGGATAAAAATCTCAAAAATGTCTTCATTGATTCAAATAGCCCTAAAAAGATTCATATTTCGACATCGGAAAATATACAGTTTGTGGTTAATGCTCGTTAAATTGTTAGTTTTCTAATCCAGTATCACTGACTGGCGATTGTTTTTATCATGCTACGGTGTTCTTGTTATCAGAAAAAGAGGCCAAATGTTCAGAGTATCAGAATTGTGTAGAGAGGAATTTCGAGGAGCAAAAACAATAAGATTATATGTGAGGATGTCATAACTCGAAACATGCAGCATTGAAATAAGGATCACGATACCTGATATACCATAGGATTCCAATTACAATTCCCTTCATGCTGGTCCCTATCCACCGTATATCTCTCATTCCCTAAAAAAGCAAGTATGGCCCCCTCTCGTTTATTCCTTTCACTTGAAAGTTGTGAAGTCTACAATTCTTGCGAATTACAGTCGATTTTTCCGTTACTATTGTCATCTTTATGTTATTATTATTATTGTATTTTACAAACTTCACTTTTGTATGTAGTGCAGTTGAAACACTTAACATTGCTTCACAGATCGCTCACTAGCTTCATGTCATATCTTCTTTCAGCAAATCTGTTTTTTTAATTTTGAGCTTTGGTTTAGGCTATCTGAAGGGAACTCACTAGTACAAGATTACTGCCCTGGAGGTATCCACTTCTATGTACTCATCAGGCATTGTTTTTCTCATATTATAGCTCCATGCGATGCAAATGAAACAACAACGCTTCTACGAACAAGGCGCCTACACGACAATGGGTAATGGAACACCCATTCAAATAATTCGTAGTTTTTCGCCATCCACTGAAGAGTTGCCACAAGGAGGTGCTAATCGAATGCGTTCCCTTCGAACACCTTCCATAGACACTCAGGTAGAATTTCGCCTGATTTGCTAAGAAGCTTCGAAATATCGACCGGGAATATTCCCCTGAAAAAATTCCCGAGAAAAAACTTTTGGGACAAATTTTCCGCTTTTTTTCAGCTACCTTCACGTAATGCAATGAATTCAACGAAAGATTTTTTAAATTCATTCGGCTAGCTTTGAAATTAAGATTTTCTCACCAATGGGGAAAAACTTCACAGCAAATGTCCGAACAGGAGTCCTCGTGGAGTCCTTCATAGCACATGTTCGAATAAGTTCATCAATTCCACGGTGTTTGAAAGACAGATGCTTGAGAAGCTATATTGCATCACGACTCGTAAAATTTTATTCATTCATGACGACGAGACTGAGGTATGATTGAACAGGTTCATATATTCCGTAAGGATTCATAAATTGCAATAACTTTCTGACGCATGAATTGTGTGTTAAAGTTTGAAAATATTTCATCATGGTAGTTGAATATTCCTTGTTAAGGATTTGGAGTCATTGGAGACACCGCAACAAGTTCGTGTTTTCGAAACGAGACCCATCTCTATACTTTCCGAATCAACTGATTCACGTGACTTTCTATCATCGCCTTCAGTCGGTACATGGAAACGTACATACATTGTGGATGCCGTTCAACCTTCTGCAAAGAACGAGATTCTCACAAGTGAAGAGCTACTTGAAAAGGAGCGATTCGATGTCGATCTTCTGAAGGTGCTTCAATGATACTTATGGATTTTGTTCTAACTAGATTATGTTGCTATTTTTAGTGCTTCAAATACGCTTCAAATACGTAATATTTTTTCTGTCAGTCTCGAGCTGTAACCTCCTTCACAGTTCATCCAGAAAAAGGAGAACTGTGAAAGAGGTTCGAGCTTGTTCTTTTTCGGAAGAAGAGATGGAAGGGAACACTGTTTCGTACAATATTGCATAGAAATGGCTTCGTTTCAAATGGATCAGATGACCAATTGCACTTTTTTGGGCGATTTTGTTGAATGAATTGAAAATTGGAGTTGTTTATTCGCCCTCAACTACCAAGACCTATCACCTCGATGAATGTTTATTTCCTTCTCAGAGAAACTGTGAAATTTTTTTGGGACAGATCGAAAAATGGACCCTCAATGATGGATTGTGTGATTTACCATATATGAAGTTTCTTTTAACATCTCGGTTTTTATCGACTAAGCTCTCGCAACGTTTCATCTGTACCTCCCATCTTCCTTCCCCCCCCCCCCCCCCCCCCCCCCCCCCTCCCCCCCCCCTATTTCGCATATCCTTCCTAATAACGCTTTGTATATATTCGAAAGTTCTACTTCCTATTCCTATCGTCTGCACTAGGTGAATCCGAGGAAGGTTAATGGGTTTTTAGCGCGAGACTTTGGTCACACTTCTAAATGTGTTTTAGTGATATACCATTGGTTATCAAATACTTGCCACTCACCTTGCTGAAAAGACGTGTTGAAGGTTTCACAAGAACAGGTCTGACTTCATAATAGTACTTCAGTGTTGTTGTCCATGCCGCGTGCATGCTTTCTAAAACTTCATTGAATTATTATGATTGTCATATAACCCTGAGAATTCACTGTAATTTTTTCATATCTAAATTCTTCGTTAGAGTGCGTAATTCTATGGAAATTTGAATTTACATTCGATATTTTGGTGGATAACTTTGTTTTATCTACGTTGAATTTAGATTGCTTGCCGCCATCTTTTTTTTTTTTGTTTAGAGAAGAGAGGCATTTATTGAAAAACCCGCTCCAAAGCCTGAAATATTCCGCACTGGTAAACGATGGGAACCACCACCTGAGCAGCCATACGTTTGGCCCACCGTAAGGAGGCCTTTAAGTATGCAAGCAGGTGCTGAGCCGGTCATTGATTTTGCACCAGGTATGTTGAATATTTTCATTCGGAGAGTTTTCGTTATATATGATATTGAAACCGAAAAATCTTAAACTGATATTGAAATGTTATGATATCGAAATGGAATAAACCAGAGCTATATTCCTTTGAACACAACTCACTTTAATATACCTATGAGTGGAATTTCCATTTGTATATCCGCAAACATGGTTTACGGTAAAAAACCTCCAAGCAAATTTATCATTCAGATCAGTAAAATTTCTAAGACGCTTTTTTATCTCTAAGAATTTGGGGCGAGTTGGATCGAACATTTTTAACAGTTTTTGTATTACATAATAGCTGCAAAGTAGCACTCATTATTTCCTATAGTTTTTTTCGCCATTCATAGAAATTCTCACATGGAATGGATATTCTTAAAAAAATTATTTGTTTCTTTTTGTGGTAAATATTGTAAAGACAAATAGTTACCGAATTTCATATGAGCTGCACGATTTAACTAGTGGGAGGTTGTACCCATCTTGCTCCTTTAGATCAGGGCATTGAATTATGGGTACAAACGTTCGTCTTCAATTTCTAGTTCCATTTTCAAAGATCCTTCATTTGAGCGTTCAGTTGCCGTATGCAAAATTTGCAGATAGTGGGCATTTAAGACTTGCCCGTCCTGTCCACGTTCCGTAATCGGTAGTGGTGTTCGTATCCGTATAACTATCCATTAGGCATAGTGTCTAGTTGTAGCTAATTACCAAAGCGTGCATCCGTAGTAATTGTTTCAATGCGATGTGGTCTCTTTAGAGATTCATAACATATATGTTTATTAAAAAGAAAAAGGTATTGATATTGAGGCTAGGTGGGTTTGGCTTTACCACTGACACTTATTCGGAAGATAAGTGTCATACCTGTCGCACCAACATACAATATCTCTATCTTTTTCAATGCATAGGAGTGCCGAGAAGTTGGGATGAGGTGGAGTTTCGATGGGAGCCTCAGGTCTACGATCCTGCTTATAAACACGAAAGGAAAAATTTTACACCAGCTAATTCACCATCTCTTTCACCAAGAAGAGGCATGGGTAAGTTTAATTTTGAATTTATTTTCTTGCTAAAGGTTTTCTTTATTTTTCTGCCTTAACCTTGCGTTTTCTTTTTTGAAAAATGAGAAAGCGCATCATGGAAGCTATCAATGTAATTTTCATAATCTAAATCATGCATTCGCGTCAATTTTTGATATTAAAACAACGATTGCGTCTTATTATGCGTAATTCATTTTTTTTTTTTTTTTTGGCAATAGTGCAGATCGCTTATCAATAAAAATGTTATTTCTAGCGTGCATCCAGTCGATTTTAAAATGAATTATTTTATATATTTTTCATAGCATCTTCAAATGTTCACAATGCATTCAGATGATGACGAACCAGAATACTTTTGGCTTGAAGAGATTTTTCTATTTTATTGACCATGTCTATGGAATCTAGTTGCTGTAACTTCTGTGGTTTGCGTGTTGAAGACACGCTTTCATGTGAATTTAACTTTGTCAGGCACATGCAAACAGACACAGACATGCACACAGGCATGACGTCATCATAATGCCGGTAGCTAATGGAGCATCAAAAATTTACTTTAAAAAATATAGTGTTATCTTTCATAGCACAAATGCACGACGCTTGTCAATAAGTGATGTTGCGCGTTGAGGAATCAAGTCATCACCAATATCGATGCGTCTTAAAAAGCACATCGCATCAGCATTTCTGAAATCTGCATCTCCTTTTTTTTTCTCAATATGAAATGCCAGTCACATATTAATATTACACTTGATTGGTTCTTTAATTTTTTTCTTTAAATAATTGATTTCTGGCGAAATTCTATGCAGTAACACTAAGGATATTCTTAAAGGGATAGGGAAAGTGTTTTCCCTCATCGCACATAAACATTTCACAACTGATAGGTTTTCTTCGGTGAGTTCAGGTTTTTTGTTGCATGCTGTGGGTGTCACTGCTTCATTTTGTTATTTATAAAATTGCGACATGCTTCCTTAAAATTTTTTTAGTTGCAGTTGTCACGCTATTGGTTGGAATTGAGGTTGAAGTTCGGTGAGGGTTCAGGCTAAAATTTGGATGCATGGTAACATTGCACGATGCAGTAAAAAATTCTTTATAGATCTATTTGTGGAGTATTGACATTAATAAAATATTATTAGTAACATAATATTTCAGGAACGGGATCGCTTGATGAGGTGGCCAAACGTCAGACAAGATACCTCATAATACCCTCTCCCGATGGAAGTCATCGCCCGAAGCCAGCTTTTGGAGGACCGCGTGCAACTCCAAGTGGTGGATTTTATCCACATGCTCCAAACGCTATCAAGGTATCGTTCTCCAAACAATTTAAAAAAACGCTTTATCAGGAGAACGATTGTTTTATTAGGCAGCTTTTGTTTCTGTTTTTTTAAAATTTTTGAAAGAAATTGTTTCGTTCAAAACGATATAGCAATGAGGAAATAATGTTTGTTTTTGCATTCCAACTTTCTACTGATGTCAGATGATTTCATTTATCATCATCTGCCCTGCATGTGTCGCATCAGCAGTTAGATTAAAACTATGAACTAAATAACTTTGATAATTATAATTAAACTGTTAGAAAATTGAGTAATTCCTGTAAAAAATTTGAATCAAAATAAATTTAAATCAAACTGAACTTCGATAATCTAAAAAAAACCGAAGTTCTAAAATAGTATCGAAATGATGGAATTCACAAGGGATATTTTGGAATATGTTTATTAAAATGGTTCTAGGTCTTTACGATCTTAGCATATGTGAGCCTTAACAGTGAAAATTTTTAGTGGTACGCCTTTCTTTTGTAAGTTCAAATGTAAACTTTGATCCCTGCATTTTGCAATTTTCTTGAAAGCGTGCAATGAGTTTTGCAATATTGCAAACGTTTGGTCGTTTTAAATTTGCTGAAAATTTAAACAGCCACTATAAATGAATTCCCATTCTACAATTTTACTAGTATAAACAACTTTTGATGCTTCCGCTGAATTATATTTTCCCTTCTGCAGTGAAGAAAAGTGGGATTTAACGTTTATATTCGAAAAATATATTCTCATCTCATCAACCTCAGAAAATCATTCATCGTTATTGATTTCTGATTCAATAAGAAGGCAAGTGCTGCACACGCATTTATTTATATGATCTTGAGGTTTTTAAGGTGAGATTTGCACGTTATTTAGGTTATGAGGAAAAAACATACACACACTGCGCAAACACCATCACCAAACGCCGCCGATCGAGACGTAGAGGATTTCGAGGTGATACACGAGCGAAACTACCATCGTCTCGGAACGACGAGTGCATCACCGTCACGTTCTTCTGAAAGGATCTCACGAATCTCTGTCGAACAACCACCACCTTCATCCTCGCGTAGGAGTATTGCCTCCATTCGAGATCGAGAGCCACGTAAGTGCATTTGGATACTCTTATTGAATAGCTGAGTTTTATCCAATATGTAAGTGTTCAGACCGAAGAGACTTAAAAACTTTAGCAATCTGCCTGATCATGACATTTTAAAATTTTATTAACTTTTCAATAATGTTTACTTTCATTTTAATGGAGAAATATGGTGTTTGTTGTGCTAAAATGATATGCTGAGTTGAAATGATAAGAACATGCTGAAGTGATACGAGACCTCGAGAACTATTCATGAATTCCGAAAGACTATTTGGACGATAATTGAAGTGATGAAAATGGAATATTCAGGTCATATATGAAGTTTTCCTTATAGATATGGCTGATTGGGAGAAAATCTACGACTTGCCACCACATTCGTCGACGCTAACTGTTAAGGATATGCCATTGAATGTTGATGTTAAGAAGCGTCTAGCCCAATTTGAAAACGCTGCACCCGAATTTAATAGTGCGCATCGGCAGATGACTGCGCGAGGTGACGACACACAATGGAAGGTTAGCTTTTCGTTATCATCTGCTTTGAGGCATCTGGTGTGATGGAAACAAACTTCTGATCGTTTTTAAAGAGAGGGGAGAGATAGCTGATGGTGTTGACTAGGGTGCTTGCCAAGAGAACTGAGAACTGGAAACAAGCCCTTTCATTCTTACTGACAAAACACCGATTTGTCTTCTAGGGGTCGTACTGACAATCTTTTTCCAGTTTAGACAACGCAAGCATTTGCTGCTTCCCTTGTTTGATGTTTATATATGCGATATTGCTAGCATCTAATATCTTATTGAGTTTCATGTTATTTTCTGTGGGATTGTAGTTCCTTTCACAATCGATCACTTAGTTTCAAAAAGGTTTTTTTTTTGGGGGGGGGGGGGGGGGGAGAGGAAGGGACGATGAAAAAAATATTGTCCATCGGTGGTCTTTATGTTGACTATTTCAGTTTTCATTATATCAAAGCTACCTTCAAGCCATCAGCTCTTTCATTTATCAGTAATATTGTGCCTTAATGGAAACTATTCAATCTTTTTCTTGCTCTTCTTGTCTCTGCTTTCAGCCGACGCCAGTCAGCAGCAAAAATCACGGGTTGATAATACTGTCACTTCAAAAAAGTTCACTTTCTCCTTTTCAAAAACGGCTGCATGTGGCAACCAGCAAATAGGCTAAGATTGTTTCGTTCTAGTCCAAGAATTTTTCTTCCTAGGGCAAGCTCCTCCAAGAGTGAGGTCAGCCTTTTCCGTCTTCCATTTCCAGACCGGCAGTAGGGAGAGCTGGATTACCCAACTCAGTCCATCGCTCGTCAACTGCTCTAAGAGACCTCTTTCGAAAAATAAAATTGCTTCAATAATCAAAGGCAAGCTGATAAGGTGCTATTCCAACAACGGTGGCTATTTCCACTAATCTGCCTTGTCAGGTATTCGTTCTAATCTCAGATAGTCTCATCAACTAGATGTACTAAGATATGTTCCTGGGCATTTTTTATATGCGAGAGAGCATATTCTTGCAGTTCATTAAGCGTTTCTCGTTATAGGCTCAAATGGAGTCAGGGACATGCTCAAACCAAAAACGATATCACAATGCTGAAAATCGGCGGACGCCTTTACAGGTTCTCTACCTATTTTCTGTTTCCGCAGGAAGCAAATGTTTTGCAGTAAGATGAACTTTGACTCCTATTCTTTTCTACACTTTTCTAAGTTCCATCGAAAAATTAAATGAATTTGATGTGATGAAGTAAATAAATGTAAGGTGATGTTCACCCTTCTTTTCATAATATTCTAATAGATGAAAAACTTCTTCTTTGTTCAGATATGCATCCATATGCTGTATGCTGCTAATCGGTGGAAAAGAATTGCATAAGAAAGCCTACTTGATCGGATTTTTTTTCCTTAAGGTAGCGGTTTTTTGAACGTGAAAGAAGAAATGTGAAAATGTTGGAGTAACCTATAATTAAGGAAAAACGAAAGTTTGCCATACTATAACTTTGATAAAAGAGGGTTGATTTTTCTTACAACTATCACTGTACTATTTCACAGAGTGCAAAAATCTAGCCTTTGGCTGGAAGTAGTATCTTTTATGTATACCTGAAATTGGTCTATGCAGCAGTCGTCTGTGGTGAGGCTGTTGTAGCACATACCTTGGGGCTATTTGAAAGATGACATCGTGAGCAGTTCTCTCAGCTTGGTTATAAACCTTTTTTGATTTCAAATACTTTCTAGGACCCTTAAGGTGTTATTACATGGAAAATTAATGGCTTAATTTGTTTTGTTTTTTTTTGAGCTGATATTAAAATAAATTCACTTGAAAGGTGGATATAGATATTTGAAGAGGACGTAATTCACTACTTACTATAGATGATAATTTCCCTCGGATACGCTTTTAGATTTTTATATTCATTCAAGATTTTATCATGCAATGCACATTTGTTATTGCAGAGTTGTAGGCAAATACTGCTAAAATATGAATATTTATAAATCATCTATCTATTTCTTGCAGCGTCAAAGATTAGATAGAAATCTCGCCGGAATTATTTTGTGGTGTTCAGCTAATAGAAATTGGAACCAACAATAATATTTCTTCCAAATATTTTTCATCACAGCACTTTGTGGGAGGGTTTTACTTAGAAAATTCTCCGATCGAATAGTTTCAGCGTGTACCTCGACAGGATTTCAAGCCGCAGCCAAAGGATCAGCGACTTCCTTCCGGTATAAGTGATAATATGTCTTTGCGGCGTATTGAAGTCACTCCAGTCCCTCGCATTTCAACAACATCACCTCGTGCTGATACTTCTGCTATTCCGCATTCTGGAAGCACGATGGAATCTTCACGTCCACAGCGCAGCAATACGCCGACATCCGTCCAATACGAGCAACGACCACAAACCGCCGCACAGAGACGTTTGATACGTATAGCGCAGGCAACGGCGCCAAGTCCAGCACCACCTAGTTACGAACGGGCTCACTTGTACATACCTCCACCACTGCCATCTGGCTACAAGGTTTAGGGAGTTTCTTGCTGAAATCATTTTCATCGAAATTCCCAAAACGCTTCCTTTGCGAATTTTCCAACTTAATTTTCTTTTCCATTTGCTTATTCTAAGAATTTTATGCTACTCGTAATATAAAACTTGTATTAAAACTCAACCAAATTTCCTTTTTTCTATAATTTTTATAAGCAAAACAGAATGACGTTTTGAAATTCCTTGTTTTAAGCGTCCTCCATCGCCAAATTCCGACCATCGTGCTCCAATTTCGATTCCATCTCGAAATCGTGAAGGAACCGAGCGTTACATGCGTATAAGTCGTTCGGCGGATGCAACGCCACAACATTTTACTACAGCAGCTGATGGCTCAATCGAATTCTCGACGATGGGCTCAACTTACAGTATACCTGTATCAGTGAACACTTCATACACACCTATCTCGCCGAATGCTAAGAGATTCTTCCGAATGTAAAGCGATGGCTATACAAGAGCTTTTCCTGCATTTTTTTTTCATCATTTCGATAACCTGGACGACATGTTGTTCTTTGAACTGGTTGAAATTCTTATGCGTACCTTACGGCAAACTCCAAGCGGCTAAGGCTTATAGGACATCGGTTTAAACCCTATTACTATCGGTATGTTCTGCTCGCATCAACATTCGTTATGATTTTCTCACATAAATTTTCGTGAAAGCAGATCAATCTGGATTCTTCCGTTAGTTATACCGGAAAAGTCATTGTGGAGCATACTTGTGAAAGGTAAATAAGTTGAAAGTTAGAACTATAATATTGTTTCGAAAACTAATTACTTGGGGATAAAGAGTAAAAATATATAGTTTGTAAATTTGAACTCATACGACATTCTAATGAAAAAAAGGCTCTTATTGTTTGTTTGGTACAACTATGCATAAAATTTTATGTATTCTATGTCTATCGTTCTCTTTTCTAGTCTTGTTATCTGTTTTTCTTTCTCAGTCTATCCTTGTCCTTTTTTTCATACAGACTCCGTTTTTCAACGGCTCTAGCTCATCATATTTTAAATCAGTTCCAATGATGTTATCATAAAATGCACATGTAGTTTATATGTTATTTATTTCCGTTCGAGCTTTTACCTGATATTGAAGTACGATAACTTCTTCCTGACACTCAAAATACACAGCTTTTTCCTGACTCTGAAGTACAACTTTTTCTGATATTGGAGTACCACAATTTTATTGGCATTGAAGTACCACAAAAGTAGGCGAGTGTTACACAGGCATTGTACCATATCTGTTGGTGCTATTCTTTCTACTATTTCAAATATTGCACACGTATGCAAATGTTTTTAAAAAATATTCATCGGTTTTTATGCTCCATTCGCGATGCTGCTTTATATCGAATTTTTAATGTAACTACTGCGTTCGCGTTGTACTGAACATCCTCCCTGTGTTTCTTCATTTGCCGCCACTCTGTACTTCTGCATTTTTAAATGTATACAACGATGATCGCCAAATTCATGAGCACAAACTCAGGTAAATTAATTCGAATTTGTTTTATGCTCCTAATATACTTTAGTTTAAAGAATCTATAATTAGCTGATTCGAAAATCCAAAAATATTTTGAATTCATAGAGTAGAAGGAACTGTTTGGGGTGTATCGATCCTCCAGATTCGTTTCCCGTCTTCTGTTTCCTCCAAAATATTTGAGAGAGATGTTGATATTTGTTCATTGAGATGATTATTTCGTCTTGTTGGTGTTGATGGGATATGGCTACTTTTCATCCCCATGTATTTTTATTAATCGTTTACGGTAGCTTTTTCTTCGATTGCTGAAGTTACCTTCTTAGGAAACAGCTTCGACAATTTTTTTTTTTTTTATTTCGCTTAAATGTGCACGCATCAGTGAGTCTGATTTCCAACTTTTCGCTTTAGAAATCGAAGAGCTTGTGGAAAGTTTTAGCTGACTTCTACCTGACTAAAATTTATGAAAATCCATTCCAATAACAAAACAAGTGATAAAACAATTTTCAGGTCGTTGGTTATTTTGAGCTTTTGACCAGAATATTCACATATTCAAATTTGAATGTTTATTGCTGTTTTGTTGGATATTATAAGTAAGAAGGGAATATTTGCATAAAATGCAGAGACTAATTATTGAAACTTCATGATAAAACGTGCGAAATGAAATTCATTCAAAGGATTTGTTTTAACTTTCATTTCTTTTAAGTGCACTTGCAAATAAACTTTCAGCAGCAATTTTTAATCCATAAAATAATGGTTTCGTTCTTTCAGAATTTCAGGTCAGTGCTCATCTCTGTCTCAGTTCCTTTTTCTTGCTCACTAACACTATCTGTCATTTTGACCATCATTGTTTTATATTAGCGATATATTGATGTGATTTTATTTTCAGGCTGCCAACGAAGGACCAAAAAGGGTATGTGCTCTATTGATTCTTTTCTTTCAAATTTCTTATTTTATTTTACTTTTTTATTAAATCCTGCTACTCAGCTTTTTACATAGCTTTAACAGTTTTTTTTTTCACTTCGAAATCAATTTTTTCCCAATTTCTTTCATTTTTGAACATCAGTCTACTTGTAAATCTATCTTATTCACTGGATTACTGCTGCGCTGTTTAATTTCTGCAGTATGTTATATAATGTGCATTACTGCTTTTTAGAGTCGTAATCTGTTGGAATTATTTGAAATGGGATACAGAAGTATTGTCCATAAACAGGGCCAATTCTTCTTGGGGTGGTTGTGTGAGTGTTGAATTTCGGTGATCATCACTCTGCGTTCATAATCTTTTCGCTTCTTACATGATATGAGGGGAACGCATGAGTGAGTAAAGAAAGTGGAGAGGGAAATCGAGCGCTGAATGTGCGGTGATACGAAAGTTCAATCCCGTCCATTGAGGAAGGGCGTCATGTATAGATTTATTCTGTGTAAAGCGACCATAATCATTTTCACCATGGAACACTTCCACTGTTTCTTTCAAGCTCCTGAAAGCTGCTCTGTGATACACACCACCGTTTGTGTTGATTTTTTTCATAATCAAACCACTCATACTATTCTCCGTTAAGATTCGGTATCTGAATTTCAAATCACATGTTCCTTCCTATAGGGGAAATTTTCTTTCGCATAAAATGCCTAGTGGAGTGTCCTATGATGGAGATGGCCAAGTGCATTTAAAAAAGCTTGTTTCGATTGCTGTGAGCTAACGTTTCAACATCACATGCGTTTTTAATGCTTTCGTAGTGTCTATTAATGGTGGTATGATGCATCGTAGTGACTGCATTCTTTTTTTACCAGCAAACTTCCTATCTTTTCGTTTAGAAGCCGCTTTTTTTTTCAAACACGATCATCGAAACTTTTTTCCAGGTCCTTTCACAGTAATCCTTTCCAAATTCCAATTTCCACTGCAAGCGAGACTTATTTCAGTTATTTTGAAAAAGAAGTTGATAAAACTCTAGAAAGTTTTGATAAAGTTCAAGAAACGATTGAGAAAATTCTGGAAAAGATTGATTTGATTCTGAGAAAGCTTGACGAAGTTCTCTTTCTCCGTTTCATAGTTGTAAAAATCCTTGGTCTCAAATTCATATTCACCTAGTAATGTGACATCGGTTTCAACTTTGCTCTATTAGCTATTGAACGCCAATTTTTTTCTATCCAAATGCATACGTTTGTAAAATGATCGAGCCTCTCAAAACTTTCTATCAAAATTATTCCTGCTTACGCCTACTCTTCCTTCAAAAAATCCTTTTTTTTAACTTGCTAGCTATTGATTTTGCATAGCTGATGCTTTTTGCTGTAATATTTTGTTCAGTGTGCTTTTTTTGTTTATAGAGCTTTTCAACGTTCTATAGAGCTTTAAGATCAAAATCAACAATTTTACACGCTGCAATTTCATCATGAAATTATATCTTAAGATAATATGAGTTAAATTGGATTATTAGCATTTTCACAGAAAACGAATAATTTTGAATTGTAGAAAAATTTTCCAATTCTATAAAATTTAGTTCTTCAAAAAAATAAATAAATAAACGACTTATTAGCTGATGAAAATTGTTGATTTTTATTCAGAATGCGGATCTAGACGAATTAGCGCAACTCAATGAAAAACTTTTGGAGCGGTCACGTGGAAGACGCGCAGACTACAAACTCGTTGATTCAGAAATTATAAAGACAGCACCAGAGCCAGTGACTCCAAATCTGAAGGTTCCAACTTGTAGCCCTCTACTTTCGTTTTTCTACTCATCTGTTCTCGTTTTTTGCACATTTGTTGTCCTGTTAAATTCAATAAAGCTACTTTTTATCTCCTATTTCCATATTTGGAATCTAGGTGCCCTATTTTGAAACTTAGGATCTTATTTTTTGACACTTTGCTGCTGATGAACGTAGTTTTTTCATACAGTTTGTAGAATTTTTCAAAAAACTTTTTTCATTCGGAAGTAAGCCTCTGTTTACAATAATGCATATAAATAAAAGCCTCACCGTATCCACTGAAAACCTCTTTTATTCGTCTTTCCTGATGATTCTTGAGTATGTACGGAGGGTTCTATTTTCGTTTCTGTTATATGTCCGATTCTCAAAGAAATACGGGGAGTTAGCTGAATAAGTGAGATTGGAAACAGAATTGGACAGTTTTCTGCAACACGTTTACAATTTTTACTAGGACTTTTGTTTTCGATGAACTGACAGAGAATATATCCTTTATTTGATTTATTTGGCTTATGTTTTATGAATTCATCCTTCCTCTTCCATCCTTGTTTTCTTCCTCGTCATCTTCACCCCTTTCCCCGCCCCACTTTCTTCGTATGTGAGGAATGTGATTTTATTTTCTCTTTAATCGCTAAGAATTGCTATGTTGATTGTTTGCTTTTTTTGGCATAACTGCACATCAAAAAATTTGTGTTAAATGCGCGCAAGAGTGTGCTTGCTACAGCAATCGCGCGTAAATCCGGCGACAGTGATACAGGAGCAGATTCGCGAAATGCTCGAATCGCGGATCTCCAACGATACGTCAGTTAATTCGACTATTCCGCAACAAGATCGTTCTGGATACGTTACGGTACGCACGCAGCTCTCTTCATTCTGATCATGTCAGCCTTCCGAACAAACGCTTCCATGAATTCGTTTTTTGCTTGCCGTTTTGTTTGCTAACAATCATTTGCTAAGTGTCTTCGATCATGCGATTGCTTTGCTGAACGTTTTAAAATTTGAGAACAATAACATCTTTAACAAATTTAAACTTAAAGCTCT
The DNA here is from genome assembly GCA_006503575.1 of Baylisascaris schroederi. Classification (NCBI taxonomy): domain Eukaryota; kingdom Metazoa; phylum Nematoda; class Chromadorea; order Rhabditida; family Ascarididae; genus Baylisascaris; species Baylisascaris schroederi. The sequence goes on along the minus strand of QEWY01000142.1, from coordinate 27,991 downwards.
AATGGAAGCGGTGGGATTTAAATGCATTTATTAGCTGGAATCTTCCAGATATGTTTACTATTTTCAACGATGAATATAAGTCGATAATGTTATGAAAGTAATTTATGTTTTATTATAAAAATATAGATCTGTTTATTGTTTTACTTTAAATTAACTCATTTTAAAAGACGATTAGATAGTTTTTAAATGAAAGCAGCGAAATGATGTGCGAAGTTTGCAAGCCCGATATTGTAAAATCTTTTTTATTTATTCAAATCCAACAGTTTTTTAACACGTAATGAGTGCAGTGACTTTGCATGTGCTGCACCTCGATGATGAATGTAACATGAATAAGATTGATGCTTAATGCTAAAATTTTTATCAGCATATAATAACGAAAGGTGATACAAATTACATCAATGTTTTTAAAATATATTACTTCATATAGCATTGTTATGTAAATGAGAGAAACTGTTATTATGTGAAACTGTAAGATACTATAATGGACCGTAAGATACTATATATTAAATAATACTCTAAGATACTATATTATGTGAAATATTGCATAATATAGTATCTTTTAGTCATATTTACTATATGCCTGTTGTATATAGTCAATATTAAAATATATTACTTTTTCATAGTTTTAAGTAACTTCGAATTTTTCTTTCGTCCCATACATTTGAAACTTTTTTATATATTTGCTGGACTTATTACAAGATGTGTTGCTTCAGGGCATATGTTGTCTTTTTTGATATGAGGCTTTTCTTTTAAAATGTAGATGTTCTATAAGATAATAAATGTAAGGCAGTGGTAAGAGTTTCATATTGGCTTCACTCTTAATTACTAAGGTAAGTGATCTATTGAAACATAGGTTGAAATTGTTTCTTGAAGCCTGGTGCTCGTTTAAGGATGTCTCCTCAGCGACTTGGCAATTTTCAACGCAATCATTTTCACCTCGATCCGTCGTATCGATCAATGGTGGAGCAAAGACCGATGACAGTCTTCTGAAGGTACGTACGGATCTCTCACCAGAGCTGTCACGTACAATATCTCGTTCGAATGCCGCCGTACAAACAGCGCAAGTCGAGGTTTGTTGCTAAGATTCTTCAAAGGTTTGAAGGCATCATCCACATCGTTTCTTTCTGCTTACCTCATCGATGAGGTGTTGGCATCCAAGAATTATTTCATAGTGGTTGAAAAGGATTTCGGATGTTCTTATTTTTGTACGGTACAAACTTTTTCGCTATGGAAGGAACAGTGTCCATTTAGACCGACTATATTTCCCTTAGAATCAGAACTAGGCAATGTACGTTCGAAGTGGTACGTACATATCACCTATTTTGAGATCCCTAGTGTTGATTTATCTTTGAAAATGCTCCTTAATAACCATGGAGTAATCACTTTGGTCGTCGGGTTTTTTTTTTTTTGCATTTATCACTAGTGGAATTAAGGTTGAAAACGGTAAAGTGATATTAGCCCGTTTTTTCCATAAACCTTATCTTATTAACACAAAAACCCATAAAATATCTTTGTTAAGCGCACTTCATTATGCACGTATTACCGTTGAATGAACTATGTATATTGTTATCAAGTAATAGTTGCATTGGATGTTGGCACGTTGTGTTCGTTTTGTTGCGCTCATTCAATATTCAGTTACCTCTTGCATGTTTTCTTTGAAAGGGTGTGTGCTTTGTTTTATTTCTTTTCCTGCTTAACTTTTCTTTCTTTTTTTGCTTTCGATAATCTGCTACTCATTTTTTCACAAAAGTTTTGAATGATTTTCCAAACTTTTTATGCATTTGAAATATAGAAGACATATTTTTCACAAGTCCCTTTAAAAACAAAACAACATTTTGACTATTAGGATTGATATATAACTGGTTTTACTAGGCTTGAGGAAGCTTTTCGATCGCTTCTAGTTGAGTCATCCTTTCGAAGCATCAAACGGGCGACGAAGTTTGTAGAAGTGGTATTGGAACATTTAGAGCCTTCAGGTTGATAGGTTATTGCGGTTGGATGTAGGTCGAAGTAGGATAGACTCCGGAATCGTTGAATCGGACACTTCTATAATTTCGAACTTCAGAATGAAAACAATAAATTTCACAACTAGAACTGCTATTCAGCGACACTGCCAATATTTTTTTTGCAACAAAATATCATCAAATAAGTGAGTGGTGTTTAGCCATTTATTTTTATACTTCGCTTTATTTTTGCCAAATATATAACTGCATGAAAAGTTCAAAGTAATTATCGCCCTAACAAATTCTCGTCTTGTCTTTATAATAAAATGATTGTAAGTTATGTTTATTTTGGATTAGCACTTACAAATATATTTTTATCGGTAAACTTAATCGCTCACTGGTAGGAGTTTTTATTTTTGATCTTCGGTAACTGTATAGGAGATTTTTCTCGAATTCCGTCGCAGAACTACAACAGAAACGTTGTGGAAAGCATTGCTTAGCCGGTTCAGGGTGAGAAGCAACAATGGCCCTTTATGCCAGCACAATTGGGTTCGGTCGCCGATTCGGCTCAATCGACAATGACTCGAGAATTCAGTGAGAGTTTCACACGCAGAATCGACCGATACGCTTCTCTGCCAACACTCGACGCATCTGATGCGCGTGGGACACTAATTAAAATTAAGGTAGCACTAAGGCGCTAACACACCTCCTGATTGTGGCGTTAATTTTTCGGAATTATTACCGCTTATTATTGGAGGTACATCACTGAGGAAGAATCTCAAGTTCCATTGAAGATATTTAGACGTGAAAATTATTTTAGAAGGAGCTTTTTTGGATCGAAATCATCATTTATTTTCCCTATTTAGCTTGAAATTATTTTTCCCAGTAGTCTAACTTAAATACGTAGAGTCAAAATGTTGCCAGAATGGATAGTTTTAGCTAAGTTTTTCATAAATTTATAATAATATTTGTGTATCGCTTCTTCTTCAGAAATGCGCATATCCAATATGCGTATACAAAGGGGAACGTATGCTTTGCAAATTTTTTTATTCATCGATCATACAAAATGTCAAGTGTCCTCCGTAACAGCGCACTGTTTATGGTTATATTCTTTCACATTTTGCTTTACATTAAAAGATTTTTTTCACTACTTTATTGAGCAATTTTTTATCGATGTTTTCACGAAAATTTTAAAGCAGCAAATAATTTTTGCTATTTTTATATATTTTAATAGCATAGCAGTTCGTTTCTTTTCTGTTATTTTTTATTTTTATTTTTCTCAAACTCATTGGAATGTTTGATGTGTGCGGTATGCAAATCACATTTCTAGGATGATAAGCCACGTGGGATAATGAAACGACGTGAGTTGGAGACCAAAGATCAAATGATGTATGTCGACCAACCGAAAAATATGGTCAGGCAAAGTCAATGGGAACAGCGTGAAATTGTGCAGACGGTGGGCTTCCCTCACTCTCTATGCGACGTTTTCCCTTTTGGCTATTGGCTATAAAGGGGGGGGGGGGTGAATATAAATTCTTCGCACAGAATACATTTATCTTCATTTCATTTTTTTTCCACTTTATTTACCACAATTCTGATCGATATCATTTTTTCACTCTTATATTGCTGATTTGAAAAATGCTTCGTTCGTGCACAGAGCATTCGCACAGCATATAAATCGATAATGCAATGCTGCAACATATTTATATTGATAAATAATACTTGATATTGGACCGTAATTAATTTCTTCAGGAAAAAAGTAATTTTTTTTCTATTCGAATTGATACAATATTCCCCAGTAATACATGAGCGGCAAGCAAAAAAGGGTAACTCAAATATGTAAATTAATTGTTGATGTTGAAAAATTTTCATAGCATACTGTAATACTAATTTATTAACAATCTGAGTAATGAAAGTGATAAGATGTAATTCTTTAGGTAAATTGAATCTGTTCATAGGAGAAATGAATCAGTTGTTTTAATCTTATTATATGCAAATTTATTTCCAATGCTGAAATATTGTGAAATGCATTTACGAAGTTATGCATATTTCTTGAAATTATATTGCTTAATTTTCGCCTTGCAAAATAATCGAATACCATTTTCAATATTAGCAATGTATAATTTCATTTAGAAGCCGAAAGTGACAGAGACTGTACAAAAATTCGAGGAGCATAAAAGGACCGAAGAGATCGAAAGGCGTGTCCAAAGAAAAGAGAGACGAGAGAAGAAGCATAGAAGTGCACAACGTAGCTATCATCATAGTGGTGGACAAGAAATGCTTGGCTATAGTGATGGAGGTACCTTTGATTTTTATTTACCTAGAGTGATATTCAATGGATTTCTCTTTTGGAATGATTTTTTTTCTAGCAAAAACTATGACCTTTTTTAAAGAAGCTTATACGTTCGTTACCTCCGCAAAATTAAAAGAATATAGGCGCTGAAAATGTGTATAGTACAATAGGTTTAAGTATTTAAAAAAAAATGTGATAGTGTGAAAGCGATAGGACTAATCTACACATCTATTTGCCGAAAATATAGAGCATTTTATAACTCACCATTAAATAATATCACGGTAGAAGGATTATGATAAAATTCAAATATTGATTCGACCATCTATTCAGCTGAGGTTGTAGCTAGTGGTATCCATATGAATTACGATAAGACGGTGCTTTCCATTTTTGCAGTTTCTGCGAGAATATTATATCGATTTAAATTTTGATGATATATTGAATAAAAGAAGGAGAAAAGGGACTCATATTTATTCGAATTGAATTTTTTTCCAAGCCCCTTTGGGAACGCCACTGTAGCCAACTCTTTCTGGACCGTTCACCATCAATTAGAAATGCGCAGTGCAAACGTGAATTATTCTCTGCCTTTAAAAATATTTTAATTGGGCTTTTTTCGATTATTAATAAAAATAGATAAATATAAGCAAATTGATTATATTTTATTAAAAAGTCATATTTTGATGAACATCACGCATGCTTAGTCCATGTTCTTTGTCTCTTGCACGCATATCGTCAAACGTTGCCCAACAATCCGTCGTACATGTCCGCGTTGTGTGTTTTGTATTCTTTGTAGCTTAACGCTTTAATTTGTTTTCACCGCTTTAAATATTCCTTTTTTTCTTTTTGTCGCAGCACCAACATATCGCAAATCTGTTTAAACATTTTACTAACTTTTGTTCTGGTTTATTCCTGAAAGTTTTATGGGAAAAATAAATTTAGTTGTTGTCGTTTTGAGCGATCATAGTTCATATTCTTCAGTTTTTTTTTTTTTTTTTTTGAGTATTCGGGCATTGCAAGGTTCATTTAAATTCAGATAGTGGCGGAGGAAAATGGAAAATATTTTGTTATTACGAAATAAAAATACAGTTTATCATAGAAAATTTACAAATATTCATGTTTAAAGATACCATGAGTGCTAGTCTTCATTGGATCACTGAGGTGAGACTTCGTCTTGAATAATTCAAATTCTTTTCTATTATCTAAAACTTTTTGAACTTGTTTTCTCTCTCCATCCCGCTCGCCTTTTCTCCCCCTCTCATTTCCTTTTTTCTCCCTCTTTCTTTCTCCCTTCCCCTCTCTCCCTCTGTTCCCCTCCGTCTCATTAGATTCTATTGTGCATTAGATACTCTTTGGAGCTCATCGGTTGAATGAGGCTCAAATTTGTCTTTAAAGTTCACATGCTACGTTAGCGCCAAGTTAATTTGTTCTTTGGTTTTAAAAAAGGGGGAAAAGGAGAACTTTTGTATGAATCACTGAAACATATCCACTTTTCGAGACTTTCCTTTTTTTTCCACGATCGCTTAAGTTTTTATCGCCCTTATAAATCGACGTTACTTTAATGCTTAATGTTACTTTAATGTTACATGTTTTGAGTGATTTTCATTTCCGTATTTTGTTTGGGACACATTTTCAAAATATATATCAAAAAGAATTTCTCACAGATCCTCGAATATGATCCCATAGTTGTAAAATTATCCAGCTTTTTGGCAGAAGAGGAAAGTTTTTGAGGTTGCAGTTTCCTTTATTCTCAAAAATTTTATTGACTACTATACCCGCATAAAGCATTTGAGACTAGGAGAAGGGAATTTTTTTCAAGACTTTTATGAAGGAAGAGGAAATTGTTGAGAAAAGAGTTTTATTTAAGCAATAGTTTTTGCAGTCTCAAAAATTCACTGGAAAAGAGACAGGTTTATATGGATAGGAAGGGAGGGGAATTACTCAACGTTCGTTAGAAAAGAGCGGGGATTTTTTTTTAAAGGACGAGAAGTATTCGGTGGTATGCTGCAGCAAATAATACATCTAGAGCTAATGAACTCATGAACTTTAATCAAGTTAGAGATCTTCTTTATTAAAGGCATGCATGTTGCCAGATTCATCGACGAGGCTTTGAACATATCAGCTTTGAAAAGCTTTGCTACTTGTATTGTTTTAAAATAGATTTGATTCATATGGCCGCAGAGGGTATGTTCCAGGAGGTGTAGCCAGTTCCAAAGCTTGCAGCCTTTTCCGTGTTCACGACATTTGAAGCGATGAAATCGAAACTAGCGAAAAGTTTGTCGCCATCAGCCAAATTTTTGATTGTCCGTCTGTTCGTCTATTCGCAGTTTCGATCCGCTGATGAAAAAACTTGACTACATTCTATGCGATAGGATGGTCGCCTATCCTCATCGCCGTTCTTATCGGCATTCATCATTATGACCTGTTGACACTTAAGTATGGCATAAGGATTTTAAAACTTGTTGAAAAGGTCGCTTGCCGGTCGTGCATGGCCGGAAAGCAAGTTTTTAGCCGAGAAAGCTATATGATCGGTTGGTAATATGGGAGAATACCTTAATTCGTTGTTGCTTTGAACGTTAGAGCAACTGGTTGGTTCACTGAGCAGATTTACTCGAAACGTATGTTATTCCAGCGCCTTATCCTTTTCCCTTAGACACTCTTTCCCACTTATTATTTGAATCAGTAAAGTGTTCAGTGAGGCCGTAACTTATTACCGTGCCCATCTCAATAAAGCGGCAAAAAATATTTGCTAGATTCGATATTGCTGGTTTCGTTAAAATACTTTACCTCCCACTTTTATAATTTATTACGGTTCTCTTAAAGATTGCTACGCTTATCATTCCATCGCATGCGGGCTATTTTCTCTACATGTCTTTTCGCATGTTTGTCTGTTCTCTGTGCTCTACATACATTTTCGACTTATATGGTAGTTCCTTAAACTGCTTAGTAGGTCATTACCATTGGCAATTAACCGTTAGCCAACCCAATAGCCAATAATTATGATCACTTGATGGTGTGCCGCATCAATCCAACAGCCATGATTATTGCCCTTCGATGATGCCCTAGGTTAGGGCAATAAATTTATGAAAAATCATGCATGTAATTAACTGATCGTAATGTTCGTTATTCTTACTATTTAACAACAGCAGTGCTCAGGTTCTTGTGCAAATTGTCTTGCGTCGATGTTCTCATTATATAGCACTTGTTAGCATGTTAAGCCTTGTATTTGTTTGTTCTCTAGTGTGCCTTTTAGAAGAAATACGGATTCGTAAAGCTCGTGAAGCGGCTGAAACGGAACTGATGAGACGTGAAGCCATCGAGCGTGCGCGTCGTCTAGCCGAATTACAACAGCGCCGTTTCAATGCATCGGAATGGCATGAGCGTAGTACCATCCGTTCACGGGCTGAATCGCTCGGCTCACGAGTCGAATCCGACCATCGGAGAGCTGAGGAAGAGCGTCGACGTCTTGAATATGAACATCGACAAGCTGAGGAAGAACGTCGTCGAGCCGAGTTGGAGCGCCGACGACTTGACGAACAATATCGTCGAGCACAATTGGAACGCTCGCGTGGTAAACCAGTGGAAGAGCATGAGAAATCGGAATCACTGATGCGCTCACATGTAACAACAGGTCGTCGGTCACAAACCGATCGCCACCTAAGAGAACGTTCCTATTCGACTGATCCTGTCCAACATGTGGAACGTATCTACGAACGCAGACGCTTTTCACCAAGTGAACTAAATGAAGCGGTCCGTAACGCATATCGGGCCGTCGAGCAAGCACACAACAATTTACGTGCGCACTTTATTCACTTCAGTGTTTATGCACTAATATTTTTTTCTGTGATGTTTGGTGGTGACTTCAAGGAAAATATTTTATAAGTTTACTTTTCTACCTAGATAGCAGGATATATAGCGAATAACTGTGGAAATGGATGAACCAGAAAACGACCCTATTCGTTATTTGCAGATCACTTTAGAATTTTGACTCTTATATTGCTTAAAAAAAGAACTTAAGGTAAAAAGTAAACCTTTAAAATATTTTTCCTTGTCACCGGTATTCATCAGTTTTTGCGTCGTTTAGGTGCTTGTGGGTTGCAGGTTAAGGTGTTTCATTGTTTTGGGCCTTGTTTCCGTTATTTGGCATTAATTTGCCGATTTTTTTCGAAGAGGTTATTGGTGTGCAATAATTCGTTCTCTAGATGAGCAATTTCAAAAAATTGAGAACCACTGCAGAAAAAAGATCGAAAGATTGGAAATTCGCATAATTCTTAAAAAATATAATATAATTTAGGATGGTTGCTAAATATGTAAATCGTGAAAATTATTTTCTTCTAAATCCACATAATCTATCATCTTACAAGCACGTTTAATTTCAACCATACTTGTTTACTTCAAAATATGGGCAAGAAGTCCGAGAAAAATTATGCAATGAAGTTGCATAAAATGGTAGTTAAACTTTAGAATTTATTTTATCGGCAAATTATTTTTAAAAAATTTTCCAATTTTTTCCCCTCAAAAAGCTACTTTTTTGCACATGCATAAGTTTATGCACCTAACTTATCATTGTCATCACATTGAATGTAAGGTTTTCAGTTGCACTTTTTTTCAAAATGCACGTAATGCACTTCATTCAACGTTGTTCTTTTGCAGATTTTTTCCATAACTACGCAGCTATACATGAGTGTTGTTTAGAACGGCGAAAGGAGGAGGCGGGCGGAAAGGACGGGCTAGGGAGGGAGAGAGGAGAGGTATTTTATTTGGAGTGTCGTTACTTATTTAAGCGTTAAGAACTGAAAAAAAAAAATCGTTCGAGAGTTGCATAAATTTTAGGCTATAGAAGTAGTTCTCTCTCACGAAACGGCTATCCACCGGCACATGAAAGTTATATGCGTACAGTGACAACACGCAGAGAAAGAGATGGCGTAAGTTTTCATTTTATTATTTTCCATTGTATTATAATGAAGTGTATTTCATCGAAGTATTGCAGCTGTTTGATGGGAGAAAGGGATAAGGATGCTCATTCGAAAAAACATCAATAAATTTGGGATCATTCATCATGAAATTTGAGAAACCCATGAGGTTTCCAAATCAAATTTGTGGAATTTTGGTTGGTTTTTTTCCGTTTTCGTTGAAGGATATGGCAACATAAATATTTCATTTAGCTGTCCAATATAATAAATGTAAAAGTTTTTGAGGATTTTTCTATAGTCGAATCGAGAGTCTTTCGCCAGTTTAGAACTGGAAAAAATTTTCATATGATGATTTTTCCTTCAAGCCAATTCTGAGAATTGCTGTCATATTTCATGCCAATGTGAGGGATGTCATCGATTTTAATTAAATATTTTTTCGTTTCAATATTAGAGGAACGAATAATTAGGTTGTTGCATTTCCTTTGCATTGATTAAGTTGAAATAATTTAATACTGAATGTTTTATTTTTTAAATTATATATTTTGAAATCTTTTAACAAGTCTTTTCAGTTTTAAAAAGTGCGATCAGAACGTTGCAATTAATCCTCAGGTGACAGTTGTAAAAGATAGTTTCAGATGATTTACATTTCATTCAAGTAAAAAAGTTGTGTGGTAATGTTTTTTTTTTCAGCGTTATTCAGACGATGGTCGTTATCATACGAATGGTAGCACTCGTTATGGGGGATCAATATCGGATAGTCTTCGTAGAGGAGAGATGAAATACAATCCGAATGGTGAAATACGTGAAGTACATCACAGCTCGTCGGTTCGTAATGGACGTGTGCATAAGAGTTATTCCACTCGTAAGCCAACAATTCGTTATCATAACAATATATACTCTCAAACTTGGGTAATTGAACCGAAATTAATGCTGCGATGATCGAGTGTTACATAGTATCCATTCGAGTATGATAAACGTGGTGTAGATAGGTCTAAGAAATTTATGAAGATGACCGCACTGATTTTCGGAGAATAATGATGCTCTGTGGGCATTTACGAGCCTTTGTGAGATATAAATATCAAACAGAGGTGAAACTGTACCCTTTATTATATATAATAAATCCCATCGAGAATTTACTTTTGAGGTGATGTTTTCGATTCGGGAAACTATGACGATCGTCGTTCCTCTTTCTCATACAGACGTGGCAGTCAACAGGGTGGTCCTTTTGTGGAATTTCCGCCTACGTTGCCACGAGTGGGTGCGGAGCATGAACCACCAGTGCCACCACCACATCGTGGTCGTTCTGCTTCTAACGATTTTTATCGTCCAATCACTAAGAGCAGAAGCTATGCAGATTGGGATGAAGGACGTGGATTTACACAAGCGATCAGACGGTTGGTAATTATTCACTGATTTCTTTTGCATTTAAGATTTATTAATGCAAGCAGTTAAACATTAACATTTTCTTTTTTTTTGCTACCTAGGCAGAGTGTTCGGAAATCTGATGGTTTATCTGAGAGAGGTAGTGCCTAATTATCAGAGGGAGGTGTGCAGTAATATATTAAAGAGGTGATAAATTAATGGTATGATTGTGAGTGACGCTTATGAAGTCATTATCGTTCCTCTACATATTATTTAGTTGCCATAGTTTGGAGGTTTTAATGGCAATTTTTTGAGATTGGAGATAGATGAACGTTTTCTCATCAGCTCTTTTCACATAAAAGAGTTCTAAGTTTGTTTTTTTTTTTTGATGATTCAACAAGGAACGGATGGAGTTTCTTGTAAATTCTTTTAAATACAAACTGTAGCGTATTCAATCGCTTTTCCAGTGAAACTTTTCGTCTAAAAAATTGTACGTCATGAATTCAGGTATTCTTTCGCTCCTTCCCCCACTCTCTATACTTTATTTTATCAGCTCATTTGTATAAATTCAAGATGGATGGAAACAGTAAAGAAAGAGAGTAATAAACTTGTCTCTATGGCTAATACAAATGAAATTCAGTCGTGACGAAGATATGGCCAGACTGGAGAATGAATTCCGTGATTCGCTGTTAATGCCATTACCAACTGGTGGAGGGAATATGTACGAAAGGGATCATCGTCATGAACAAATTCCCGGTGGATATGAAACCTATGATCGTGAAGTGAAAAGCAGCAGTGGTCGTCGACTCAACAGAGATGGAAATCCAACGCAGTTTAGGTAAGGGACTTTTTTAATCATATCAATGAGCAGCTAGAGGGGAGTAGTCTAGAGTCATTCAAAAATATAAACTTGAAATTGATGTCAAAAATCATAAGCTTAAAACATTTCAAAACCAAAAAAATCAATTGGCCAGGTAGAGCTCTACCTACCCATTTATAATTTCAATGCCATTTCGACGGATCAGTTGACGAAGCATGCCAATTTACTTGGCGTAACAACGAGATGGATTTGACCCGGGCGTTTGAGTACTTGTTCAGGATGCAAATAATTAGCCAGCGGATATGCAGGCAACAAACACACATTTTGTTATTAAGTAGACAAGCAATGAAATGATACATTTTTCTTTCACATTCTGGTATATGGTATATTTTCTTCAATCTGTTAGCAGAAAGTCGAAATCGATAGAATCAACAAAGAAATGAAGTAACGAAACTGTTTCATTGAGTAAGACAATCGATATCGGTGCATATCCTTATCGGCGTAATCTCGCCGCCATATTTGCTTACCTTTTTACCTCACCAATCATGATGGTAGCATCTGAATTAAATGATTCAGCTGTTGGGGGGGGGGAGGTCAACTACTTCCATATTATCCATTCTTTACACCTGCTATCTGCCTATACTGACGATTATTTGATTATATCTGAACACAACGCTGACGTTGTTTCAGTGAGGCATCACAGGAGTACAGCTATAAACGTGAGCAAGAAACCGATCGAAGACGCTAAGAGAGGATGGTTTAACGGCGACGACTGCTAACATTTCGGTGAACATATTGCGGCTGTATTCGTCGACTACCTTGACGGTTCATTGATAGAGTTTGTGCGTGTGTGTTTGTGTGCCCTTATTGGTTTATTCAAATGTAAACTTAAATATATTTGTGTATCAGAATTTACTTTTGTCGGAAGTTGTCTGGTTGGTATAGATTGTTCCATCCCTTGGTGACACATCCGTTTATTATGTTGAAATTCCTCAACTCGATCAAGAATTATTCAAGAACAACTTGACCGTGAGGGTTATTTTTATTTTTCCGAATTTCAGTTTTGAAAGATTTAAAAATATTTGAAGATTTGAATTTCAAGACTCGAATTGATTGGAGAAACTTCAACGAATTTTTTTTTTCCAAATTTTTGGATCAATTGCGATGATCATCCATATTTCAAAGTAGCAACATCCCAACCATATCCCCTCCTCCATCGTAGATTTGATTATTTTCGAATGTGCCGGCCAGATTCAACAAATTTCCCCATATAATTTTGGAGTCGTTTGTGTGTGTTTATGTTTTATCCCGGATATTGTGCTGAAAGTTTGATTTTACTTTTTTTTAATGCGAACGCAATGCCACCATAAACGCCTTTTTCTTTTGCTCATATCATTCATTCGTTTATTCACGTGTGGTGTTTAGTTCTAAGAAAATTATCTCTTTTGAAGCATAATAAGCATTTTCGTCCTTTCTTTTCTCTTTTTTTACTTCGTAAAGTCGAATTATTCGAGTAAAAAATTGAAAATGTCACAATTTTAGCATACCATCAATAATTACTATTTCGCTTCAGCAGAAATCCGAATGCATCTTGTGCTTTTGCCCGTTTCAATGTACCGCAAACGTTTCTAGCATACTGGCCCGAATTCAATGTTTTTGGTCGGAAGGTGTGACAGCCTATGGTAGTACTGCAAAGTCAAGCATTCAGCAACAAACCACCCTTTCTCTCTCAGATGAAAGAACTCTGTTGAATGCCTTAGCCCGGCATTATTTATGATCCTAACTGTTCCTACATCAATACCCCACGACCAGCTGCAGTCAGAAAACACAAACAATGCAACTTAGCGCATATAGCCGGTAGCCATCATTGTCAATAACACCGCCTTTTGTCCGTCTAAACTGTCGGAAACCACTTATAGCGACCTTTTTATATACACGGAGGGAGATAGTGATGAACTAGAAAATAGGTAAAAAAAGATCAAGCAACTGCTGAAATTCTGTCCGTGGAAGAAGTAAAATTACTACAGCAAACCACAGTTGAAAACGATCAGTAACTGAAATCTTCAACCAGCGTACCCTGTTGTACGCGAGATATAGGTAGGAGACAGTTTTGAAGAGCAAAAATTTTCCACTTTATTGCGCTCCATCTTGGTTGCATGACGTTGCCAGAGAAGTAGGAAAGCGGGAAGAGGAAGAAAATGGGAAAGCGAAGCTTCCATAGCTTAAAAAAACCTAAGTGTAGCTAGAAGTGTGGCACATAGCGTAACGCAATTTTTGGTTAGGAAATAAGTGTGATCATTCGGCTACGACCGTAATCGTAGTCAGCTGGTTACCACTAAAAATGCATTCTGCAGTCCGATGATTTTGACCATCGTCTTAGAAAAAGTTCTGAATCCAAATTAAACCGAATTTGCTCCTGTCATAGTCAAAGGGTGGTTTAAGCCACCTCCAGAGAACAATGAGCTAAACCTAATCTTTGCGGGTGCGATCGGAAACGGTATCCACGGTGACAGGAAAACAATGAGCTTTATAAAAACTGCTCTAGAAAAAACCGGAAGCGTCAGCATGAATAAATTCCCTTATTAATATTGAAAACAGCTTTTGACAGATCAACTATACACTTCCATAAGATAGCAGAAATGTTTTACTAGGAATTTTTTCGCACAGATATCGGAAAAGGCAGACTAATTGACTAACAACAGCCGAAACGCTACTCAAATGTGCTTTTTTTATGCGCGAAGCTTCCATCGCTGGAAAATCTCAGTGCACTTTATACGTCTTGTTACTATCAGCTGCATCTTTTGTTTACTTCTTCAACCTACGTCGCTAATAGCAACTCTAGAATTTAGGATGCCTAGCACACAGACTTCATGTGGAACGATAGTCTACCGCACGATGTATCCGTCGAGTCGTTAAAAGTTTACAGAAAATAGTGTAGAAATTTCGCGACCATTCACGTACAATCCTTTATAGTGCAATAGCCATGAATCTATATTTATATTTTATTCTGACGGATAGCAGAATAGATGGAATATTTAAGTAGATTGAGCGTTGAATTGATCACAAGAAACAAGCAAATGTTGCGCATTATTAAAACTTTTAGAGCGTTAAAAAAACAACTCTTTCACTTTAACCATTCCTCTTAAGCAGTTTTAAGTGATAAGTTCGTTATGAGGTCATATCTGATCAGTTTCTCTCTGTCTCAATGCTTACTTCAGTTTATAAAATTTGGCATGAATTCGAACTACACTAGCACTTTCAAATCTACATCATAATATTAGTAGAAGAGACAATCTCCTGGATTACAACGGTCCGTATATATATATATATATATATATATATATATTTATATATATATATATATATATATATATATAATTAGTATCTATGAAGGAAAAAAGATGTTCAAAAAGTATTTTGCTTCGAAACTATTTTCGACTTATTCCGCTACATAATGGTATAAATGAACCATTCTCGTGAGAGAAGCTGTCGTCATCTTGTGCAAATATACAGCGGAATAGTGAACGCAAGTGATTAAGTAACCATACAACTTCGGATAAAATATAAAAAAATGTTTTGGTCTTATATACCAAAAAAAGTTTTAAAAAAAGAAAAACAATGTGAATTTAAGCATCACGGAAATGCGGTGCTGAAACCACTTTCTCCCTTTTCACCTGTTTTTTTTAAGTTCTGCATCCACCACTGAAATAATAAATCTCACTTAAATGTTTTTACTATCACTATTGACCGTTGTTACTTAGAGTTCTAAAAATATTTAATTAGCCTCGAGGTTTGGATTATAATATAAGGTTTCACCAACTTACATACAAATCTTAAAAGTATCACCTTACATAACAATTTTCTCGCAGAATTCGTCATTATAAAGTGAAGCGCGTACGTTTTCGGCTTTTTCTAGATTCTCACGTATTAAATCAACGCTTTCAACGTATCGTTTCCAACGAATAACAGCCTTTCTCGTATCAGTTACCACCGAGTCGTTACGACCGCCATTCTCCGTTATGCTTTCTTTACGTTGTGAAAGAGTCGACGAATCGGAAGGTCGAGCTGCAATTTGCATATTTCAATTTTTTTTGTTCGTGGATATTTAATTTTGTTCATTTTTTGTGATTTATATATTTTTGCGACATGTAATTTTATTTCACAAACACGTCCTCAGATAAATTTTATTCCAAATTTATGTGTATATGTTGGTATCGTCCGAACTGTTATTTTCCCTTAATTAAAAGTTTTCAAGGTGAGTGACTTCGGGAATATTCAGAAGGTATCCTAGCAAACAGGAACCAAAACTGCCATGTTTTGACCGCAAAAATGGTACTCATGTACAAACCCAATTACATGTCTTTGATGAACAATCTTCTGTAAAATAAGATACATAATAAATGTCTTATATTTATTGAATCATTAACTTCAAACACTACAAGTTAACAATAATATGAAATTGGAAAAAAAACTTGAGATATTTGGCGAAGGAATGGAAAATTAAAGGAAGTAGATTACCTAACAATACTGATTTTGTATTCGAAATGATATGCGCACACCACGCCAACGATTCATCGTCAACGAATTCAGCATATTGATAGCAGATCTGTGACCAGTGCAGATATGTTGATAGCTTTTCCTCCTCGGGTACGTTTACCAGCTGCTTGAACATCTGGCGATATTTCTCCTATATTTTTACTTTATAAGTAAAATTGCCATCATAAAAAATCTCATCAGATTCCACGTCATAATCCGATATGCGACTCTGTCTTCAGTTGGCAGACGATTATCAACTCAATTCCTAGTTCCCAACGATCGCCGATTTGATTATGAGAGGGAACCACGAGTGGAGATTGGATCCGAATATGGGAGGGAAGGGTGTGAACGTAAAGAAGCATAAGGAACATTTAAGCGCCAAATGTTAGCAATAAAATATGACATTCGAAACAAAGTAAAGTAATGCATCAGCGACGAGCACTCAATGAGTCGGATTGCGATATGGCGCTTCTTCTCGGCAGTCGATTTCATTCAACCTCTATCGCGATAGATTGATACATATTTTGAAATTTAAAAAATAGATGACGGAAAAAGGGAAGTAATAAAAATGAAAAACCTTAATGTTCTGGAAAAGGCGTAGTCGATCTCTCGGATCACATATAAATCGTAGTTGAGAATAGCACCAATTTAAGATATACTGATATTGAACTAGCCATAGAGCATCGCTCGATGCTAAAAAGTATTTCTGAATTATGAAACACACCTGTGGGATTGAGCGGTTGCTTCATCTGTGGGATAAAGTTCACAAAGTGAACTTGCAAGAAATATGAAGCTAACTGACTGTTGATGGTTTAGACCAGGACTTTATTTATTAAATGAAGGATAAGGGAAAACAGGAAACAGAAGCAGAAGGAATAAAAAGAGGAAAAAGAAATTGATCGCATATCTAGATGAATGACCGAATTTACAGAGCCGACTGCTGAGCAGGAAACTTAAATATAGTTATCATCAATGGAGATAACACTTTATCAATGATAAAATATGGCGATTAATTAAGCAGCTAGCTAATTCACTTGTTAATGCTAATAATAAGAAGAAAAGAATATTAGAGATGCTGACAAGGTACACTTTTCCAAATGTTTCCTCAAATCAATTGGTTTCGGAAAATGCATTCACATTTCAAACCAATTGAAAAGAAGTGCATTGCTCTTATAAATCTTTCGCAAAAAAGTGCGTTTCTTCGCTCGACCGGTTACATCATTCAGCCGAATTTGAAAGACAGACAAACAGGCAAACACATACATGAGGAATTGAGGCATTGTTATAATGCACCTCGCAAATGGAAAATTGCAAAAAAAGTGCAAAAATGACAAACATGTAAGAAACTTGAACTCACAAATGGGGATACCATTGACAGCATGGATTGTGCTCTTCAATTCGAATAGCTTTTCAGTGTTTGTTCGACAAACTGTCACTCTCTCTATACAAGCCTTCCTTAATAATTCCATATCTGATGTTGTTAAACTGCAATATGTTATCCTTACAGTTCAAACAACTCATTTCAAAACCTTTTTCCATTTAAGAATTGTCCAGAACAATGCGTCTCAACATTTAAGATCTCTCTCTATTGCTCCAAAGGTGCACAAATCTATTTAGTTAATTATGCTAATGTAGAGCTATCGCCATTTGTTATACTGCAGCATACGAATCGTCAATTTGGAAAGCATGTAGCAGGTGCCACTAAGTGCAAAGAAACGATGCTTACTCGATATGTTCTAATAACAGACTGTTATTACTCTGTATTTAAAATGCATCAAAATAAACAATAATTTTTTCGTAAGTATAACACTCCTAACTGTAAGTTATTTAGTTACTACTGCTCAACTACGCATTACAATGTGGGAATGCAAACATAACATGCAAGTAACTGAAATATGAGATAAATAAATGAAACATAAAAGAAACCCATCGCCGGAGTTCACAAGTTCTTTCAGTATACATAGGTATTTGTTGAGTTCGGAGCAGCGCCGTGGGCCGCACTCCTCATCGAATGACTGTTGCGCACCGATTTCGCCCAATGGTTTCACTGCAATATAAAATTGAGCATTGTTTTGTAAGAGGATTCCCTATTAGATAATTGGTAATTGGATTCAATTTTTTAAAAAAGCATGAAGCCATACTGAGAGGCAAAAAAGGAATCAAACAGTCTTGAGAGGCGAGGAATAAATGAAAAAAATTGTAAATAATCAAAAATGAACGACATATTACAGCGAGGCGGAGTTTAGGTAGGGATAATTCCACTTCGTTCCACACGATTTGGGAAATGCTCGAAACAAAACACTGAATGCCGTTCCATCGTAAAAGTTTATACTATTTCAGTTCAGTACCATAGTTAGCCTACCGTCTTTCCTCTCCCCTGTAGCGAAAGAAAGGAAAGTGTGTTAGAGGGCGGGAAGGGGGTTAGAGAGGGGAGGGGCTGAACTATGCAATTATTTTTAGATATTGCACCTGAAAAAAATTCCTGCCTAGATTTTTTATCGATCAGCGGCTCATCCAACTGAATTTACGTTGAGGAGCTCAAAGATGCAATCAGTTATTCCATACGAGATCACTTTTTCAACTCCCCGTGAAATAGCACCGATTAAATTTCTATCTCCGTTTCCCCTCCTATCGTCCTCAAATTGAAACCCCCATCCCGGTGATCGACATAAGGAAAAAAACCAACCCATCTAATGTAGTTTCTAATACCCTCCAGTCTGAGAATCTAAAGGGGTCTAATTCAAGTACAATATAATACCTAAGCATTCAGAGAAGCAAATCATTTATATATGTGAACAAAGAAATCACCCATTTATCCCAACAACATCATTTCTATAGATCAACACTTCAATCCAATATCAACATAACGATCCCAACAATTGAGTTAATGCATAGCGTCACATCAATTCTTCTACCAAGCCTTAATTTTTCTCAAGATTTGAATACTTGAAAATCTGGCGAGTTTTTTTTATGGGAAGAACCGGTTTTTTTTGACATCAGTAATTCATCTAGAAAGAAGCGCATTGATGCTATACGATGAAAATATTTTTGTAGCGATTGATGAAACAAGTTTTACGGTGTTAGTGCACGTGCTCCATACTAATTGTTGATGAAATGCGTGAAGATGCAATCTATGCTGTAAAATTGCGTTTGTGAAAAAACATAATTGATGAATGAGAAAATTGCATGCAATTTTCTTCTATATCCATCAATTAAAAGATGTCAGTAATAAAGCTTTTCCTCTAACTTCAAATTAACAACTTCAGCATCACCGAACTGAATGATGATGAAATTGATAAGTTCTAAAAAACGTTTTAATCAGTATTAAATCATTAAAAAGTTATTTTTAGTTGTATTTTTCTCATCGTGTGACTGAATCTTCATAATGACTCATAAAACAGCTACAGGGTCCTATACTTGAATCATGCGTTTGTCCACTGGTTGCCTCAAAACCTATTTAATGCTTATCTAAGTCAATTGTTTATCTTATAATAGTAACTTTGGCACTTCGTCAACATCGCTACACAACATGCGAAATGTTGGAATATATCTCATTCGAAAATGTTTGCACATCTCAGTCTTAAATTTGTATCCGAAACGCTGATTCCCCACAGAAAGCGTTTCCTATATTCCAGAATGCCATTTGCTATTGTCTAGAGACGATATTTCTATACACTACATCAAATGAAATTTTCATAGGGTAAGCAATCCCGTACCTGGTCACTTGCAGTGCGAGAAAACAGTTGTGAGGATTGCCTTGCGGCGGAAAAAATGTCATACTAACAAGCAAGTTGAATATTATACGAACAATTCATTATGTACGTAGCGAAAAAAACAAATTAATGGAAATAAATGTGAGTCCGTTAATTGTGTTGTAAGAAAAACGTCTTCGCGATAAAAAATGGCTAGACAATACGCCACAACATCGATCAGCTGCTAGCTTTTCACTGCATCATTCACAAGTCAACTAGTTTTTCTTCATTAAGCACATATATAAATTGGCACTTAAGATCCTCTTTTAGCTCAATCTTCAAGCTCTTTCTCTCTCCTTAGATATTTCGCATTCAACAATAAGAGTCTACCTCTCTGCAGGCCATTTTTTAACCTATATAATTCACTGCACATTTGAAATATAAAATTTCGAGAAAAATCTGCCATTTATGTATTTTTATCCTTCCGAATCACGAAAAAAATTGTGGAATAATAAGTGCGACGAGAATTTGAACAGCAATATTTGCGTCAAAGAGCGGCGGATATCGTTACATAGATAAATCATCGCTTTTTTTTGCAATGACCCTCCTCATTGCGCACATTAGCAATACGTTTCTTTTTTTATATTCTTTATTCCGTTTATGTATCCAACCTTTCAATCATATATCAAAAAATATTTTAATTAAATGCTATGATATAGTGAATATGAATGAATCGAAATTTATGAGAAATCGAAAAAAAAATGAAAATTTAAAATATTAGAAAATTTATACCGCATAACATATAAATTGACCATGTAATAGTGGTGTAATAGAAGTGAATAAGAACATCATAAATAAGTCATTTTGGAAGAAAGGCCACTATTGCATATTAATATTCCCAAATAATAATCGCCAGTATGTGAAAACAGGTAGAAGCAAGCATTTACTTGGCAACATTCCAACAAGAAAAATTTCATTTTGAAATTTTAAAAGCCAAACTGCGATAACTTTAGCTAATTCTAATGTCCAATAATCAATTCTATTCGTTACAATGGAATAGAAAATAGAAAAAAAATAAATATTTAGTAGGAAAAAATCATAAAAATACCAACGATGATATATTTAATATTAAAATTCAAAATCCATCTCTCATTCAATCCTATATATGCGAAGAATTATTCTTATAAAATTACGAATTTGAAGGGAATAAACGATCTCAAAAATAGAATTCCCAACCACTAACATTTCTCACTTTTTTCGCAACAGCGAAAATCCGATGCAATCGACAAATACGCCGATAACATTCCACCAAGCATTAGCAACGAATGCAGTCGCAATCGTTGATCTAAATGGCAATCAAAAATCCTTCATAAATCTTCAATAAGGACTGCACAATGATTCCGCATAGGATTTAATACTTGAAATGCTATTCCTGTTGAAAGAGAAAATCGAATGATAAGCAAAATAATGGCATTTAAAAATGGTTCTTTTCATACCTCAAAAAGGTAAGATGCACAGCTATCATACAACAGCTACTTTGCTCACAAAGACTACGTGCTTTAGCCATTTCGCAACGTAAATGTAAGGTAGACGAAGCGGTTATAGATTAAGTGGAAATACTGCGCAGTATAAAGTAATTCAAAGAAGGCCAGACGACTGCCCAGCATGTGTTGCGAGGCTAGCCTGAAGCAGAATCGGGAGGGTACCACTATCAGCGGAGACACCTCTAAAAGAGATACAAATAAGGTAGAAAATATGGAGGTTATAGATGCTAAAATAAATAATGCGTATTTCAATGAAATCGCCAAGCCTCCCTCCTCTCCTTTCCTCACCCCCTCTCTCAAAAACAATACAAAAATTAAAATTAAAACATGAAGCCCATTATTAAATATACCTGTGACCTGTAAAATGAAAGTTTTTTAAATTAGCGATTTTATAATTATTTGATTTCTACGAAGTCAACAAATTTCTATAAAAATAGCATTTTTACAAAATTTTCTTCAACTCCCTGCATCACTTTTTAAAAATGTTCTCCAGTGAATATAATTTAAGGCATCGTAACAAATCTAGGTCGAAATTTTTTCAGTGTTAGAATGGAAAAAAAGAATAAAAAGGAAGATTAACTAAAATCGGGAACGAGCCATCCGAAACAATTACGCTACTAAACCGCATAGCGGGAATGAACCAACTAAAACCGGTTCTGTGCCGTATAATGAATGCCACTTCACAAAGCTGAAATGTGGGCCACAGCTGCCTACTCAACACATTTACAGTTTTTTTAAATTTTTCTTGGTTAGACGAATTCTCGTTTTTCTTTGCATCGAATGAAAATTTACAATTTGATTCTGTTCAAATCCTTCAGTTGTACTTTTGCACATTTCGAGAACCCTCAATATACTATTAAACAATAAATGTGAAGCATCATACATTACAGTAGTCCACAGTTATTAACACCTATAGTATATATCGCTTAACGGATAAGGGTTATTGCAGCAGAATTCCCTACTATTTTGCAACGGCGAGTTGCAGATGGAAAAGGAATGTGCATCACAATGAGACAGTTCATTGCTGGATATAATACAAGGTAAGGATGACTTCTCTTGGAACTCACAGTTAAGTGAAACTTTCATCAAATCATCCAATGAAATGTTCAACCTCATCAAGTTTTGCAGTTTCTTTACTGTACTATAGGAAAGCGAAATTTGAAAATGCAGTTTTCCGCACTTCTGAAAAAAAGCGAGCTGAAAACTTTTTAAATAAATTTTTCATATTTTATAACTTTTTATTTCAAGTGGAATACTTTCGTAGAAATTCGAATTATTAAGGTGTAGAATGCAAAAAATTGCAATCAGCACATACAGTCATGGATGAATGGATTGGAGTTGTTATTATTATTGTTGAAGACTGCGATGCTGTGCCGTTTCCAACGTTTATTTCGACAGCCCGACAATACCATCACATTCATCGTAAAGTTTGCGTCAAAGTTTCTTAATAGCACTTGATGAATGAAATCTCTGATTTCCCACTTTTATATAGCAATATGATGAAAATGACGATGCACCTTTAATAACAGCCAATAAAGTTTACCCGATTTAGCTGAAAATAAAATAATATCAGTTAATTATGAATAAGATTAATAAATAATAGGAAAATTCGATAAAACATTGGCTACATCAAAATCGATGCGATAACTAATCAATTCATAAACATTTCAAAAATGTTTCCAGTTGGAGGATTCGAATATTTCATCAAAAACTATGCTCATAATAAACCTACCTAATAAGAATAAGATTAAAAAATTTATGAAGCTGACATTAGCGATTTGTTAATTCAATCAACTATTCAGATTTTCAATGATCTTTTTGCTCCACGAGTGACATCATTCTTTCCTGACAGCACGTGATAAAAAAAAGCATTTTGTGCCTCAGTTTGTTTTGAATTTGCCAATTAAAAAAAAACAAACAAAACTTTGTAACACCACGAAGAAATGGAAAATTCTTGAAAAATATTTTCAGTGGTTGAATTGTCGATATTCCATTAACATATCTACTGCCGCATATCTGTAAAATGTTAACAAAATGCGTAAATGCGTTCAACAGAGAAAAAAAGCGCCGATGGAATGAATGAAAGTAAAAAAGAGTGGAAATGAAAAAGAATTTCGACATAAAAATGCGAGTAAAATTAGCGCATTTTCAGACGAATGTGTTGAATTTTTTACGTTAACACTAAATAAAAGACGAGACGTGCACCCATCCGAATACATTTATGATTCTGCATTAATCAACACAACGACAATAGTTGTTTCATCGTGACCGACTCGAGATTTAATACCTTTTTCTTGTGATTAATTTGCACGTATTTGCAAAATACACACCTGCACCTGTACTTGTTTTACCTATTCAATATTCGAAGTTTTTTTTTTACATGAATGACAGATGGAAAAGTAAATAACAATGTTAATACACTGTTTTAGATTCCCTAAAAAAAACTTGCATTATAAACACCATGGATGCTGTTTCATTAGATCACTTCCGCAATTTCATATCGTCTCAACATCGACGATTAAGGACTCTTATCAATATGGCCTCATGGACAGGTACATCCCAGACAGTCGAAGGGGTCGTTGAAACATTGACGCTCCAGGTATTGTAATG
>QEWY01000138.1:416032-463852 GCA_006503575.1 Baylisascaris schroederi | reverse complement strand
TATGCTTCTTCAATTGTTTAGATTATTCGCCTTTATCACCACTTTCAAAATTAAATCATTAAAAAAACGATTTATAATCGTCAATTATAGGTCACTAATCATATAAATTCAGAAATATGAAATTTAATGAGCGATTTCACTTTGTCGAATAAATTTTTTCTATTAGTAAATTTTCAGATGGGGATATTTCTTTACATACTTCCTGCTGCCGCTTATGCTAATTTTTTCTTTCATCTTCTTAGGCATTTTATTTTGTTTTATTTTAATTTATTTTATTTATTTACTTATTTTTTGAATAGTTTATTTCACTGTAACCGTTAGAGCATTTCAAATAGAACAAAATATATGTTGAGTGAAATATGTTTCCCGCAAAAAAAAAATTCAATTACCAATCTTAGATTATTTTTAGTACTTGAACGGATTGCCTCTAGTCATCGTCTCTTTTACTTGGTCATTTTTGTTCAATCTGAAATGAGTTTTTTTTCTTTTTTTAATGCTGACTACAAAGAAAGACCGGATATGTTGGTTCAAATTTAATATAATCTATACTGACTGCTCGAAAATTTTTATATAGTCGGTCATTAAAGAAATTACATTAAACTAGAAGAATGTAGTATTTCTATTAGTTCATTACAGCGGATATAGTGATTACCTTCAAAGACTCCACTCAGGTTCATAGGCAAATTGGAATGCTTCTCTTGCACGATCCATGTGTATTGTTCAGGATGAAGGATGCTATATCCTTACAGGGGGTAATCAAGCAGTTATAAACTATCAACCAGGACTAATTCTTGTTACTTTATAAGGCAATGATGTCCCGGATGGCTTGTCGAGGATATTTAAGATATTCATTGGCCGTGATCTTATATAATATTCAGGATACATCATAAATTTTAGTAGCTCTGATTGATCCCCTACTCTTTATTTCCCGTATATCCCCTACAGTTGCTATACCATGTGCTGTAACAGAATCTGCAGCACTTCTGTCTTTCACATACCCATGGGAGAGGGAAAGGGGATATGTAGACAAAAAGTTTTTAAATATAAGGTGGCGAAGGGCGAAAGAAGGATAATAAGGAATGAAACTACTATTGGTACTATATTAGCGGTTATATTACTGCTATTGTTGTGCTATTGCATAGTGCTTTAGACGGGAAGGGTCACAGGAGAAGGCGCTTTCGATTCCACGAAAATTCTATCGCTCGAAGAGATCATGGATTCCTTCTTTGAGGAGTTATCGATGGGGCAAGATAATACATGCTATTATTTTTATTTATTTGTCATCCATTTGGTTACGACGTCTCTAAGTGGGGAAACATATAAAAAAAAATGTGAATAAGAGAGGAAAAAAAAGAAAAAATAGGCAATGGAGTAGAACAGCGGATATGACGNCTTTTGTTCGTTCCCTCTTTTTTTGACTCTCTGTTTTTCGTTCGACTATTTTGGGCAAGTGGTTTATTGAATCGTAGGGATATCTGCTACCAATTCGATTATATTCTTGCTGTACTCTTTTGTGATTTGCTTCAATTCATTATATTGGTATCCACATTATTTCTATACGTTTTCCCACTTCAACAAATTGAAAAAAAATCCGCCTAAAAAGTTTATAAAACACTTTTGCGAGGAGTAAAGGGAATTAACGTAACACCACAAAGTCCAACCTGTTGATCGCCAATCCCCCCCCGTCTCCCCCTCCTCCCTCTCTATTCCCAGACACCAATATTTCCCAAACGGAACACGCGCACCTTCAAACAAAAATGGTTGCAAGGTGCCCAAGGATATTTGGGCTAATTCTCCCGCCTGTTGGATTTTATATTGTGTAGCTATGACTGGAAAAAAGAACCACTTCTGATCGTGTTACTGTTTTAGAATCCGCTGTAATTTACAGAAATATTATTGTACATGCATTTTTCATCTACGCAATTCACTTATTCGAATACAACCAATACTCTTTCGAATCTGCCAACTGCCTTGATTTACCTCCCACTTTCAAAGGTGATTTAAAAAATCAGTCATAGCCGTACCGAACGCTATGCACAAGAATTTGGAGGGAAATAAGTGATTAATGATAGTTTAAGGGCATGTAAGGGTAAGTGGACATGCTTGCGCCAATGTTTACGGGCAGTTTTTTCTAAGATCTTACGAGTTTGGAGTCGGAACTCGTGAAATTGGTTAAAGGTTAGTTTTTTCCTAAAATTTTATAAATTTTGAATACGAATTCGTAAAATTATGGCGAGTGTTGTTGTATTGATTAGAGAGGCTTTCTTATATGAAACGATAAAGTTGTTCTCAAGTAAACGTAACGCATAGATAAATTGCAGATGCATAAAGGGGTTTTTAGGTACCATTAATTGTAATCTAACCCCTGAGCCTCTGATATAGGCGAAGGGGAATATAACGTGAAGATTTGGATGTATTTTACTCGAATAGCAATACAACTTTCTAAATTTTCAGTATTTTCCACTCAATTGTAATTCCCTTAATTGAGATACTATGCTGAGATGTTCAAATGTTTTCCTCTTACTTCAATTTTTGTCAACCCTCCCCTCCCCCCCCCCTCCACCCCTTTCTCTCCGTTCTTCTCTGCTTAGTAAATTCAAATTAGTCGTACTTCGTTTTGAATGAATATTCGTCGATATGAAGTTGCTTTTTATTCTGGGTTTAACCACTCTACTTGCCATAGCCTGCTTCTTCTTGGACAGCAACCATTTGCAGAGTCGATCATCTAATCACAGAAATGCTTAGGACACCAGGCACACTTTAATTAAAGAACCCCATCCAGCGATCTGAATTCAATCCGGTCTTTCTTCCGGCCACTGTCGCGATTGTAAACGAATTTGAATTTTGCATATGTGCTCTATTCTAGAGCCGAAATTATATTCCAAGAGGGGGGGGGGTTATAGAAAGGTAGGATGAGCTACGGTGAGTGTTATCGTTATTTATATGAGCATTGATAATCGTTTTCAGCAGCAGCAATGGGTTCACGAGTGAATGTATGCCGTGTGAATGTGTTGGATAATCCAGCAAAATTGACCGATCCATTCAAGCTTGAAATCAATTTGGAAGTATTCGAACCTCTTCCAGATGGTGTCAAGCTGTACCAATTTCACCAATTTTTGCCAATGAGCTAACAAATCGAATGAAATTCTTTACCAATTTTAAAGAGTATCTACTAAAATTGGAAAAAGGTTATGCGCAATGGAAGACGCAGAATTGAAATGACGATTGAAGCACATTTTCGAAAGAACGGAAGTATAAACTATTCAACGAATCATTTAATATTTATGTGAAAACTCCAAATTATTTATAAGCGATGCTAAAATATTTTCAGTATTTATGTTTAATATGTGCTTGTTTATATTTCAAAAAGTTCTGCTCAAGTTAAGATCATGACCACAATGCTGCTTGTCGGTAATTGTACGCTTTGCTTATATCATCGTTATTTAACCACCGAATGGGGTAGTATGGTTTTTAAGCCGTAACCGTTTTTTTTAGCTCTGGCTGAGGTCAATATTAAGCAATCGTTAGAATGAGAAGGGAGATGCAAGCGAAAGCGTGGAAATGATTGATCTCGAGCACTGATTATTCGCCATCACGGGAAAGGGTTGGGGCTCGACTCCTTTGTGTTACCTACGCTTTTTACTTCCATCTCCTTTTACAGTTAGCGCGTTGTATTTGAAAGATTTCCAATGATGTGGTAAAGTAATATCGCTTAATAACCTCATTTGAGGCAGAATAAAGTACTAGATTATGTGATTCTGTGGTTAGCTACCAACAAAATCTTTGTAATCCCCCTCATCCCTCTGCCTCCCCCACTTACACCCGATGAAAGGTTTTTTCGCGAGGTGATGGCGAGATGGGGTTGATAGGTAAGGTTAACAGTAAGGTTAACAGCGTTACCGGAGTTCTGCGGGAAACTCAGGTTAGTTCTGTGTCTATTTATTTGTAAATGAACTTTGTGAAATATGCGTTATTGGTTGAAGAAAAGTTAAAAGTTGCAGGCGGATGGGCCAGATCCGTCAAAGATCCCAGAGGATGACATAGTTGGCGTTACCGTGCTCCTGTTGAAATGCCGCTATCGCGAGCAGTTGTTCATTAAGATCGGATGGTTCGTAACTTTGGAATATACGGATCCGGAAATGAGTGTAAGGTTAACAGCGTTACCGGAGTTCTGCGGGAAACTCAGGTTAGTTCTGTGTCTATTTATTTGTAAATGAACTTTGTGAAATATGCGTTATTGGTTGAAGAAAAGTTAAAAGTTGCAGGCGGATGGGCCAGATCCGTCAAAGATCCCAGAGGATGACATAGTTGGCGTTACCGTGCTCCTGTTGAAATGCCGCTATCGCGAGCAGTTGTTCATTAAGATCGGATGGTTCGTAACTTTGGAATATACGGATCCGGAAATGAGTGAGAATCCTCCACCGATTCCGGTACTTGATAAGGTGAATGTTTTCGTATATAGGTTATGACATCGCGGAAATGCCATGCAGGATTTCAAGAATCCCGCACTTCCTATCTCATCATTCGATTAAATATTGGTAGTTGAGCCCAGACAGTGACTGCGTAAATTCTAGGCTGTACACGAGGGGGTACTTATATCGAATTAAGGAAGCGTTACGGACCCCATTTGGCTTTAATATAACTATTGAAATAAAAAATTTTAATAGCCAGTTGTTTCGTACAGTCACTTCTACCTGCAATCTTCATAAGTTCTTTCCCTCCCTACCTCCGGGAGTATGTATTTTCATCTTTTAGTACTTTTTCCTTTAGTAATATTTATTACTGTATTTTTTAAAAGAGGGGGGGGGGGGTATTCATTTTAATGACGAATTAGGCGCGGTTTTTATACAAACGTACTGTCTTTAACTTCGCCTGCTGTTATTCCGAGTGCCCGAGTCGCAAGCCAGTTATCTTTTGCCTCCCCATGAACTGTCGCATATTATTTTTCTGCCCTTGATA
This sequence comes from Baylisascaris schroederi, assembly GCA_006503575.1. Taxonomy (NCBI): domain Eukaryota; kingdom Metazoa; phylum Nematoda; class Chromadorea; order Rhabditida; family Ascarididae; genus Baylisascaris; species Baylisascaris schroederi. The sequence continues at coordinate 458,893 of QEWY01000138.1, read as the reverse complement.
GACCAATTTTGATACTGTTTTGACTGGTCGATTTAGCGTTACTTGGGGAGGGGTGTAATGGGGGAGGGCAGGTGCGACACACGGCAGAGCTGAACGTGCGTCGTTGCGCGTGCCCGTGAGCTGTCCCATATCATATCCCAGCTCCGGATTAACAGATTTTGCTCCAGTTTTTTACAGTTGACTCTTTTAAACTTGTATCAGAGTGTGGTATGTGGGGTGTGAAAAGCAAAATATTTCCCAATTCGGCTTTTACATGTTCCGGCCGTTTGGATCTGCCTTCTCACAAGTTGTTTGCGAAATTAACGTCGACCGGTACAAAGTACTTTTAAATGTTCGTAAAATTTTGTCGGTGTTAAAGCTACCTGACCTACAGGTAGATACGTAAATATGCGTATATACGACACTACGCTAATGCGATGTCGTGAAGCAAATTTGCACAAGTACTTGGAAACGAAGAGGATGTTTTTCAACGACCGAACTTGCGGGATGGCAGTGTTCGTATTTAAGATGTGTAATTGCCGTTGGAGGAATTTTGCATAATTTTAATTGCTTATGCTAATGACATAGTATTTCAAATGATTTCCCACTCCATTTTAATTGATGATTCGTTTTTTGCGCTTTTAAAAAATGGTATATTTTCATATTCATGAATTAAATTAATCGACTATTCAGTTGATTGATTTAATTGTTATCTTCGATTTAGTTACAACGAGAGGTTTGTGAAAAAGATATACTTGTAACGACGTTCCCAATAAAATGGGACAACACTAACGAGAAGGCTGATTCGTTTTTTGCGCTTTTAAAAAATGGTATATTTTCATATTCATGAATTAAATTAATCGACTATTCAGTTGATTGATTTAATTGTTATCTTCGATTTAGTTACAACGAGAGGTTTGTGAAAAAGATATACTTGTAACGACGTTCCCAATAAAATGGGACAACACTAACGAGAAGGCACTAAAAGATGATGTCGAAATTGATGAATCGCCGGAAAAGGAATCTGCCGATGCACCAGAATTGGTGTCACAGAAGAACGGCGTCGACATCGAGACGACGGTGAGGCCAGAAGCTACGGAGAATGTGCAGCAAGGTTGGTTTCTTAATAATTTCTCTATTTATGCGTAAGTTGATTGTTTATCTTCGGTAATATTTTTTTATGCTCGGCTTCTGGCGAGAGTTAGCGTCTCCACAGATCATGTGAAAAGGGAAAAGGTGAGAAGGAATCGGTAAAAAAATTTTTGAATGCTGTTTGTGAGGGAAAGAAATAACAACATTCAGAAAAAAGAAAAAGAAATCAAAAATAGCTTAAGATTGCTTCTTTTTTTTTCACTGATGGAAAAGAAAATTAGCAAATCATTTAATTTCACCCCCTTCCCTTCCTTATCCCATCCATCACTCTCATACTTTTGTGCGTAAAGGCAGCGAGAAAAGAAATATGAGATTGTATCCTCTTCTCCGAAAAGGAAACAACATTGGAATTCACTCGTTCTTCGACCTTCAAGTATTTGAAGCTCGTCTGACAATAATTTCTTTCTATTTAAAGCCCTTTAGGTCAGTTTTTTTCTATGCCTCGAAGAAGGATGCGAGGGAAAGGGCTGAAGTTTGAAAGTAACTTTGAATATGAAGCAATGCTTTTTTCTTATTCATCTATTTTTTGCTAATCGTCTACTGCTTCAGATAAGCCGATGGAGTCGATAAAAGACAAACAGCTTGTGAAAGGATGTAACGGTCAGGATGAGAGTGCAATAAACCCTTCAATTGGTACATCTCTGGTGGATATAACAAATAATCCCGTTCCGAATATCGTCGATTAGCTATTATATGCTATAGGTGAGCGGTAATAGACTGCTGATAGTTTATAACAAGGATGTCGGCGCTCTCTCCTCCCTACCTTTTTTTCATGGTCGATTCTGAGCCTCCTCGCTTTTTTTCCTTTTCTCTCCCCTCCCCCCTCCTCCCCCCCCCTCCCCATCATCCTCACAGAGGAGTCGGGTGGGCAAATCAGTGCTTTATAATTATCATCTTCCAGTTTATAATTTTGGCTTTTCATCAACTGAATTCGTTGTGATGCCTATATCCGTCTTCTTGTTGTTTTGACGATGACGTCATGTTATATTGATACTCATACATAATTGGTTTTCTTTTATTATTATTATTCGCAAATGTCTTTCCCACTCATTTTTTAAAATGTTTTCTGGTTGCTTTGTCTTTTACGTTCCTTTGAACTCATTCTTCTATATTCGGATGGATAAGTTTTGGAACAGCTTTATATGGTTTATTTTTAGGCTTTTGATGGTTCTATTCCTTTCGTTCTCTAACATACTCGTTATGACATTTGCGCCTTTGGCTTTTTGAAATGCGAATCAGGTCGTCTCCGCCCCTCTCCTTGTATTCAGTACAGGGAAAATCGAACCGCTGCCTATAGTGCAATCTATCGGGGTGCAAAAGCTCTCACGGATGTAGTCCGGTGACCTTTCAGCCGGCTTCCAGAAATGTTTTCTAAGATAAGCTTTCATAGAGGGAGGTGTGCAGTGTTTCGTATCGCGCCGTGATGTAGGCGTAAAAAGGACAAAAGTTGTGTTAGTCATCACGGCCAAGCATAAAAAACGTACTGGGCCATTTTCGAGGCGAAAACATGGCCAAGGCTTAGCGAAAGGGTATGGCCTTGAAGCTATTGTTTGGGGAAATTTGAAGGATTTGTACAGGGCAGATTAAGGGCTCAGCTATCTCACATGTGTATATTTGGTTTTGCAGATTTATGAGTTCGGTTTTCGATTTTGTTAATTCGGTTTTTGAGCGTTATTCGTTGTTCATATCGGTTGATGAGTTAAAGGCATTCGAATGTAATATTTAAACCATTAAACTGTTATGATCATCGAGGATGGGGTATGGGACAAGGGACAACAGGACTTTCATATAATACAGCAGCTAACCTCTTACTAAGCTTATTCTCTTTCGTTTATAATTTCCTATCTTTAGTTATTGTGGTGATAAGCCATATTTAGGCAACAAAAATGTTTGCAATCGTTGCTATTAGAAGTGGAATCTTTATATGTACATTTAGAGGGAATATTTCAGTTATCAACAATGGTCAGTTTTATATTTAATGACTGAATTCAGTTGAATATTTCAATGCTGTAACCATCAATATAAAATCAATAAAATATATTCCCATAAATATAATATAAAATATAATAAAATAAAATATAAAATCAATATAATGAAAGCACAATAATTAATTTTGATGGTACCAATGAGGGTGCGGAAAGGTATTCAATAGTTTCATTCCCATTGATGGTTCCACTTTGTATTATTATCAGCTATATTATTGGCCATATATCGTATAAAGTTCAATGTTGCGACCGTTCGTTGAGTTCTTCGTGAATGTCTCCTGAAATTTGCATAAGGCAGTTCGATGTAAATGTGACTGTATTCTCGTCTTAAGGGGATTTTAAGGCATAACGTGTATGATGATCTGAACAGCGAAAATAGAAGGAAACGGTGGAGGATGTGACCGAATGCGACCAATGAAGGGTGTGACCGAATGTGACCAATGAAGGATGTGACCGAATGTGACCAATGAAGGATGTGACCGAATGTGACCAATGAAGGATGTGACCGAATGTGACCAATGAAGGATGTGACCGAATGTGACCAATGAAGGATGTGACCGAATGTGACCAATGAAGGATGTGACCGAATGTGACCAATGAAGGATGTGACCGAATGTGACCAATGAAGGATGTGACCGAATGTGACCAATGAAGGATGTGACCGAATGTGACCAATGAAGGATGTGACCGAATGTGACCAATGAAGGATGTGACCGAATGTGACCAATGAAGGATGTGACCGAATGTGACCAATGAAGGATGTGACCGAATGTGTTTATTTATTTATTTGTTTATTTATTTATTTGTTTATTTATTTATTTATTTACCGATTTCATACTTGTTTACTTTATTTATATTTGTCTATTAAAGAGTGAAACGTTTACCTTTTAATATTATTCATTATTTATATTATTATTTCAAGTATAAGATTCTATCAAATATTAGTTTTTACCTTCGATAATTAATTGCGAACATCTGTACTTTACTTTACTTAAACCTCATCCCTTTCATAAGATCACCTTTAGAAATGTGAGAAAATGCCATCCTACATAATGTTACGAAAGTGTACGGTAGATACCGTGTCCATAACAGGAAGTTGAAGTTACCTTAAAGTTTACTGTGATCTGCATGGAAGGTGTTATACCTGTCGTTTACATTCCAGATTACCTATATTCACTGTAACACGATCCTTTTTTAATATAACACGATCTTAACTTCATTCGTCACCTTCGTTGTTCATACGGTAGATCACTACCGTATCACTAATAAATTGTTATCGTCAGTGAGTGGCTGTATAGTCGGATACTCCTGTCTATACAGTAATAGCTGAATAAAGCCTCTTATCGAAGAACTTATTCAATGGAAGAATTTAAAATTTCGAAAAGACTGTTATGCAAATTTAGTGCAAATCATAACGAAAAAAAAAAACTGATTCCTTTCAGCTATTAATAGTTAAATATAGTCTCTTTAGTGGTGTCAGATTCCGACTTCACGAAACAACTTCTAGAAGAGCTTTCTGGAATATTTGGTAAACAAATAAGAACCACAACAAATACTCCTCTTCCTTCCTATCGTATCAATGCCGCAAACTCATCGATCGTTACTCATGATCAAAGGTATTAATGAATGCATACGATCACAGAATATTAACCTTTTTTCTTTGATTTTGATTTTCAAAATTGCTGTAAGATTATTCAACCGCGAATGGGTAAATTTTGAGCTAATAAACAGACAATCGATTCTATTGTTTAGGCGATGGAAGGAGAGGGCTGCGACGAGGCCATATAATTCCCTTACGGTGCAAAAATTTGAAGAGAGAGGAACTAAATTCTCGACTGCAAAAGGAATAACTTACGGTTACCGTATCTATTATCGGTTGGTCACTTCAATATAAGGGTGAAATTTATAATTACTAGGTAAGGTGACATCCACACGGATGCGCAAAGACACACAAACACACACACACACATACACATACATATGAGCACATGTGTATTTTTTATCTTTCCCTCTCTGGCAATTGTACTAGTTGTAACGTTACTAAAAATTTAAGTAATTATTAGATTATTTTCTCTGAAAAAAAAAGTGAAAATTTTAAGTTCCATTAAACAAAGCAATGTTGCAACATGGCTCGAATTGATAAACACGATCGCTAATACGTTACGTCAAAGCAGTGATTCATCATCGCCGCATAGCTCATCACACGATGTGAATCCCATCAATGACGTAAGTTCCATTCGCAGTTACGCCTGAAGGGAATATTTCAGGAAACCGTACTTCAAAACGGAATTCATTGATTCCGGTTGCAATGATAGAACATCAATGCACTTCTAATCCTCTTTTTTGATGATGTATTGATTATACTAGAATTGGAACCTAATATTTCGAATATTTCCGATGAGAATTTATATTATCGGATGCTAAATTCAACATAACTGAATTTATTGACAGCCTTATCATATCAGCGAATTCCCTGTGATATGGAATATTTTGCGGTATATTAAATTGGTACTCGTATTTTGCTAAAGAAACATTCAACAGTCTGACAGTCTTTCACTAAAGTCTGGTAATAGAGAGAGAATTCTTGAGGCAGAATTAATCAGAATCAAAGCACTCTTATCCCACTTTAGATCATTGCTGTATTTTGTGAATTCGTTCATTTCTTATGATCTTCTAATAAGTTGCATTGCTCTTGTGCATTGATTGAAGTACAATCAAGCGATGATATCTAATTTTTGAAGTTAGTTATTTCGTAGTCGTGTTTGCTCTCTTAAAGGGCATCTCAGCTCAATATCTTGGTAGAGTTTTATGTTCCTCGGGGTGGGTAATATAAGGACGACCGGTCAGGTGAGCCATCAAAAATATTCTGATAATGATAAGGGGTAGATATTTCTTGGAATCATTGCATTTTAATGAAATTTGCAAAGCGCTTTTTAAAATTCCCTCAAAACTTTGGCACTTCGCCAATATCCTGGACTAGGAATCAGCTAAATCATGCAGGTGTTTTGGAAGGTATTCTAAACAACAACGGAAGGAAATGAGGGAAAAAAAGAAAAGACAGGAAGGGGTATGGATAGATAAAAGTGATTGGGAAAGTGATGGGAAAACAGTCAGGAAAAGAATGGAGGAAAGGAGGAAAAAGCATTTAAACAAAGGAAGAACAATGCTCGCCAGGCGCATGGTCGAAGAGATGATATGGTTGAGCAGGAAATGTCAATGGTCTAACTTAAAGCAGCAATTGGAATTGAATATGTTCCCAACAAAGAAGTAAGCGATGAATTATCCTTCCTATTGAAAAGGATTAAGAGTTTAATCGTCGATAAACAGATTGATGACCAGTGAGAACGTCCGCGGTAGCTCAGCGGTAGAGCACTCGCCCGGCAAGCTAAAGGTCACGGGTTCATCCCCGTCTGCAGACGAGTTTTCATTGGTCATCAAAAGCACCCCATTATCGTCCTCACTCTGTGCCGTACTCCAGTTGGCTCATAACTCAAAAATATCCAACATATAAATACGTCTATAAACATGATAGTCACCTATTATCATTAAACCATAATTGATTATAAAACGGGTCAAACGTACATTTTAGGTTTCGATTGGTCAGATGGTAATCTACGATTGGTGGATATGCAAGGAAATAAATTACTAGGCACGGAATTAACCGTTCATGATCGAAGTGTTGATATTCCTCTACAACCTTGGCTTCAGGTTGCTGACTCTTTTTTCAGACCATATCCACAGAATGAACCTTTCTTCGCAGAAAATGTTTATTGATTGATACGAACAAATAAAGAGAGACCTGTTCTCTGGAAATCCTTTATGCACATGATTTACTATAATGACTATCTCAATTGAATGATTGTATAACTAATCTAAGGTTAAGTATGATGGTTTCCATTCCGGCCAACCCACAACTTTTGCCCTCAAGGCATCCTTCTTATCCTCCATTTCGTCTGAGAGAAGTAACCGAAATTCACGACACTTCTATCATTGGATTTTTACCAACAATATTCACGTTGATAATTTGCTGGGAATCTGAATCCTAGATTACCTGAAGCTTCAAAATTGAGGAATTCAAGTTGTACGATGGTGGGTGCCTCATAAAACAATTTGACGCAGTATCATGTATACGGTAATCGAATGATTTCGCCATTGCGTTGCATACTGTGAAAAAGCTGCAAAATTTCTGCTTGCTGTTGATTTTGATTACTCGATCTACAGGTGGAGTTGAAGGTATTTTGTCATTGAAGTGGAAGATATTTTTTCCATTCTTTATAGTACTTCCGAAATCACCTATTTCTATTTATGGGAAACCCGTGCCAGAGCAGCTGGTACTAATATAGAGCTGGCGTCATGCGGAGCTAGTACTGTATAAGGCTGGTACCATACACAGATGATACAATACGAAGAGAACTGACACCATACGGAGTCGATAGCATACGGAGCCGATAGCATACGGAGCTGGTACCACATGGAAGTGGTACCGTACGGAGCTGCATCATATGTACTTTTGTATTGCACATACAGAGCAGTCAATTTTATGAGCTATATGGATTACAAATAAGAAAAAAATGGCCTTAAACGTTCAGTCACGCAATAGGTAGTACAGACCTTCTATGAAAGATTGATTGCTCTTGGAAGGCCGGTCCTCTTGAATGTTCGAACGAAACAGCACTAACTAGTATCAACGATTTGAAACAGCTCCGGAGTCGGAGCCGAAATTCGAATGTAATCCTTCGACCACTTATCACAAAGCAGAGCCATAGAAATATGCAATATTCTTACGCGAGATACGTCATATTTCCGACCCTGTAGGAGGTCGCAATTTACTTCATCGAGAAAGCCAGAAAGATGAGTTGGAGTGCTACCACGGAGGACATTTATGTATAGGAAATTGCTGTCAACGAAGGTGTATAGGTTAGTTTGTTGAATAAAAGAGCAAACAATGAATTCCCCCACCTTTATCGACGATTGATATGCTAACTCCTCAATTGTAAACTCTATTATAAAGGATTCGCACGATCAAACGTTAATCTTCAGTCGAAAATTCCTACGACGTTGCCGGAACCGCCCAACATTCCGGTCGAAACAGCTAGGCATTCCTCATGTAGGCAATCACATCGAACAGTCAACTCAAGATATCTACTTGTGAGCAAACAATAGAATGGTCAAATTTACCCATATAGTCGATTTTCGATCTTCTATACGTTTTCCCACTTCAACAAATTGAAAAAAATTGCCAAAAAAAAATTAAAAAACATCTCCCGTGAGTACTGCAGGAAACCAAAGTAACATCACAAAGTCCGACCCGTCAATGTCCTCATCCTCCCCCCCGTAACTCCCACCCTTCCCAGCAACCAATATTTCCCAAACGAGACAAATGCGCCTCTAGGTGGAAGTGATTGCAAAACGTTCAGCGATATTAAGAGCAATTCTCCCGCCTAGTTTACTTCATATTGTGCAGCTGTGACAAGAAAAAAAGAATCAGTTCTTGTTATCCTACTATTCCAGAATTCGCTTTAGCTTAAAGCAACATTGCTATAAATGCATTTTCATTTATGCAATCTACTTACTCGAATGCAATTAAAATTTTTCGAATCTCTCAACCGAATCTCTCTTAATTTGCGTCTCACTCTAGAGGATGATTTAAAAAATTAGTCATAGCTACGCTGGACGCTGTGCATGACATGCGGGAGGGAAAAATGATTAGCGGTGGGCGCGTAATTTTCATTGAGGCTGGTTTTCTCTTATGTCTATGAGGTTTAATTAAGTTTGGTGGTTTTTCTCTTGATTTTATGAGGTTTAATTAAACAGTTGTATGGTGGCGAATATTATTTTATTACCTAACGAAGGCCTTTGATGTGAAATATGTAACGGTGTTCTTAAATAAACGTAACTCATAGGTAAATTGCAGATGCATAAAGGGGATCTTAGGTACCATCGACTATGAGTTAACCGTTGATATAGGCGGAGAGGAATATAAATTAACAATTTTAATGCATTTTATTCGAATGGCAACACAATAATTTACGAAATTTTTAGTATTTCCCACTCATCCGCCTCATTCACCTGACGATCCATCCATTCGCCGAGGATCGGCGCTGAGCTCTCGAGTTCCATTCGCATTTTTACTCGACTTTTTTAGCGAGTAAGATTTGCGGCAGTACATTCGGGTTGCTAGTCCTTGTGCCCCTTTAGCCATGGTTTGCCTTTCCACACTTACCCGGGATGATCACTGAGGATTGGACACGCGATCATCTCCCGTAATCTACAGAAAGTCTTTCCAGCATGGTAAGACCTGACAGAGTATAAAGCTCCGCTGGTATAGCCCCCCAGAACCAGTTGCCAGTCCTGCACCACCAAAAGGTGTCGGAGTATGGCTTGCAGGACGAGTATTGCTGTATCGCTTAGTTAAATATGGTTATGCTGAAATATACTTACTCAATCGTACTCAATTATAGGCCCGTTAAATATGGCTATGCTGAAATATTCGGATGTATTTTTCTCTTCCTTCAATTTTTGTCAACCAACCCCCCCCCTCCCTATCCTATCCTATCCTATCCTTCGCTGTCCAGTGATTTCAGGTTAGGCGTACTCCGTTTCAAATAAATACCCGTCGATATTTATAGTTGTTTATAGCGTCTAACTACTTTAAATGCTATCGTTATTTTTATGTACAGTGATAATTATTTTCAGCAGCAGCAATGGGTTCACGAGTGAATGTATGCAGTGTGAATGTATTGGATAATCCAGCAAAATTAACCGATCCATTCAAGCTTGAAATCACTTTCGAAGCGTTCGAACCTCTTCCAGATGGTGCGTTTACATTCATTTCTTATTTTCTTAGTTTTATTGTATATATAATTAGGGATGAATATTGAGTTTAACTGCAGTTTGGGTGATTATTCTCATCGATTAGCTTTTTGCTTCAATCGATGCAGCTCAAATTTATTATAGATCGATGTTAAAATCCACTAGAAATACCCATCACTCTATCGGGATATATACTGTAAAACGGGAATCACCATAGTGTTTTGATGAGCGTTACCAATTTGATTGCTAAAATCGATGATTCACTCGAAAAGAAGTAGAAGTCTGTTGCTGCTGCAATTTATTTAAATTCTAAATGGGTCTAGTTACTATTACTTTATGTCTTAGCGTGTTTACTAATACTCTGTGGCCTGGTATATAGCTTTAATAGAATTCTTGCTGTTAATAGAAAGTGAGGATTGTGGAAGCGGGAATGTTTGGAGGTTATGGGTTATTTGAATCTGCGATAGGGTTTGGGCAGTGATCAGTCGTAGCAGACTGATGTCGGTATCGATATGAATTCATAATTAATGCTCAGATCTCGATTGGGAACTCGTTTATGTGGGTGCAGCAGAATCCGAAAAATACGACCAGGTTCTTGATTCGGTTCTAGTAGGTCCGGTCGTCGAAGGTCGACATAAATTCATCTTCGAGGTATTAAATTTTCGGGTTATACACTTTTAGGGGATTTGTTTCTAATAAAGTACATTATGCGGATTGTATTATCCGTATGCATGTGTGTATTTATATATTTCTGTTTTCCGGTGATTTCCACAAAATTTGATGGTTGCAAGCTATACTGTAGAATGACATTCTTTATCAATTTTGAACGCACAAAAAATTTCTGCATTTCTTTTTTGTTGCTTATGCGGATTTTACATCAGTCGAATAGGAAGAAATAGATCCATCATAGGGAATCTGTAGGTGATTGGGCTAAGTTGGATTTTGAATGTACTTTTGTGCTTTTTTTTTAATTATTTGTTGGCATTTGATCATATTGGTTGATGGGGTGAATAGGGATTGCCACAGTGCATATTGCATTGGCTGTTCTAATAAGTCTTCAGAGATAACTTGGTACCAACCTGAAATGAAATGCTCTGCGATTATAAATTCCTAGATGACTTTTGAGAAGTCTTGACGTTATCACGTGTCTGGGGGGAACGCAAATACAAAGTAATGACTCCATATGTTGCGGGGGAGGGGAGGGAGGGAGGGGTAGGGAGTTTAGAATGCGAAGACCATCAGTGGGCGAAAGACCATCGGCTTCCTCTGTCACTCACCCCTTCCTTCTTCCCATTTGCTACTTCAAGGCAGAAATGCGTGTTTTATAGTTTACTGCTGAACGAAGTGATGGACAGATAGACTAGGTAGGTAGCCGTAGCCGTTTGTCAGATGTGGCTGGCGTCAATGTTAAGGCATCGTTGGAATGAGAAAAGAAGCGCAAGCAGAAATGTGGGAAATGGATGATCTCGGGTAGTAATCTTTCGCCATCCTGGGAAAGGATCGCAGCTCGGGTCCTTGGTGGTGCGTGTGCTTCTTGCTTCCATCTCCTTTTACCGTTAGCGCCTCATATTTGGAAGATTTTCAGTAATGTTGTGAAATATTTGAAGAAAAGTTAAAAGTTGCAGGCGGATGGGCCAGATCCGTCAAAGATCCCAGAGGATGACATAGTTGGCGTTACCGTGCTCCTGTTGAAATGCCGCTATCGCGAGCAGTTGTTCATTAAGATCGGATGGTTCGTAACTTTGGAATATACGGATCCGGAAATGAGAGAGAATCCTCCACCGAGTCCGGTACTTGATAAGGTGAATGTTTTCGTATATAGAGCATGATACTGTTGAAATGCCCGTGTAGGGTTCCGACAATCCCGCACTTCGTGTTTCATCGTTTGATTATGTAAATATTGGCAGTTGTTTATTGCAGACCGCTAAAGACCAAGTGTGGCCCAATAGTAGTCCTCCAACCGGCTCCAACCTAATGTTAGTAGTCTTCCAACCAGTTACATTAGTGATCATCCAACCAGCCAAGGATTGCAGAAGGAAACGGAGGGAGAAGCAGTAGTGTTTTAATATTTGCGCTAGTGTAACGGTGTTAATGATATTTTACTGTCAGATCATATTTACAAACGAGGGCAAGCACGAAAAGGGTCAAGCACAAACATCGTATGCTGGAAACCAGCGGAAATAGGGAACTTAATCGGAAAGGGAAATGAATAATAATAATAGTAATATTAGTAATAATAACGTACAGAAACTGTCAAAAGAGATGCACAGTAGGTCGTCAAACTAACAAATCATAACGAGTATTATGGGATAGGAGAGGGAAATGCGACATTTTAATGAAACGTATAATATAGGAAAATCTGTTAATAGTAAATATGACATTTACAAATTCAGGAAACATTTGCTTATCGATATTTACCTGCAAATGAATAGGGTAAAGAAAATATCAAATGAAACTGCAACCGACGCAGATTCAAAATAAGGGAATTAAAGTTTGCGGTTCGTTCGACATGAATGCATGGTATATGTCGTGCGTCAATATAAGCAGAATGGAATGCGAATATAATTGTAGATTGCATTTGATTCTTTACTGCCTTCCCGTGTGGTATTTATAGATTAAGTTCACTTGGTCAGCCGGCGATCTCACAGGTTGCCAACAGAACTTTTAAATGTTTGTAAAGCTTTATCCGGTATTAGGAGATCAGCTTAGAGTATGGTAAAAGATGTCATCTTGTGGCTCTAGTTCTAGTCGTTTCTAGGTTGAAACCATCAGACCTATAGATAGATATATGCATACGCGCAGATACGACACTACGTTAATGCATCATCGTAAAGCAAATTTTTAAAAGTGCTGGAAAATGGAGAGGATGTTTTTCAACGATCGGATTTGTGAGATAACACTATTCGCATCTGAGCTATGTAATTGCCTTTGGGGAAATTTTCCAGGATTGGAAATGCCGGTATGCATTAAATGATTTTTCATTCCGTTGTTATTGGCAGTTCGTTTCAAAGCACAGTGATGCGTTTTTTACGCTGTAGAAAATATTAATTTCGATCATCTTATGTATTTCTATATTCATATATTAATATCTAATTGGTTGGTTTAGTTGCAACGAGAGGTTTGTATGGAAGATGTACGTGTGACGACGTTTCCGATAAAATGGGATAACGCTAACGAGGAGGCACTAGAATGTGGCGCCGAAACTAATGGATCACCGGTTAAAGAATGTGGTGATGCTCCAGAATCGCTCTCGCAGATGAATGGCATCGACATCGAGCCGACGGTGAGCTCGGATACCGCGGCAAATGTACAACAAGGTTGGTTTGTTAATAATTCCTCGACGTGTAAAATGGTTACTTATATTCCGTAATATGTTCTTATGCTCAGTTTCTGGCGAGCTTGTCCATAGGTCAGGTAAGAGAGGGGAACGATGAGGGGATACTGTCGAAAAATTTTGAGTACTGTATGTGAGTAGAACTAAAGACATTCAGGAAAAAAAAAAAAGAAAGCGGCAAAATTAGCGTAAAATTGCCTCCTTTATAGTTACCTGTTGTAATCGCAGGATGCCAATATAAAAGTGGAAAGCGTTGATCACAATTAGTTCAGAGTCTGCTTCATCTATGACATGGTATTGTGAAGTCGAATTTGCTCAGAATTAATGCGGATGGTAGGAGATAATCGACATTTCCATAACTGCCGATAGTAGTGAAATGATCTGGAAATGAGCTTACCTGTTGTAATCGCAGGATGCCAATATAAAAGTGGAAAGCGTTGATCACAATTAGTTCAGAGTCTGCTTCATCTATGACATGGTATTGTGAAGTCGAATTTGCTCAGAATTAATGCGGATGGTAGGAGATAATCGACATTTCCATAACTGCCGATAGTAGTGAAATGATCTGGAAATGAGCTCTTGCAGCAGCTTATTACTTTTCAACTTGTTGTGATCATTGAATTTTTCTCGTCAAAGTCGTTAGACCATATTACTATACTTTAGCTGTCGTCTCATATGATATTTAGTCATGATTTACAACTTGAATGCTTATTTACTGCATTCATGATTTTGATTTGGGAGTCATCTCTATCGCGTTAGTTCATTTTTTAATGGAATTTCTTTGCTTGATGATTGTTTTTGATTTATGCACTCTCTGCATTATACAGACTTGAGATTTCCTGTTATTGGAGGGAGGGAGGATTTTCACTAGATCAGTAAATGTAAAATGCTCTTGATTGTGTTAAAAAAGTCGAATTGGAATGCGTTATGAATTCTGGAGTTTTTTCTTATTGGTGAGGGGGAGAAATAGCAAATCTTTTGCACTTATTTTGTCCTCGCCCTCCTTTGTCCTTTCTGTCACTGACATATTTTCCTCTGCAAAGGTGGCGAGAAGAAAGTGAACCTCAGTTGAAATCGAAACTATAATGTATCCTTTTCTGCGAGGAGAAAACATGCATGGGCATTCACTCGTTTTTCGATTTTCGGGTATATGAAACTTTTTTGAGAGGTCATTATTTAACCTTCTTTTAACTTATAGCCTTCAATGAGTTGATGCTCTCAGCCGATCTTTTCCTGCGCTCGGGGAGATGTATGGGAGAAGGTAGGAGCTGAAAAATAATTTTAGAATATGGAGTAATGCTTTTTTATTTTTACTGCTTCAGATGAGCCGATGGAGTCGATGAAAGACGAACAGCGTGTGGGAGGATGTAACCTTCAGGGTGAGAGTGCAATAAATCCTTTAGTTGGTACACCTCTTGTTGATGTAACTAATGATCCCATTCCGGACCTCGTCGATTAGCTATCACATTCGCTTGCTAGCAAAAATTTTATTGGTTTTTGGCATCGTTTCATCTTATGTTAAAGTGTGTTCTCAATTTATTTTATATTTCATTTCAATTTTTGTATGAATATGTGCCTGATCGCTGTTATCATATTCGCCGATTCTGTTGTAAAGCGATAGATGCTCGATTTTTTTTTTTGCTTTATATATTGCTGAACTCGGAATGTTGTTATTGATGTTTATGTTGCTATTATAGGAGATTTCGTATTCGTGCTGTATTCGATTCAATGGGAAGTTGTTTTACTTGTCGTGTATCTTTAACGTCATTCATTGCTTCGTATATGGGCGGTTCTTTTGTTTATTCTACGTTTCCTATTGACTTTAGGTTCGTTTGGTGGTTTAGCCCGGACATTCATGGTGTATCATTTTGGCGTTTTAACCTTTTTTTAGATTCGTGTTTTGGTTTCATTCGTTTCGTGTCATTTAATCGACCTGTCTCTTCAAGGCATGAGGGAATGAGGGGAAGGCCGTTGGATTAGTGTGCTCGTAATTCAAAACGAGGCCCATAATAAGTTGATGGTATTCATGCCGGAAATAGTTGATAAATATTTCACGTTGAAGTTAAAGTATGTAAGAGGTAAAAGGTGGAAAATTCAAGGAAATTTGGATCGTACCCTTTTTTTAGTATTTCAGTGGCAGTAACATAAGGATTATCTCTACTTATTGCGGTCATCTTCCGATTTTTGAAGTTTTATGGCCCAGAATTGTGCCATTCATTTGTGTACTTTATTCTATTCTTCTAACAATATCACTAAAGACTGACGAGTTTTATGGTATCGTTTATATATTCATGTTAACGTTTTTGAGTTTGGAAATACCACAGAATTCCGGCCACAGCTATAGAACCTCTTTCCGGCTGATCGGAAGTTGTTCTAATATGTCCCTCCGATTAAAGATTTTGTTTGCACCGAGCGAATGCAGGATCTAATCGATCAAAGGTAATACATTTGGCAGATGAACAATAGTAGACTCTTTGATAGTTTATAAAAATTCAGTAAGTAAATAAGCTTTTTTTTAATAAAAAGCAAAAAATTCGTACAACGCAGGGATTTTTCATGAACAGTTATGGGCAAGGTCTTAGTGGTTTTCACATCTTTCCCCCTATGTTCACGCTTGATTTCGGACCCTCTACTTTCCCTTTTCTCCTTCCCCTAGTCCCCACACAAGAGTTGAATGCGCAAGTGCGTGCTTTGTAATGGGTATTTTCCAGCATATAAATTTGGGTTTTCATCGGTTGAATTCATGTGAGTGCCTGTTTACGTTTTTTTTTGTTGCTTTAATGATCATTTTGCGTTTTCTTTATTATTATTATTATTATTTTTGGTTTTCTATTATTACTATTATTTTTTTGCAGATGTCTTTCCACTCACTTTTTGATATTTTGTCATTCTTTTGCCTTTTGGATTCTCTTGAATTTATCTCTCTATTTGGATGGTCAATTTCTGGAGCAGTTGTATGTGGTTTGTTTTTAAACTTTTGATGATTCTATTCCTTTGCCTTTTTTCGCAGGTTGGCTACGCCATTTGCGCCACTTGCTTTTCGCTCCGATGATGTGATTTGAGGTGTAAACGAATTCCATCTTGGTATACTTTCAGCCGGCTTCCAGAAATGTTTTCCAAGACGGGCTTTTACAGAAGGTGTATCAGAGATGCGTAATGTTTCGACGCGCGGTGATATAGACGGGAGAAAGGGCAGACGTTGTGTTACCCATCTCTACCAAACATGAAATATGTATTGGACCATTTTCGAGGTGGGAACATGCCCCGGGCTTAGAAGAGGAGTGTGGCCTTGGGGACGTCACTGAGGAGGTGTAAAGAAATTGTACAGGGCAGATTTCATATGTGTATATTCGATTTTCCAGATTTTAGAGTTTGATTTTCAATTTTTTTTTTTTTAAAATTTGGTTTTCGAGCGTTATTTGTTGTTCATATCACTAAATGCAGTTTATCTCAACTAACGAGTTAGAGCATTCCAATGTAATGATTCTGCCATTAAACTATCGTGATTGTGGGGGAAGGGGCACGAGTCAACAATATTTTCATATAATACGGCAACTAGGCTTGTTAAGTTTATTTTCTTCGTTTATATCTCCTACTTTTAGTTTACATGCACCTGATAGAAATTTCGTTGCTAAGGTGATTTGAACTTGTTAGCTTCTGATTGCCGTTCTACACTTCAACCAATTGAGCTATGGATACTACGCCTGTACTTAATGCAATCGAAAAATTCACATATTTTCGATTATATTCGATTGCATTTTCTGAGTGATAATAATATAAACAAGAATTTGGGAATTAAGGAAATCATTTTGTGAGATCGACGAAGTTAAGTTGAACGAAGAACATTCTTTTGGCATGGTTCCAATTCCAATACATCGGCCGTCTTATGTAGACGAATATTGTCAATAGAACATGAACCATCTAGTCGACCATAATTTTCACAAATAAACATTAGCTGAAAATAATACCAATGTGTTTTTCAGATATATTTTACGAGTTGTTGGCGCGGTATGTGCTTTTTGGATTTCGCTAATACGACAATAACTATTAGAGGCTACAAAGAAAAAAATAAAGTATACGGAATAATGCCCTCATATTTTAACAAAATCGATTTCCCACCTAAATCTTTAATGTTCGTTTCTTGCAAGGCATTCGAAATAAAATATGCAAAAATTGTATTCCACCTTTAGGAATTTATAATTTCTTTACAGAGTTGGTGGGTTGGTGTAGATTATTGTACAATACTTCTTCCCTCTATAGGTTTTATGATACTCATGGAATTCATATATCTATAACTTTTACTTCGGTGGCTTCTAATTTTGAACTAACAAACGGACAGATACAGACGCAGACATACGCAGCGGCACAACTTTACTGTGATGCATTTTTGCAAAGCGCATTAGCAAACATGCAAGAAAAACAGTCATGAAATCAAAAAAAAAACAGTCACCAAAAGGTTAGGAAAGCGGTTGCATCTATTGTGGCCAAATTTCAGCGAAAGAATTTTCACTAAAAATTTCAACGTTAATAACTTAAATAATAAATTAGAATCTACATCACCTTTGTTGTACCTGATGGACAGGTAATTCTACTGGTACGCCATAAGATTGGAGTGGCTTGTGGTTCTGTCGCAAATGGGCAAAACAACTCTGAAATCGCCAATTCATAACGAGGGGGCTCATTCAATGAACTTCATCACAACACTTAGCTCTCATATTTCAATAAATAGCAAAACGGAGTGCATCTACATAA
Source organism: Baylisascaris schroederi (assembly GCA_006503575.1). Taxonomy (NCBI): domain Eukaryota; kingdom Metazoa; phylum Nematoda; class Chromadorea; order Rhabditida; family Ascarididae; genus Baylisascaris; species Baylisascaris schroederi. The sequence continues at coordinate 440,878 of QEWY01000138.1, read as the reverse complement.
TTTCGGGGTGAGGCGGGGTTTGGGCGGAGGGGCAACAAGGAAAGAACAAACAAAATAGAGCACAATAGCTGTTGTGAAAACGATTTAAATGTTTAGCATAAGAGTTAAAAATTGGAATTCTTGAGATGGAAATCTGTAGACTTTGGTATAGTATAATCTCATAATTTTCTAAGTCTACGATACACTATATCTTCATTAGCGATCACTAAAAAACCGATCGTTTTTGAGTACTTCTTTTTTTTTTGGGGTATATTATCCTTCGTTTAGCCTCAGATTTAACATTATGCGAATTTAGCCGTAGAATTTTATATTCTTGACAACGCACTATCCAATCGTCGAATCAACTAACGATCGGCAAATATATTCCTCGAGGTGATTGCACCGATCGAATCTCATAGATAGCTTGATTAATTTACATAAACTTCAATTCCTATCTCATATGTTTTTTAAAAGTTTTACCTATCCATCATTCAATGATTATTACAATTTCAAGGGTTTTCGTCAATTCTGATCATCTCGCCCCCTTAAATATTGAAATATTGTTTTACGATGGCTTGCAATCACTAACTTTTCATAGATCATTTTGCCAACTAATTAGGTGCCAAAATTTTCGATGCTTTCTTCCGAATTTTTCCGAAATTTTGCCAATTTTTTATGCTGTGAAAAAATTCGATTGTTGCGATGCTTCTTTGGGATCTCCCAATTGAAATTCACAAAGCGCCGACTGCTTTAAATGCTTTTCACGCTAACTGAGATAATGGGATATGTAAGATGCACCCATATATACATGTGACCTTTATAGCATATGACCTATAAAATTGTATAGAACACCCACCTTGCGGTAGATTTTGTGGTTTCATACAACAGGCGGAGAGTTTCCCTCCTTCACTAAATTCGAGCAAATCGAAAACCACCAAATGCGCTTCATGGAAACGAGTTTCCACCTCGAGGATTGCTATACCGCCTGGGGGAACTGATGCCTGTACGAAATGCTGATTCATAACTGAAAAGAGATTATTTAATGCAATTTTTAAAATATGTTTTCAAGTGGTACTCGAATTGGAGAAGATATATGGCTTTCCATATGTTAAAAAGCCTTTCAACTAGACTGGATCAGTTGAAAAAAAAACCGATATCCACTTATTATTCCTCATGGAATCTTTTTAAAAAAGGATTAAAAATCTTTCAGGGGGATTTTCTGAGGATCTTTCGTACATATAAGAAAGTGTTTAAAGATACCGATTTGCTTTTAGAGACGTTCGTATGCAGAATAGATTCCTTAATAGAGATATAGTCGGAAATTTTCTATGAAAGGCATTTTTTTTTAAATCAATTGTCTTGGTTTTAATGAAAATGAAAGCTGGCAGTTTGCCAAAAAATGTTGGTAGGCTGGTAGAGCAATACCAAATCGTGCGAGGATTTTAATCCTATTTTTTAGAGCTGAATGATTTATTTCTTCAGGGATTGGAAAAGCACATGCTGAAATCATCCACTTCTATGCGAGCTTTTTTATAATAGAAAGCAGCTTATTTTGAATACTTTTTTATTCTAACATATCGAAAATTTGTGCCTTTTCCTCTAAAACTTTTCCCAGCCTTTAACCTAACAATTACTTCCGTTTACTTTATTGAAATTCTATGAGATTTTTTATGGTTACGGTTTAAAACACCAATAATTACGGTTTAAAACGCCAATGATTACGGTTTAAAACACCAATATAATGATTTCCTCGGTCAATCTGTTAATATAATTTTTGCGTAGGCGCTAATGAGATTCAGAAATCAGAATAATTGTTGATTTATGAAAATATATGAAGAGAGATTAAAATTTGATAAACATATCTATCAAAGAAGAGGGTTTATTGTTCTATTTGAATCTATTCCTTTTATAATCGTTGGATATATACTATTTGTTCGGCGAGATTCATGTACAGTATGTTACGAGAGAATGATTAAATTACAGTAATTTCCTGCTGTCTTGTTTTACCGTATATGATTTACAGTTTTTAGAGTTCCATTCATCCCATCCTCTATTATTTGAAAATAAGGGAAGTGAAGGTGCTCACTCGTTCTTTACACAGTCCACCTTCTTTGCTTTGCTTCTCCTCCCTCCCTTCTTCACGCCTCTAAGTTCCATGTCCCTAGTTCTTCATCAAGAAGGTACATATATTCACTGAATTCATTGTTCTTGCACAATATCAATGGGCCTATTATTACTTGCTTCAAATATGAATGATGGTAGAAATTCAATACTTCGGTATCAAATCACTTTGAATTTGATGTCACGTTGAAATAAAATACCGGAAATAAAACCGGAACCTGAAACCATCCGGAATGATGCTTTTTCAGAGAGGTCGGAATTCTGATAGGAACACATTGAGCGATCGAAGAGACAACCTCCAATCGTATTACACCTCAGTGAGTCAATATCAAGCAGACCTCCCGAAAGTAAGTGTATGATCGGATCTCGTGGTCTCCTGAAGGTTTAGCTGCTCTCAAATATTCTTTTCAGAACGCATGATGTAGTGGTAAAATATTTTAACCACTATCGCATCGAAATCTCGAATTTATTCGCATCCTAATCATTCTACTGATTTATAACTGAGATCGAGATCAACATTATTGATTTATAGCCTGAATCGAGTTCACTCAAATCAGTTATATTGATCTATAGCTGTGATCAAGCTTATTCGATATCGCTACAACAAAGAGAAGATTTCAGAAGCTGTTGGAAAGAAGATTGAACGATTGGATAATCATATTTCAGCATACCGCACCATATTATATTGACCAATACATTTTAAGAGGCACAACACATCTCTAAATCAATTATTCAAAAACAATTGAACTTCATCTAAATATATTAGAAGATGCCAAAAATATGGATACAGAAGCAAACGAGAACAGTAGAAGTGTGTTCTATAAAAAAAATTAAGTATTATATCAATTCAAAGCTTCTCATTTTCTTATATTATTTGTAACGAATCACGCGCTATTTTCCGCATTTTTTATCTCAGTAATTCAATTATATCCAGTTTTCTCTTCCAATTCGTCAGCAAACTTCGCCTTAAATCTTCCCACTTTCAATTATTTGACAGATTTTGCCTGGATTAAAATTGCAGTTCATCTATTGGACTGAAGGATGGCATCCTTGACTTATGTTTGATTAAGAAAACAGCGATTTTGATTCGCATTCGTTTAGCTTAACCGCTTATAAAATCTTACAAGAGATATTCCGTTGTTGAAGTTGAAATACGTAACGATATAACGCGTAAGAGTACTGTACTTTTGTAGATTAAATGGGATTTTTTTTTAGACTTTATTCGCCTGAGTTTTTAGACTATTAAAGGACTTATATGGCTAAATATGCTGGAGAAGCTGGCACAACATAGATACTCAGATAAATCAATTTCTATTGGTTTTCGAACTTACAGCTTAAATAGCTTCATGTGCCTTCCAAGTTTACCTAAGCGGAAGTGGAAACAACATAAAGAGGTATTTATTCTTGAGGAATGCTTTGTTGATTGGAATTAAATTAACCACTTTCATTGCTTTTCGATTCGATAGAAACTGTAGACCATAAATGTTTTCATAAAATTCCACCGCTCATACAAATCGCCAATAAAAAAAATTGTTGTTTACAACCCGATCGTTGCAAATGTAAAATGCGCATAAATTTCCGAGTAAATTGGCATATATTTATAATATAATTAGTAATTTTCATGACTTTGTTCTTAGTGGTATCATTCGGTGGTTCAGAGGTGTTGAAACAACCGAACAGATGGATAGAAAGACAAACGGGTAGATTTTCACACACTTGCAAATAGAAAGCTGCCATAATATGTTTTGCAAATTGAAACTAGCAAAAAGTGCCCCTGAAAATTGTTATACACCAATTATTTCTACTAAATTTTCATTTTTTAATGTTTCCCTTCGCTTGGGATGAAATAGGGTAGTCTAGCCTCTTATACATCTAGGAAGACATTAGTGGTGGTGAATGAGTTGAAGGAATGAAACTTATAATTTCTAGCTGTCATCCCACAATAAATTGGAAGTAAATATTGAATAAAACAAGCAATAAAAAGGTATATTCCAAAAATTAATTCAAATATGGAATCAATCTAAGAGGAAACTTTTTAATTTCTCATTAAAAAAGATTTTGCTAAATAATTATAACACCATATTTTAATGAAATAAAACATCAATGATTAAAAGCTTTTTACATTGGAGGCCTTAGTGAGGTGACTGAGATAAAGATAATATGGCTTTGATTTAGAGTCCTACTATTAACTACCTGCAAACGACGTTCACGAGGAACAGCGAAACGACTAATCGTATAACCGAATTGTGTCCATCGACGTACAACAGCACATTTTTTTGTTTGTGATTCAGTATTTTCGACAAATCGCCAACATAATTGAAGATCTGCTGTTGGACTATGCCATGCTCTTAAAAAAATGGAATAATTTTTTTTTAAATCGGAAAATTACAAATTTTTTACATTATTTATTTAATCGTTTATTTGTTTATTTATTTATTTATTTATTTATTTATCAATTTATTTATTTATTTATCAATTTATTTATTTATCTATTCATTTATTTATTTATTGCAATGAAGAGAGCGTATAGTAAATAAATTCTTTGAATTCTATAGAAATATGGATTCATCTATTTCATTGTTTTAATTCCTTGAATCGTTTTATTAATATAATCTAACGACAGCTTTTCAGTTGTAAGCGTTAAACTACCACTGAAAAAAACTTCAAATGTTTGTCTAGAAAACGAACTAAGATCCTTATATTGCCTATAAAGATTGCCATGAGTTTTTTTTTTATTTTTTTTACTTCAAACAGAATCATCATCATTTCTTTCCATAAATATTATCGTTATCATAAACGTTCTATTCATATCACAAATAACATTGCCAATGTTACGTCCTCTAATCAATTTTTTTTGAAGAAATATTGGAATTTCAATTGTATAATAAAAATTTTTTCAAGCAATAAATATTCGATGCTATTCTTCATTTGTTTCAATAAGTTTGCGACAACGAAACGCGTATCTTTGCATATATTTGTATGTGTATATCTGTCGTTTGTTTAGTAGTTTAAACTCGGTAACCATACGAGCTGGAATGATAAAACATGGTTGATATAATATACACTATGGGATGGCCTCATATAATATAGTTCAAGCATAACCATCAACTTTGAAGGAATTTATTGGCATTTAATTGCTGCGAGAAATTAGTGCATATTTTAAATTGGTCAAAATTTTCCTCATTTTACACCGATGAGGCTATAGGAAAACAAATCTTTTGCGAAGAATTTTTAGAACTAGTTGAAATATTAACTTATTGCCCTAAACACTTCACTTTTCATCTATAATTTATTGAATTGGTTAGTTAGGTAAGCGAAACTAAAAAGCGCATATCGTCGTAGATAAATTTTATTCCACTGACATTGTTATCGTTCAACGACGAATCCCTATCATGCATTTAAGGCAACTTTCTCAAATAAACGGAATAACGAACTAAGATCCTTATTAATTGCTCATGAAAATCATTGTTTCTGATCTACGTGATCAATATTCTGATCATCATATTGTTTCTGATCTATGTGATCAATATTCTGATCATCATATTGTTTCTGGTCTACGTGATCAATATTCTGATCATCGTGCTCAATTCTTTGAGAAAGACTCACTTTTCTCAGCGATAAGACTTGAAATACAATAGACACTTTGCATCGCAGATTCACTTGCGTAATGATGAAAGTTTAAAGCCATCAGGACATCATTGGTAAGTAATTAAAGGCTCACAAAAATTTGTGTTGAAAAAAAATTTTTTTAATGATTCAATTTTAGAATTGCTATCACAATGTTTCATAAGGGATGAGTTACCGAATCCTTTATTATGCAAAAAAATTAGGCAAATTTTTTTTGAAATAGTACAGCAACCAACCTAAAATTGAACTAAAAGAATTCTGGAATTTCTTCTCGACTTTCATTTCGTTCTTTAGCAAGGAATCTTTTTAATTAGATTAAATCCGCTCATTCATTTTTAAGCTCTTTAATTTTTCTCTCTAAGTTATATTTAACAGCTTTAATTTGAAGCGGCACTATTTTCGACTTAATAATTTTGATTGTTTTCTTAAGTATCATAAAATCGGCATAATAAGCTTACATAAGCTTGACTGTGATTAAGCCAGAACTAGAACAAAATGGACATGACACCCATTCAGCCGATACAGTTTCATTCGGTGCCATTGTTACCGAAACGAAATTGCCTCCTGAAAACTGACTAACTTCTCTTCGAATTGTTGTAACGATATTCACACTGGTATTTCAAATGGTTCTTATAGATGCATTTTCCTGAGTCATAATTAGTGAGGAAGCGATTAAAAGTAGGTGAATATCTTATGAAAGATAGATGTTTTAGTTTATATCATTTCACCTTTTCTGCTTTCGACACTTGAAAATTCTATAATGGATCGATTATTAGCAATACAAAGATTGGTGCGTTGGATAGCAATAAATGCAATACTGGTTTGAGCGTTTACAATTGGTGCTATTGTAGGGTAATTTTACGGCGAGAAAATTGCCAACTGCTTATGTTTTTCAACAATAATATTTAAGCAGATCCATTTATTATGAGCATTATTCATGTTTTTTTAGAAGCTGAATTATTCCTGTGCAAAAAAACTTTGCTTTATGAATATTTGATTTATGATTGCTACAGATTAGAAAACCATTATGCTTCTCCTCTCCACCCTTCACCCACCTACCTTAATAATAAAAGTGGGTAAATTTGGAACGACATTAAGAACCTAAAATCAAAAAAAAATAATGGTCTAAAGTAATGAATATCTTTGCAATTCAAATAACTGTAGTACTCTCAACGTTCATCAAAAGTAATATAATACTTACAAAGTAATATAATACAAAAGTAATATAATTTGCATAAAATTTGTTCAGCAAGTTGGAAAAAATTAATTTTATGAGCTTTTGATGATAATAAGAAACTTACTTGGTGGTCCTTTGGATTTTTCGGTATGAAATATCCTTCTATAGCCAACGCTTCCAGATCCACCATTTATTATTTTCCATGGTGTTAAACCATGACGCGAAAACCAACAACATTGCCCATCGAATGTACAGTTAAGCGAGGAGGCGAGCACTAAAATACTTCGTGAATAGTTATCGTTAAATCTTAGATCTCAATACAGTGATAACTCGTAATAAACCAACATGGGTTACTAGAGAAATAAGATACGATACCTTTGAATGATTGTAGAAATGCAAATTGTAGAGATGTTTCAACGCTTCACGAAGGAAAAATTTGCGTGAAAACAATGAATTTTTCTATAAGCTTTTCGCCAGTATATGCATAATTTAACATGTGATCTTATTCTTTTGACAAACAAATTTGTGATTTTCATCTTTATTTTCACTATTTATTTATTTATTTATTTATTTATTTATTATTTATTTATTTATTTATTTATTTCCTTATTTATTTCCTTATTTATTTACCTATATACTTGTTTATTTACTTATCAAAAATGTGGTGATGGCGTTAGCTTTTTTCTCGATAACTAAAAATCGTTATGAATTGAATTTCTTCCAAGTTACAAACACAAAATGAACTGATTATTTTTCCTTCAGGAACTGAAGTCGTAACGAGAATGATGGCGCCTAAGTAAGAAGTTCATGCCTGAAATTAAAAAAAAAAACAACCGAAGAATGGTCTTTCATAGCCGACCAGCTCTTCTTTATGCAAACCTGCAAGCGTCTTTAAGTACCTATAATGAGCTCCGTTGGAGCTAGTGAATCATTTTGTAGGTAAAGATAATGTTGCCCTACTATGCAAAATATTTATGCTAAGTTTCATAATTTTAGTTTAAGCGGCTCCAGATTTGAAACTACCTGACATTCATACAAACGCATACCACTTATGCAGACATGGCATCACATCATAGAGCTTTTTGTTAATGAAAGCTTACAAAATGGTATTACATGGTTATTAGAAGCATTTTTAAAGTATTCGAATATATCAAGCAATTTCTGTGATGAGTTTTTTTCCATCTTAGTCACGTTTTTTTACACCTCCTTATTATATATTAAATTTTTTAACGTGCATAAAACATTTCCTCAGACTTGATGAAAAACGTTTATCTTCTAAACGCTGCGATATTTCTTTAAAACCACAAAAAATCTGCGGAGAAGGCACTTAATCGATCGATTTCTAGAGTTTAAGACTTACGCATTTAACCAGGCAATAAAACTAGTTTTTCGGAATTGCCAATATACCTCGAAGTATCTGTGCATAGCAATTCGCAATATATTATTCCCTCCGCCATATTCGTTGATTTGTTATGGTACTTCACAACGAAATTAGCAATAATTGTCTTGGGTGGTTTCTAATTATTAAGAAATAAGTGATTGATTTCCATTTCATTAAAACAGGTGAGGAATCTACGTGCAGAATTGTACTAATCACCGTTACAGACTGCTCATTATAACTGATTCGACGATTTGAATGAAGAAAATATGACAAATATAAGTGCATATATTCTAATTTAACCTTTAAGATTGAAGTTTACAATCATATTCGCACCGCCTAAATTATGAATCTTGTACCAATAAGAAAAGCAAAATTAGAATATTAACCGTTATAAATACTCTCACTTGAGAAAATTTTTAAAAACTGAAAAGAAAAGAAAATTCGTCTATGAAATGATGCAAATAATTACGACAATAAGAACAAAACAACAAACCATTAGGAAGAAAAATTATCGCGAACAAAAAGCGAATTGACATTTCAGCGAATAATATCGCAAATTGGCGAACGCCAATAAGTTGTCGTTAAACGATGAATCTTTAAAGTTGCTCGATCCAGTTTTAAACAACGTTCGCGCTTTTCATTCGATGTACGTCTGTCTAGGCGATATGTCTTTCTACTAAACGGCGAATAGGAGTGACCAAACAGCCGTGTGGTCGTATGCGGCACACTTATGCGATAGGCATTCTGAAGGAAAGATACATAAATGCCCGTGTTCCTCGTGTCGGCGTGGTTCGATGGAAACCGGTTCAATTCGTCTAATTTAACCACATTTCAACAGGTTTCATGACAGGCGACATTACGAACTGCCATCTTCTGTGTCACTTTTGTTGAGTGCCACGGATATTATAGAGAAAGTGTTTGTGACCATGAAACAAAATCTGAATGCAACATTACTTTGGTAAAAGATTTATTCAGCAAGTGAATCCATTCCGATATTCGTTGATTCACGAAAGATATTCTCGAATAAGGAAAGAATGGAGGGGAGAGGAGAGGATAGGCGGAAGAAGAGTCTAACAATGAATAATGATTTAATATATGAAAATTTGTTAATATGAAAGCAATTAAGCATGATAACCATGTAATTAAAACTATATTACATTTTTTTTTAGGAAAAGAAATCTCGTAGTAAAATTTATGAAAGTTTGCGACAAAGTCATACTGTATGCAATTTAAGAGAGCGACCTTTTGATTTAATGAAGAAATTCATTTTTCGATGAATAAACATCGATAATATTTATTTATCGACCATCAGAATAGAAACACAAAGGCGCTAGAGTGTGCTCATTAAGGCAACGAATATAACTAATAAATTTGAATTTTCCATTAATCCTCATAAAAACTCAAAAAAAGATTGTATGCAATCAAATCTTAGATTCTTCTTGAACAGAAAAAATAATAATAAAGTGCATTTCTTCACTCGCCATCGGAACAATTGTGGCGGAACAAGTCCCAACAGTCACAGGAGGAACGACGGTGAATCGGCTTGTCAGCATCTGACGGGCAGGAGACGAGCCTAAACCCTAACCTTCATGCGATAGACCTGCAAGAAGGAGATGCCGACCTAAAGACCACAGGAGTCAAGTGGACCAAAGAGGCATTGGATCAGAGCAATTGGAAGCAATATGAAGAGACATATATTCGTAATAAATGCTCTGTTCATTGAAATAAATAAATAAAAATTTCCTCACTCAATGAATCAATTATTCGCAAATATTAAATCATTTTAAAAATAAACTCATAAAAACATTTAAAATGCGTGAAATTATTCGATATTTGTTCAGCAAAAAAAAAAAATTTTTTTTTAATGTCAGATCTTTTATGTAAACACAAATGCGATTTAATGACGATTGAATTTGTTTAATGCGTATTTGAGGATGAATAAGCTTGACGCAATTCCACTTTTATAGATCGAATTTCCAGTTTTTTTTTTACAATTTTCAACATTCATTTCTTCATCATATGAGATGGAAGTTTTTTCTCTTACGCCACAGCAGAAGGTAGAACGTAGAACAAAATGTATATAAAGATATGACAATTATGTGTTATTCGCCTAGTAAGCGGGAGCATTTAACATAGTATAAGTGGTAAATCGCACTAAAGGAGCTGGCACAACATGTGTTTTGGAATTCCACTTGTCTGACCAACCGGATTCAAAAATCATTGGAAGAAATAAAACTGGCTGGATGGAACATTATGTTTTAATGCCCAGTATAAATTTTCTATGAGAGAATGGCACTTCAATGATGCAAAAATTTTCAACCGTTAGCAAATTTAAATAACTTTAACTTGCATCGAGATGGACAGGTCGATATAAATTAAACATAGGATGTCATTCTGTTGTGTTTATTATACTTATCAAATTTCCTAAATCTAGCTTTAGTAGTTGCCGAATTGAGTTTTCAGACAGACATAGACTTACAATCAGATATGACGTCATTATAATTTGCCTTTTAATGAGGAAATTTGGAATGCTTGATGTAATTAAATTATTGTAATGATTGAAAAGCAAAGACCACAAAGCTATAGCGTAAAGGACCTCTCACGAAAGAAGGATTAAGGGGATAGAGCTATAAGAAAATCACTCTTTAATATCGCTGTGAGATTCCAATTGTAATAATGGTAGAGTGCCAAAAAATGTTAACGTTTCAGCGAAACTTTGCTTTAGCTGGCAGAGGATTTAAAATTAGAAAATGCAAGAGATTTGAGATGGCATCTAGAAGGGATTATAGCGTTTAATGATCCGGTTTTAAGCATCACTAATCTAGATAACACCAATTAAAAAGTGCATTACGATTGTAATTGCAATATGCGCTTTTTTTTCAATTCAAACTTTTTATAATTCAACACTTCACATTGCTTAGATCTATAAACGTTTAAAAATATAAATTACGCCTAATGATTTATATGGATTCAATTTGGATGGATCCAATTCTTCAGCTAAAAAAAAAAAATTCCTTATTCCATCATCTTAGCTGGTTGAGTTGTTTACATGTCGACAACTCCGACAACAATAATAAACTCTAAAGAAGATTTTTGAAAGATAGTTTGCTTATCATTAAGGGGGAAAATGCATAAAAGCAGCAATAATTCTTAAAATTTTTGTTGCTGCTGATATTAGTGACCAATTAGTGACCACTCTTGTCCATCCCTGTAAACGATGTAAATCGCCAGGTATTTTAAATCCTTTTTTTTACATGTTTGCATTCGCGTGATATCCACAAATTCAGTTATGACCACATCGGTTCAATGTTGGTGGACATGCATTTCACTCATTTTGGCAGCCGCAAAATCTGCGACACTTTATACTTGCAGCCATTTTTCACATTACTGAGATGGTGAGTACCGTAGTCCGGTCATGTGGCCACATGGCTTTAGGCAAGGAATTCCCCTCTCGCCACATTGCTTCCTCAACTTCAGAGATAGATATCAGCACTTCATGTACTTCATGTATATCATCAATTCCATATTTTTACACATTCCAATTCAAGCAAAAAGGAATATTTATTCAAATATTTGCAGAATCGATTAGGCCAATCAATATATTAAATTATTCATCTCTACTGTTAAAATTACTTAGGTAAATGAGGCAAATGCAAAAAGCGCATATCGTGTAATTTTCTCGGATGCGTTTCTCCATTTATTTTGATAAGACTGTCGATTTTATGACATTTTCGAAGGTCCAAACTTTAGCTACTGCTAATCCGTCCAAAGTTTGAAATGACCTAAATTTGATGATTCGTTGCAATTTTGTTGGAGGTTTTTTTTTTAAAATTATTTATAAATCACTTTGCCAGGTATTTTATAGCAAAGTACTTCGAAATGAAAGCCCAAAAGATTGAGATTGTATGCGTATTTGCATATTCTCTCGTAGGATCAGCCGATTTTATTAATTGCTAACATGTAATAAAGTATATACGTTCATGCGTTCATATTTCAACCAAAAGAAAAAACGATCGCTCATGCAAATCTTCCCTAGAAGATTTTGTTTACCGCATGCTCTTCAATATAACCGGTTGCGAAATGCCATTATGCATCGATTCTTCACTGAAGTCGAAGTTGATAGATGAACTTAAAACTTACAAAGGGCGTGAAGTTCAGGTTTAAAAAAACTTTTAAACTTGAAGAAGCTTTAACAAAATAAAACTTAAAACTTGTAGTCGATAGTGTGGAGTCGATATACTCGTGGGATACTTCCGCTAGGAGTTTTGTATAGAATATCGTATTATTATAAATACTAGGAAAGATAGATGGACACACACATAGATAAACACGAAAACGATCACAGACGTTATTATAATATTGCTAATAGTGAAAACACGTTTTGATAGATAATGTCTATATGAATAATAGCTGCAGTTTTTATTCTCAAGGTTTTTTTTAAACGAATATGTGCCGTAATGTGCCAACAAGAGAGAACTACACAATACTCTTAGCAATATATAATGAAACAATATCGTTCATTACAAATCGCTGTCATCTGTTCAGTGAAGAAAGGCTGCTTTCTTAGCCAAAATTATTGATATGATTGTATATTAAAGGTTCTTAGTTATTTTGTGGAATATGAACAGCAATGTTTAAACCGTTCAAAAAAGAAATGCTTATAATTTTTCTCTTCTTTGTTTATATTCAAATTTCACTCATTTTCTCACCGAAATTTGCTTCATTTTTACGTGTGGAGATTCGATATGAACTGAAAAAAAATATTTCATTCTCTTATAGAAATATTCCAATTTCCTTTGAAATTTTTTCAGTGAGTGCCAATGATTAGACAATGAGGCTAATTGTGTTCTTCATTTATTCATCCATCTACCATTTATATGACCATAATGAAATATTATTCATTTGTTTGCCATTTATTTCATTATTTTTTAAGGAAAGAAGATGGTGCTAATGCGCTTTCTAACCAATAGCGCAGTGGTATGGTGCGCGAACGTCAATTGACCGCCAGTTGTGGAAAGAAGTTCAAATCCTAATGAGTTGCTAGGTAAAATCTAGCAAAAAATATGGCACATTTTTGCAGCGTATATAATCGCCACAACAACAGACTTGCTTATCAATGAGATATTAATACAATGAAAATTAATGCTAGTACTAGCACTTAAGATTTGGTGAATAGGCACTAACAAATAGGCAATAAAGTGCTACTTTTATTAAGAAGTAAAATAGAAAAACGTTGATGTTTCTGTTGCAACTCGTGATATCTTTTTCACTGCTTTAATATGCATGAAAGACATTATTCTATCAACGGATAAATATGAAATATATACAAATTAGATACAATCAACCACATTTCCATTTTGAGCAATTTCACTAAGCAGAATCTCTCTAGAGATTCAATTCATATTCAAATAAATTAATGAATTTTAACAATGAACAACGAATTATATACAATTCAAAAATAATATAACAGATGAGAGTAATTCTCAAATAATTGCAGAATACAACAGCAATAGTCGAATGAGATTCGATTCTATTGTAATGCAAAAGCGATCACTGCATGTAGAAATGCCAAAGCTGTCGAATCCACCTGCAAAATATAATACTACGATAGACGGTTCTGATATTAGGATATAAAACAATGTTCAACCTTAATAGACGAATGCAAATTGCAACGGAAACTTGCGTGATTGCCGATAGATGTGATTTATACAACTTATAAATTACTATAGTAGCATGAAATGATTGTGGAATAAATAAGGTACTACAATTCACCTTTATCTCTCGAGAATTACGCTATTTTCATTTCTCTTTCTAATATTTCCTATTCACTTCTATGCCTCTTTGCTATCTAATATCTAAGAAGAAGAGTGTACCACGTAAAAGTTCAAAGTGATAGAAAACTTGATGTTTCCACTTACAATTTTCCCATTGCGATCTTATATTCCGTAGTAAACTGCATCAGTTGAAAATTTACATCGTAGTAAGCTAAGGTTATGGTTTCAACTTCATGTCTTGGGATCTCAAACTTACAGAACCTCCAGCTCCGGAATATTTATGTTGTGCTACTGAAAGAACTAGGTTTTACGCAAGACTTCCCAGATATGGTGCCCTCATAGGCATTTCCGAACCCCTAAGAGTAGCTGCTACTTAGATCAGACCCCCATATGTAGCCCATTAGGGGACCAGGGGCTTACTTACCGATTAGGTGAAGAGTTTATCGGTCGCAAATGCCCAAAAAAGTCACATTATATTACTTCAATAAAGAAATTAGTATTTTTTTTAAGTAACATCTCATTGATGCAAAAAAAAAAAACGACAGTATTGTATACAGCCAAGAGGAATCTATTCTCAACGAGAGAATTATAAGTGCTTCTCATATAACTTACGGCTGCGAAGCTCCATTTTTCGCTCCAATGCAAAAACGCGTAATCAATGGAATGGTGAAATTCGATAACGGCACAAATACCTGCCAATAATGAGCAACCAACCGCAGTCGGCATTTCCTCAAAATATTCCATTTTATTAAAGTGCATTGATGAATGACTCCGGAGTCGGACTCCCGAAAAGTTCATTTGTATTTTTTTAAACTAGAAAGCACTCGTTCAGTCACATGCTTTTCACCCAATAGTGAAATGCACTCTCTTTTTGAGAAATCTGATTTTACAGCTATCTACGAGATGCTCTTCGAATACCTTCTTCTAAAATTGCATTATTGCTTTTTGGCTGAACAGAAACCGGATGAGATAACAAATGAAAACAAGAGAACATTAGAGATAGAAAAGAAACGAAAAAACCTGAAATAAGTTTTTTCTATAAATTTATGGTGAGAAAAGGAAAAAAAAACAGAAAATAATAGTAGGGCGTTCAATTTCGCCCATAAAATACCCAATATTATTATATAAATATTTTTCTAAGAAGAAATAAAAACAGAGCATTCAATAATTAGTGAATAAATAACGTTTAATTAGCAATGCATAATTAACCTACAAGATAGCTATATGTATTTCGATAAGATGCTTGCATGAAAATCGAATTTGCTAGAAGCCAACAAAGCGAAAAAGCGATGATCAACGGAGCAGCACACATTGGAAATATCTGAAACATATAAACACCTCTGAGATATATCGTTCTTGGACTCTACCGTATACATCGAATAGAAGCACATGCTTGTAAAATGCTCACTGTGAGATGGGTTTATTTGAAGAAGCCGCCTTTCACGAAATCTGAGCTTGCATAATTTTATGCTTCGAAAGTGAATACACAATAGTGAAATAATGAGTTGTTTGAAATCACTATTCTATGAGGGATATATTCTATTAGTAAGCAATTTTTTGAAATAAATTATTATATGTAAGTTCAATTTTATATGTTGTGGCAGAGTGGTCACTTAAGAAACTCGTCTATAGCAATTTTAGATGCAAAACGATTAGGCTTCTATTGCGAAAATGTCGAGTATTTTATAGACAAAGACAGCTAATAAAGAGGCAAAGACAGCTAAAAACGATGGCTGTTTAATCGCCAAATGGGATGCAATATAGAAAAGGAGAGAGGATGGCTATCCTAGAAAATTGTGTCGTCATGGGATTTATGATGTGAAAACGCATACGTAATGATATCGAAGGTTAATTATATCGAAGATAACATATTTTTTACTTCTCGTTCACCTGGGCATATTGTCGATGCCTCTCTGGCCAAGTTAGAGAACACCGATTATATTGGCAATAGACGCCTGACCAATAAAATAAAAGCACTGAAAGAATCTGCAAATAATTTGTCCGATTTTTTATGCGTTGAAATGTGACGCTATCTTTTAAAAAAAATTGCAATCCTAGGTACCATACAAAACCTTTTTTGGAAGGGGGGCAAAAGTTGGGCGGGGGAGGGGAGAATTTAGCATTGATAGGAACGGCTTCCCAAACTATGGAATATGATTCCTGTCATTGCCCAAAATTTCCTCCCTGTGATTTTACTGCGGTGCTTTTTTTTTCATTGAATTCATTGCATCGTCGAGCAGCCTATGCATTCACTGTGCGTCTGGAAACGAGTAGGGGCACCTGAGTTTCACACGTGACGCAATATTGGCTATCCATTAGCTGATTAAATGACACCTAATTCTTGCGTCCGCAAGCATCGTATTCACTTTTATGGACAAATATACTGAAGCATGGAGATGGGACCTCCTTCAACGTTCCCTTAACGATCTTGGGCCTTAACTCTAAGCCATTTCCACGAAGGCTAATTAAAAAGCTTTATTTCACATGTTAATTTAGTGTACACTTCTATGTTTATTAAAATTAATTGTGTTATATTTACAGCCTATGAAGAAATCAAAGAACTTTTCAGCAAGGTGTTTTTGGTGAAAAAATTTTCGTCATTTCCCAAAGTTTTCAATCATGCATCGAAGTGATAGAAGGAGATGCGGAGTGGTATACGGAGTGAGGAGTCGTTTAGGGCGATTTTCGATCCGTTAAGGGTATCAAAAAGAGAAGAGGGGGATATCACATCTATTCATAAACACTATTAAGAGAAAATAAATGCCAGACGGTTGGCTGGATGCTGGTTGGCTTCAATAAGGACTCATTAACCGTTGAAACAAAATCGCTAAATTAGGCGTTAATTTTTCCAATTTGTCGACGATCAAATAGCTGATCGTTGATGATTTGGTTCAGAAGATCAAAATTATGGCCATATTTGACGCCATATTCCTCAAATTTTAAATTTTTCAACAAATTGAATGTTCACAGTTCACTCATACTTGTTAATATCCGCTTATTATAAATTTTTGAATCTTATGCACCTTTTGTATAGTTAGAACTAATAAATAAACATTTTTTTGCAATATTTTTCTAGCATTTTTTATGTTTATTTGTTTATATTTATGTTGATTGATTCTCAATGAATCGAAAAAAGCATTTTGAAACGTCAACAATATTTAATCATTTCATTTAAATATTTCGACATTTTACTAATATTTTAAAAAGTGAAATATTGACAAAACTTGCAGAATATCTTTTGAGAAATATGCAGAAACGCTTAGTATGACCCTATATAGGCTACATACAAGTTGAGTGCTGAAGAAAGCAAACTATAAGCAATATTACTTTAGAATTCACCACTCTCTGGTTCAAGTTGTATTAAGTTTGCCATTCATCACTTGCAGGGCGAATAAAATATTCCTATTATTCCTCAATATTGATACAACACTTTAGATACTATAAAGTATTTTGCAAAGTTTCTCTCGAGGACAAAATACGGAAGGATTGAAGGTGAACAAATTACATAAATTAGGCGAATGAGACAGTAACGAACGTTTTGAAAAAAAAAAATGGCGGCTCAAAAATTCGATGTTTTCCTTGATGCTGACGAATCAATTGCTAAAATACGAATATGATTGCAATCAACGGTATAGAAATATCCTTATATTAAAAAAATCAAGAAATTTGGCAAAGTTCCATCTGACTTGTGCGGTTAACTTTTTTCGATCTTCTCAACTCTGGTCTCTTCGTGTTTGCACTTTCTTTCTTGATAGCGAAAATTGTGCAAAATATATGAAATCACCTGTTTGCCGTCTACAAAGACAGTCTTCAGACCACTACGAACTACTTGTATAACAGTGCTTTGAACAAATTACTGTATAATATTCTATTAAAGCCCAAAAATCACATCAAAAAACATAAAATAGAAAAAAAAACTTTTTACTAACAATTGAAATCGAGTAGAGGAAGAGTAAGAATTTCTCACGAGAACGCATCTCACAACCGTCCACAATGAGTTGCCGATTGGTCAAATTGAAGCTTATATAGCCAATGAAATCTCCATGACAACGTCACCGCCCCGTTTGCATTTAATAAACAATTGAGCAACCAGCTATCAAACGTCAATGCTAAACGCTTATTGTTATTCACACCGATTCTACACACGCAAACTTCCTTTAACCACTACGCTAAAAGCAATTTTTTTTTTTTTGACTGGATAAGGGAAAATTGGTTTCAAAAATATTTAAGAGAAAATTTGCAATGAAGAATTGATCTGTCATCTTCTAAAGCGTTTAATAATTTTTGACACCTCTGAAAAAACTATGCAATCGAAAATAGGAAGTGAGTTTAGTTGGATTTAATCATTGAAAAGGCTCTTCGATAGCGGTTATGCTAATTTTTTCTATTCACCTCAACAATTCGTTATTTATAGAAATCGAAATAGTAGATTTCCACTGTTTATGTGTGGGCTGCAGGATATACGAACATTAGCTTATCAAAGATCAACATAATGAATATAATAATGCGGCTGTCAACTACAGAAATCGATTCGGAATGATTTGAAATAATTTTTTTACGCGTAATAAAATAATTTTAAGATTATTTAAGTGTAAAAAAATTGTTTAAACATTTTTTTCAAGCAAGACTTAAGAAACCAAGCAATAATATCGAAGGAATTCAAGAACTTATTGAGATCGAGCTATAAGTCCAAGAAATCCCTATATCTTTCCTCGGACTTCTCACAGAAACGGTTGCATAGTTTTTGGCACAAAAGAGTCAATGCATCTGTTTATTTGAATGAAATGCAGAAATATGTTTTCAGATAACTATATATTACTAATTATGAAAGTTGACTGCAAAAAAATTTCATAATTGCTCGAAATTGCCTGAAGGTATTTTTGAGGTGAATAGAGAATCAACAAAGCGATGCTTTATTACGTGAAAAAATGCAGATGAATAGTGAATAATTATAATCGAATTTATGTATTATTACCGATAAATGCACAAAGCGGCTTTTCTCTTCTTTTTTCTTACTACTTTTGCATTCAACTGTGAGTGTTTCTCTTCTATATATTTCTATAATAACTTACAATTTATCTTATTTGTATCTATTTACTGTATTAACTACATTACTGTAATTGCATCTACGATTTCTGTAATGATTTACAATTTTTGTAATAATAAAAAACTTTTGTTTCAAACTTGGTTTGCTTAGCTGATGTTTCGTTGCATTCAATGAAGAGATTTTTTTAATTTTTATTTTCTTTATTTTTTATTTCTAATTTTTTGCAAAGAACGATTGAGACTTCAGATTTTGCTGTTAAAAATCTCCATGGGAGGTTCATATTTGCGAAATTCAACAGAGTGTAACAACTAATTTGGTGATATGTGAGAAGTAAATCAAATGAATGAATTCATTTGGTGCTTAACCCCTCCCCTATTATTCTCCTACCCTCCCCTCTCCTTCTATTATTCATCTCCTCCTTTTCACTATATCCTAGAAGAAATGTTAGGCGGACTGAACGAATGCAATACATGGCCATATTTCAATGCTGTTTACAGAATCGCAAATAACAAAGAAATGCAGCATATTCGTATGTTAAGATTAACGCATGCTATAGACGTTGCATATTCTTTGCAATTTTTATTGTTTATTGATCCGAAAACCATATATTCATTGAAGCTTGCACTATGCTCCGTTTGAAAGGAGAGTATTTCCATCAAATATTTATTACGAGGCAAAATCAATCAACAATTCATCATTTACTTGTTTAACCATCGAAAAAAAAACTGACGAAAATGTCTAGAAATTGTAAAATTTATCGAAAATACTTTTAATCGACAAATCAAAATGCAGTTTTTTTAAAAATAGTACTTCCAGAATAGAATTCGATGAACGCCGACTCGTTGATAAAATAGTTATTTTTTCTCAAATTTTTTTCTGAATTATCACACTAGAAATTTTTATGGTATGAGAGAAATTTTCTGAGCAAAAAAATCGGAATAAGATTTCTATACTATTTTTACTTATTGATTATTTGCGTTATTTTTTATTCCTACTTATTATATTCATTCATTTTTATTCGTTCATTCCGTTGAGTGCTGTTCCACTATCTTTTCCTAACTTTTGGGTATTATGCAAAAATTGAGTAAAATACTCGAAGTTTTCGGTGCTGCTAATTGTCTAAAAAGCTAGTGCGGTAATGAAGGAGTATGTTTCATAATCGACCAAGGAAAATATTTAAAAATTCCTTCAGAAAACAAGTGGAACTCGTAATGGGGGTTAAAATCATCCAGAAATATCTTCGAAAAAACCCCCCTGCCCCTTAAAATTAAAAACCTACCGGCTAAGAACTTGCCCTGAAATGAGTTCTTCGACATTTCATAGTTTCGTAACTAATGATAACTGAAGTTTAGAAACCATTTTCGAGCAAAGTGTGATTACCTTAATGAGTCACTATGAGATATCGTTGTCATGAAAATTTCAGCACTTTTTAAATTGAATCGCAAATTAAAAATAACCTTATATGAAAGGCTATATGCACCGGTCATTCACAATGTCTCGAAGGACTAAAGTTTTTACAAAAGAACGCTTAATTAGGGCTTAGATTAAGGCTACTTTTAGTCCCGGTGGCGATCACCATCAAAAACGTGACGGAGATCGTATTTAATTCATATTGTTTAAGACCGACTCCAACCTTCGAACAAGCCGAAACCAAGACCGGAAAAGGAATGGGGTTTAACTCAGACCGCTGTCGACATAAACCCTGCCGAATCACTTATATAAGATCTCGAAGAAGTACTCATTAAGACATTAAAATTTTTTTTCACTTTTTTTTTCACATTGAGCAAATGAATGGGTCAGACATCATAATTATAAATAAACTGTACGCATTCAGTGGAGGATTTTATTCGATCTATTGCTAAGGGATCAAAAAATTCCCTCCATTCCACTTATATAGCAATAATGCAAATGGCCATTCAACGGGTGAGAATATTGCAAATTTAATGCATGCTATCATAATTTTAAAAAAAGCATTAGGAGATTTAGAATGGCAAAAAAAACAAAAAAATTTCTTAAATTGTTGGAAAATCTTTGATGATAAATTTTCAAAAAAAAAAAACTACAATTAAAAGAAAATTTCAAAATTCATATTCGTTTAAAATTTTAGCTGCACTATTTTTCATTCATTTCGCATAGCGAAAATTCAAACACTTATGTTGAAGATGAGTAAAATTCTAGTTTTGCGTTCGTAAAAATTCTACAGAAATAAAAATGTGGCATTACCCAGACGGGAGTAAGAATCGATAATTTATTGATGCAACAAGATCAATACGTAAGATTAGATTTCTTCCAAATACTTTCTTTCATTTGCTAAAAAAAAACCACAAAAAACCCTTCGATACTACGATAAACGTGCCGAAATGTAACGAAAAAGTCGCTCGGTTGTCGTCTTCCGCAATGCCCATCAAATGATGCAGTGCTGTTGTTTTACAGTTGCAAAATTACCGCAAAACTACCAATGAAAGGTTGAAAATACGCTTAGGTTTATTGTCAAGCATGGATAACCGTTCTTATGTTTGATTCAATAAACCTCTAAGGACCAACCAGAGCAAATATGTTCTGCAATAAACGATCATCACATACTTATGCAACATCAAGAATTGCAGCGGCAATCACTGTGTGACGGTAATCGCACCGATCTAAGCGGTTTTTTTTTTCTCTCATCAATCGTAGATAGCAAGAAAAAAAAAACAGATTCATCCATGAGTGTGCTTATCTTGGAATCAAACTTTTTTTTTTTGGCGTTTTTGAACCGATCAAAATCACTACACCATTGCAATTGCTAACTCAAGAGTGAGTCTATAGTCATACTCGTCTCGTCAGCATGTACACATCTCTCACTCTTAACACTCTTGTTGTTTCCAACGAACTATTTCAACAATGAGGCATTATTTTGCTTGTAACTTCGACTCGAATTTAGTTGGTCAAATTTTTTGATGTTTTTATATCATCCAACAATTAGAGAGAACTATGCTCAGGTAAGGCACAACCTACTCATAAGCTTATAACCGAAAGGATTACCAACATTTATTAGAGGTGTTTTGGAAATTTTCTTCTCGCCCTCACCTCTTATTCGACTTATCTCATCGAATATGAAATGCCGAGGCGTTCTCTCAAACTATATGAGGGCTCTCAGACATGACCATATAACGCTTCTTCTTGCAAATCCGAGTTTAGTCTCGTTTAGAAGCAAAAATATGATAATGGCACCAATCATTCCAATACTGCGCTGATTTCATTAATTAATAGTCAGTTTGGTTATTCGAAAAATGATCAATAAAAACAAAAAAAGTTGAATTTTATCGAATATATTCATCATAATTGCTCATTATTTCAGTACCCGTCGTAAGACTGTATTCTTATCAGCTAATTACATAGAAATGGTGAAATTACGCCCGCTGATTCATCTCAAATTTGAAAAATTCTAAATTTTTCATCCAATTTTTTTCAAAAATATTCCAATGGTTTTGCTCAAAACATATATATATATATATATATATATATATATACTCAAAACGATTTAAATGCATCGCCAACGATTTGATCGCAGTTACTGGCAAATGAATGTTCACCAATATTTCAATGACTGAAATTTATCATCGATATGAACAGATCTGTAGAATACGAGGGCAAGAAATCGTTCTTTTTGGCTTTTCCCTGATAAAATTTTACAATATTTACTTATTAGAAGAGAATATATTAATAAAAAAATTAGCATAACCTCTATTAGTATATATTGTAATAATTTAATACAAAAGTAGAATGACATAGTAATATGCAAAAATAACTCATTTATAGATTCTTTCCTAAATGCATAGCATGTTTGATGGGTGTTGATTGTGATATGCAGAGTTGTAATCAATTGAGTATAATTTCTCGAATAAAAAAAAAATCCAAAAATTGTTGCATTGTCGGCGTTAACAGATGTACAAAACACAACAAAGCTGCATCAACATAAAGCTTTACTCAAGAGTTGTGGGTAAGCTTTCAAGTGTGCTCTCAATATTCATCCGAAAAAAAATAACGTTAGCAAATCGGACGCCCCTAAAACAAACATTCAAATCACTACGATTTACTATTCGCGTCGATAGATTGTGCCTACTTTCTTCTTCCGATTTCTTGTCGACTTATACTATAAAACATATGTTTTATATTGAAATATTGTTAATAGATTTGAAAAATCCTATGCTAATTTTTGAAAAATTCTTTTCATTTATGATGAAGAGGTAATTATGCTGCAAAGTTGTTGCATTGCTTTCAAATCATACCAACATAAGTTTAATGTAAGAGTTCATATAAAATACAAAATTATGCAATTGTTTGGTACATGAAAATATTTTGCTTAGAGCTGAATAAACTTATCTAAACATGTGGAATTTCTTGGCAGATAACTCAAATGAAAACGACTACCATTTTTGGCGATAATATAGCAATGTCGCTAACTTCAATAAGGTATCAACCGCAAGATGAACCGATTAGCGATGTAAAGCTTATATTCTTCGAAGCTTAACGTTGCGATTATTGACACCGTCGCGGGCTCACTTCGATTTGTTTACTTATGTTGGCAGTGAAATGGTGAGAAATAGTCAGTGTTACACATGTTTTCGAACCCACTTGTTTACCACCTCAATAAGTGAAAAGCACAAACATAGGCGTGACGGGATTCGTTTTAGTAACCAAAATGGAGGAAATGACTTGAGTCAGTTTATTACTGCAAATTAAAGCCGACATTTAACAAAGCTTTGAATTTAGTGCTGTTATAGACTGATAGTTACTATTACAACTGAACTCACACTCATGCTTGTCGCCGTAGACCTACATGCTTAGGTAGTTATGGAAGGTGTTGCTAAAGTTTTCTCTTTTACCTTCTCCAATGCGTTTCTATGACGGTCATTCATTTTCATTCCCGAGAAAAAAATTACTTCACCATATGGTTATTTACGTCCATCATATTATGCAAATTTTGCTATTCGCTTTGATTTTTCTACATCTTCCCCTCTGTATTTCTGGAGAAAGAAGAGCAACATAGATGTATATGTTTCTTATAGAACGAAAGCCATCAATTTGCAGTCAACGGCCACGCTTATTACCAATGTTTAGCGACCGGAGTCGTATTACCGAGAGCAAGGCAACCAGTAGACTCTCAAAAAATCGTTTAACTTCGAAAAATATCCCATAACATTTAAAAGTTCTCTAAAAACTAAGCCAGTACTATTGCAATTATTGGCAAATAATTTTAAAAATTCCCTGAAAATGCTAATTCAAATATTTCCAAGACTCTATGCCACTTTAAGCTTATGCACAGCGATTTTTGGTAATACCTAACACTATAGAAAACAGTTGAATGTCCCAATACTTCCGTTGCTCTCGCAAAAAACGATAAATTTTAAAGCATATCATTTAAATATGCTCTCCGAGAACTGTTTTGGAATATTATAGTTCATAGATCAAATAGGAATATTTTATGCTAAAACTGTATGTTTTTTCGTTGAAAAAATCTCGTTGTCCAATTCTTCAAAGTCAACAGTTATTTTTTTTATTTTTTATTATTTATTTATTTTTTTGAGAAATCATCTGCAAGATTGCATCATTACCTTTGCGAATAAAACCATTTTATAATCATAAATCATTTGCAGAATCATTTCTTTCAATTCTATTGGGCAGTTTTTAACTTTTTCAATGATTGACAGAAGTATTGGAAAGGGACCACTTAATACTTCTTTCATATATTTGGAGTTTT